>JAOXNO010000008.1:1009484-1051066 GCA_028565335.1 Limnodromus scolopaceus
GGGGGGGGAGAAACTCCATCGGCACTTACCAGGTACGTTATTTGGTTTCATAAAGACGAGGAAGCAGACATCTCATCTACAAGAGCAATTCATAAGGAGCCTCGCGGAGGCTGGAGCAGCGAGAGAACCAACACTTGAGTGGTAATAAAATTAACGGTCTCACCAACCAGTTCTGTTCTATAATCGGCTGTCAGGAAAAGTCCCAAATGTAAATAAACCAAAGTATAAAGGAGGAGCTGAATGGTCTTGCTTAGAAACAAGAGCAGAGCCGGGTTTTGAAGAGCTTTGTTATCACCATCTTCTCAGTCCTTCCGGCAGGATTTGGAGTTTGGCCACGACCACACAGAAACTGGCTAACAACTGCACGCTGATTTGAGATGCAGAAAAAGCTTCAAACTGTCCTAAAAGCTCCTTTATCATTTTGATTCTCCATGCATCGTAACAAGCTTCACTGCAGGTCAAAACCTGTGAGGAAAGTCTAACACCACCCATTTTTACCACGTAACTACCTTCTCTCCTGACCAGCAACAATACTGGGCTCCAAAAGCTCCATCCCGGGCCAGCGCTCTGCTAGTTCAGCGACAAGAACAAGGAGAGGGGAAACTGCTGGGATTTCTTTGTAGCAAAGGGAGTTCTTGCTTGATACAACAGTGAAATCGGTGACAAAACTGGACAGCCAGACCACCGCAGCCTGTCAGGCTACAAAACAAGGTTTTCTACATTTTCACAGTGCCAAATGTAAGGGGCACTCAAACCACCTTCATTTTCTTTTCTGTCACTATTTGCCTGGGAGTTGGTGGCAAATTAGTCGAGGCCTTAGCAGACAGGTACATATGGCTGGAAGGTCTCATGTGTCAGCGATGCTCGCCGTACAAGGCTGCTTAGCTTACATTTATTTGCACTAAAGAATAAGGCATTGGGCTCCTTTCCAAGCATCTTAAAAAGACAAGAAAGGAGACCTTATATACGGTTTGGGAATGGACTCGTTGTGGCAGGAGACTGTATTATATCATTAACATTATAAATTCCATTTACAATACAGCAGTCATTTCATCCATCATTTATTCATGCAGACGAGAGAGAACGTCGTGCATTTTTAGGGCTGTAGTTCTGCTTATCCGCGGTATCGCCACAGGCGCTGGGCAGTGAACGAGCTCCGGCTGTTGGCTACTCTGGTCCCTCCCTTCTGTAGGCAAAAGTAAACCCCAGCGTCTCATCGCACTGCAGTAACTGCAAAAAGAGGGGGGGGAAAAAAAAACCAAAAAGTCTCAACTCTGAAATTACTGGGATTTCATGCTCTTTTTTTGGGATCTCAGCTTGCTTACCCTCAATCAATACATTTGGTCACTCTATTAGTCACTATATGTTCTTTCCTGCTCCAAAACATGCACTGCTCGGTGCTTCTGTAGCATCAGCAGCACAGGGGTGGGGGCAATTCCCATCTAACAGACTAGCAGGAGGAAGAAGCCACGTGCCAGTCCATACACCTTGCACCATCTCCCAGCTCCTGTGCCTCCATTAGACCCAGCTGCTAATTAGTTACTGCACTCAACTCATTTAGGAGACAGTTCTGTAAAAAACTCACTGACCCACCAGCACTGGAAGGGTGAGCATAGAGGAGGGGCTGGGAGGAGGCTGAGATTGTCATCACCCCCTCAGGGGGATGGCACGGCTCCTGTTGACACCCCAGGGGCATCACCAGCTCCTGGCATTGCCCAGACCCATCCGCTATCACCACCACCACACCGAGGAGCGAATGCTCTGCCTGCCACGCTTCCCACAGTGGTTAATGCCCCTGCAAATGGCTGGTTTTCCACTGATGGGTCCACAGCCACTCAGAGACACAACCGATGAAGTCCCCATCACTAAGCCAGGACTCCACAGCACCGCACATCTACCATGAGACAGAGGTAAGAAGAAAAACTCATTAGGCAAACACCTGTTTGGGTATCATCGTTATACACGGCTGTGGTTTGTTCTCACATCCCCAGAATTCGGAGTAATGACAAAGAAAACAATTACAGCAAACCTTAAAGGAAAAAGGAATCACCAGAACCATACTCCACCTTGACCAGAAAGCCTATTTCATGTACAAAGAATTAAGGAAACCCTAAACTTTGAGGAAAATATAGTCCGACACTTACAAGAGATTTTCCCTTCTTAATGACATCAAAGACCAATAATACCAGACAGGGAACTGGTTTTGCACTGAGAATTAAGCTGCCGAGCTTGGAGGAAGCACGGGAGCCTCCGTAAAAAACCCAAATACTGCTGCTTCTGAAGTTTTTTGGCACAACCTCCAATTAAACTGTTTTACATAAAGTTGTGTTGATTTTTTTACTGATTTTTCTGACTTTAACACTCAGCAGAAGAGAACAATCACTGCACAACCTCCTCCAACTGTCACTGGTTTCGAGATGACAGTAAATAAATAAAGCAAGTCTACACTCAGCTTACCAACACCGACTCTGTCGCCACTCACTATTTTACAACACACAATGGAAAGAGCAGAGAAGTTATGAAAATTGTACCTCATCCATTTGTTCCCCAATGCAGACTTTGAGTCAGTAAGAAGTGTGCTTTGGATTGGAGGTTGCTTGTTTTTCCATGTTATGGATATAAGAGAGAAGGGGGGGGAGGGAAGTTAATTAAAACTACAAACCTACTCTGAATATGTGAAGAGGGAAAAGTGTTCTAAGTGCAACAACCCAAATATTTTTTTTATTAAAGAACACACCATTAACGATACAGACTGATAGGGCAGCAATAAGCTACCACTGAAAGACAGGCAAAGTAAGGCAGATAAACCTGGTATTAAATAAGCAAAAAAGGTCAGAGCCACTGATCACACCTCAACGATGATTTATGGAAAAATACAGGCATTAGAGAGTACAGTCCTATGTGATGGGTAGAAAATACAACTAAATGTTACAACAAAATTCCTTATATCATGTGGTAAGTAAAGCTCTCAGAAGAACACGTTCTGAAATGCTGATTAAGGAGAAAGAAAACTCGAAGTTTCAAAGAACCATTCTTTTGACCAAATTTTATTTAATGGCCAGAAAAGCATTTCCTCATTCACACTGTTGCCAGCATCACTTTATTTACAAAAAGACAGTCTGAATGGCTTCCACAGCTATAGGATCCTACAGCCGGTTGCAGAATAGCAGCCTTTTTAATGTGCTAAGTAGAAACAGCAGGCAGGTCAGCACAGCCCTGCCAAGAGGAGCCAAGAGGTTTGAAAGATGACAGTATTTTTAAGTATTCCCAGTAACATAAAAGGAGATAACACACGGGGCACGGATTCTGTGATGTGGGAGTGACCGAAACGCCTGACTGGTGACAGATTGATTCAGGCAGCCTTCCCCCTCACAGACGGTGCACAACATCAGGGAAGAGCCACAGCAGTTTTAGAAGTGCATGTAGTGCTGACAAGAGAAAGTCAGGGTTCACTGAAGCGATTTAAGACTGCAACATAATGAATGACTAAAGCTGAACAATGCAAATATTCTGATTTCACTTCACAGGCATCTCAAAGATTCTCCCCTACTCTCTTAAAATGCTCAGTACTTTGCAGCACAATGAGGTAGGCAGTCTTACACAGCAACTAAAAGCCTCCCAACTGTCCTGGTTTGATGACACCAACACCATGACACCAACATATCTATGACACCTTTGGTACCAGTAAAGCACATTTGTTCTGGGCTGGGATACGTTAAGGATGTAAGTTTCCCCAGCAATTACAGTTTGACCCACTACCTTATGTTTTGCATGGTAAGGCACCTGTGTTTCACTGAACTCGATGACACACACCTCTTCGGCAGTGGGATAGAAGGACAAAGCTGACACTATCACAACGAATGTGTTGGGACAGAAACAAAACTAAAGGCTATGGCCAAATTCTGGCCAGAGAAGTCTGGCAGCACATTTGCTTAGGGAAAACCACTGCCGTTATATTGGTTGAGCACAAGTCAGTTCACAAGGGCCAGCAGCAGAGTGCCTGCTCCATCACAGGCTGTATTTTAACACAGATCCAAGTAGACAGCAACCCAGCTGGTACTAACGCAGCGAGGTGCTGCACTCACCGGCAGAAGCACCGCCATGCAAAACTCTGCCCATGAAATGTTGCTCTTTACCTCCTGGAGACAGACATGGACTCCAGAAGAAGAAAGGGATACTTCACAGTGACCCAAAGGCATTCTTTATATTTCTATTATTTATAATATTTCATTATATTAGAAATAATTCCACTTCTACTGTGAAATGTTACGACGAGAGGAAGGCTTTCTTAAAAAAAAAATAGCTCCTTTTTCTACCCCACCCCATTTCACTGGTTATATATCCTTCATTAACACAGTGGAAAGAATCCAGTAGTAACGCCTCGAATGAACTACTTGCTGTTTTTACCGCTGTAGATCTCCAAAAGCTCTATACAAAGAAACTCAAGTTGTCATTACCAATAAGTGTTAACTAGATCTTCGACTTAAGATTCCACGGTGCTGCTGACTATTCGTCACACAGACTCACTGGGACCCCAGACCTCGTAGGCTTTAACCTGCAGTTTGTGTTGCCACTGCAACAAGAAAAGGATTCCAACAGATAAAGCAGCAGCAGGAGCAAAACTCAAGGCACATTTGTACAAATGAAAGCTCTTCTTTTTCTATAAAAACAGGCAATAAAAATATACAAAATAAGTAGAATACTCTCCATTCAGCCAATGTACATCTGCCTTCAGTCTTTCCTGAGGCACTAGTGGAGCATGAGGAAGAATCACTGCTACCAAATTTCCAACATTCACTCTTTGCTCTCAAATAAATTAGGCTTTCTAGTGCAAAGAGAAAAAGAAGTCTGGCTGGTTTTTTGGATTTGGGGGGTTTGTTTGTTGTTTGGGGGTGGGTTTTTTTTGGTTGGTTTTGTTGGCTTTTTGTTTTGCTCTGGTTCTTCATAAAAAAAAATTACATCACTAAGAAATTAGCATTTGCACAAGGAAACAAGAAGCTAGATATCTGCCAAATTAAATCTTAAAATAACTGTATACTGTACAAATATACATTGTTAAACATTTACAACCTTAAGTTCCTAGCTGACAAAATTCACTGCTCTTCCAAGCAATGCAGCTATCCAACTTTTATTTTCAAAAGCTCAAAGCTGTCAGTTGTAAAGTCCCCTTCACAATTAGGGACAAGATGGGAAAAAGATGGATCTATTGATAGCAGTGGTATCAATAGAAGGGAGTTCCACGTGTACTAAATAATTTAAAATACAGCGCTTGCTAGACAGAAATCTGGAAATAGATTTTCAGTAATGAGCCACTAGTAAAGTCAGTGAAAGGTCTTTCTTCGCTTGGCACTGTTTGAGTCTCTGTTCTGCAGCGATTCCTCTGATGTTCTCCTTGTTAATACACGATAGTCTTTGTTCCACCTACTGCTATCGCTTTGACCTCCTTCACTGCAGACTTTTAAACTGCTTTTCGATACAGAAGCTCTCTGGTCACCCCCATGCCGAGCCGCATAAGGTGACGTGGAAGGCACGTCACATTGTCTCATCGCTTGCTGGGGCTTCTTAGAAGTTTCTGTTCTGGAAATCCGATCCCTGGCAGCTGAGGAGGCATCGAGGTCTTGCTGTGGCGTTGATCCTGGATTGCTCTGGGCTGTCCGACTGCTGTCTTTTGAGGCCTGCTCCTTCCCCTTTGTTTCAGTCCTACTAGCCATGCTGGCCAGCCTTGGGTCCCGTGGCTTCTCTCGATCGGTGGGAAGCGCTGCAGCCTCCCCAGGCGTGGAGGCGCTGCCTCTCCTGGAGTCTACTGCCCGAGCCACCTGAGGCTGCTGGGGCCTTCTGCTTCCTTGGGGCACTGCATGGCCAGCCCCAGCGGTGACTTCCCGTGGGCTACTGGCCTCCCTTGGCGGAGGAAGAGGTGGATTTGCCAACTCACCCTTCTTGCTGCTGGAAGAACAAGCCTGGAAGGGAGGAGGTTTCTTTGTCTCTGCGTTGGCTGGGAGCCGTACTGTTGCCTTAAGCTTCAAAATCTTAAGAGCATCTTTCCCGTAGCTCTTTTCTGATGTCCTGATAATGGCACCTCTTTTCTGAGCATCTTGAATCAACTCATTCCAGTCCTTATTTTCCTTTAAAAAAAAAGAAAAGGGAGACACACACGCCCCCAAAAAAGAAAACAGTTACCAGAAAGAAATCAACACAAATGGACAGAGGTGTCAGAGGATGCACAACCTCTTTAATCAAGGTACCTGACACAACTGTCATGGAAACCACTGTTATGTTCCTTCTGGAATGGAAGAATCTTATGTTTCACTTGCAAAACAGCAGTAGGCACTCTGGCTGCTGTAACACAGGGAAGGTACTTTCAACCATCAGTGAGCTACTACTTAAAATGACAACTTCTATATTTGTGCAGGCCAGAAGAGTTCTCTGGTACAGAGAGTGAAACAGGAGCATGGCTTTAATGCCCTCTAGTGGTGTAGCTACCGCCCCCCACCCTTGGAAAGAGAATAAAAATCAAGTACTATAAGACATTATGTCTATTCAAGAGCACTCCCTACACATTCAGTGGGCCCTTATAGTCCCCCAAACATGCACTTCTGTTTCAGAAACACCCCTTTCAAAGAGTATCCTCAGAAATCACATGACTATGCAAAGTAGTGTCAAAAACAATGATATGAAGATTAGGCAGATGTTCTGGGGTGGTCTGGATGGTTTGGTTGTGTCTTTTTTAAAACAAAAACAAAAACATTTTCCTTGCTCAAGTATCCAAGTGACAACTGCAAGAGCTGGAAAAACAGCAAAGATCAAGCAGAAAATTATCTCTGCCATCATCCTGTCTTGTACAGAGAGATTTTTCACAACCCCCACACTTGAACTGTAAGGGACTGTGTTACAATTTAGTTACTAAAAATATTGTGAGAGTAATTTCTAACTTTCCTTCTTGGAAGCAAGGAAAACCATTCTGTTTTTTTAAAGGCTGTATGACAGTTACAACCAAAGCTTTCAAAGAACCCTTCAGAGGCCTGGATCGTACTAATTTAATAGAATAGAAAAGCGTCCCCTTTCATAGACTGAAGCAGTCTGATGATGGTTTTCACCTCCCCAACCCTGACTTGACCTAAAAGGGTGGATCACAGAAGATCATTTGATTAACACTGTACCTACCATGAGCGTTTTCAGTCTTCCAAGGATGAAGAGGCTGAATCTGGCTCGGGTAATTGTAACGTTCAAACGCTGAAGACTTGCCAGAAACCTAGGTGACAAGACAGAATTAAGCTCCTGAACTACTACTACCATGTGTTACGAGAAAAAGAGATAATATTCCATTTCAGTGAAATGAAGATAACGGAAGCAGTTACAAAGAAGGCAGCAGTTCATGACCCATTCCCAGATCCCACAGCAGCAGCCCTGCCTCACATGAAGGGCTTTGCATGAATTGTGTTTTCTTTCTTTCACCACTCCAATTCTTCACAGGAAATTCCAGTTCTTTCCAGCTCTTGCCATTCATGTCTCCTTTCTTAGAGCAAATCCCCTCTTAATGCCAACCACTGCTTCCTTAAGTGTTCCTCAAAGTACAGAAGTCAACCTCACTTCACCTATCAAGACTTTAAGCTTCTTTTTGTCTTGAACTGAAATAGTTTAATAATATTTGGCATGATTAATGGGAAAATTCTCTACTGAAGTACTGAATGCTGGACATGAATATTTTATTTTAAAGGTGACCTGCAGCAGAAGCACATGAAGAAAGACTTTTGCTTTGTCATGCTTCAAGAGTGAAATGTATATTCCTTGCAGAAGAAAATTTTCATAGTCCAAACATGACTGTCTAGTCTGTTTTTGTGGGATCACAAATCAAGGTACTGAAACCTAAACAAACAAGTGCTTAGCGTATTCTTAGAGCCTGATTTCTGTCAGGGCCTGTTTACCAAAATTTGAAAAAGTTTGTGAAGCTAATATAAACTATTTCTTCTCTAATGAAAAAGCTCCCAAAATGTAGAGCTTATTCTATAGTAACAAAGTTTGCAATACAAAGTCAAGTCTTTGTACAACATGTACACGTTTGTATATCAACAACGCCTGGTACTGTGGTGGTGGCACCAAGACCTGCTCTTCTCAGATTCGCAACCCCTGCAGTAAAGACTGCAAAAGCCCCAGAGCCACTCCAGAAAATTCGAGCAGTGCTGAAAGAGAGGCAGAAAAGAGAGGCAGAAAGCAGACCTGGGGAGCAAATCCAGCAGCACAGACATGAAAGTTCTCTAGGTCTTAGGGCAGGCGAGGGAGGGATCTTCAAAGACCACTAAATATTCCTAACAGCTTTTAAACATGAAAGATTAGAAGATTATTTTCTCAGGAAAGGAAAAAAAAAAATCCATTGCCATTTCTTGGAGAATTTTCTCCTCCCTTTGCAAGTCACTTTCAGTGTAAATTTAATGCTGCTCTAGCAACCTTGGAGACCAAAATACTTCACTCAGGTACAAGACCATAGGTAAAGGGGATGCAAACTTTCCCATCACACCTTGCCCATGACACCAGACCCTGAAACAGAGATGTCCAAGTCATCAGTATGTACTGCTTCTAAGACTGCCAAAGCTTTTATATATAAACCTTCAACACAAACTGGAAAGTTTTCTTCCAAAAGAACAGAAGTCCCACATTAGCCAAAAGAACTGGCAGGTTCTACCTGCCTTCAGTCTCCAAACTCAATCAATCAGATTAAGAATTCTCTAAAAAGCATCATTGTTGTGTACTATAGGATTCGGATTCTTTCTCTTCCCAAAGTAGCATGGATCAGCACAATTAAAAGCCCTTTAGCAATTAGGAAATTAGTATCAGAGAAACATAAGTAGCTTAGTGAAACGTGGTATGTGGAAACGAGGATTTTTGTTTATGAGAACAGGCTTCCCATAGTCTGACTTGAAAGCCAATGAATTATAAGGCAGCACATTTTGATAACCACTTTTTAAATTGAAACAGTCAGTAAGTTACAGAAACAAATCAACAACTGCTGTAGGGTTCTGGGGGTAAACAGCAAACCCAATATCTAGTTCCTTCTGTTTCAGAAAGGAATAGCCCATGGAAAATTATCAAATTTGCGATCCTGAATCTTCCCGCAAATCTCCTAATTCAGAAGACAAGCACATCCACCTACAAATCAGAGATCCAGCTCATCTGTATCACATTCCTAGTGACATATATAACTAGTTTACAACACTTTTACAAACAGAATGCTGTATTAATAGGATGACAGTAACTAAAAACGGATTTCATTTTAAGAGAGTAGCATTCAGAAAGTTACAACATACGTCAAAAGCTACAAGAAAAATTAACTGCTGCTGTACAAATGCAAAGTAGTCAAGTTACCAAGACCAATTCTGCCAAACTGAAACAGTAGCAGGCTGAAGCAGCCATGCAAATTCATCAGCACACAACACAGGACATGATACTTCATATTTCCATGTCCTTTTTGTTCAGAGATCTTGAATCAGTAACATTAATTCATGCATTAAGATACCCTTTAATTTTCTGGCTGTAGTGACTTGTTCTCCAGTAACTTTCTTACTGGTCATATTAAAAATACAATGACTACATCTAGAGAGTCACTGGAAATGGAATTTGCAAATCACTGACAAGAAACATACCCAATTGATCCTTTCGTGTTGTTTGCCCGGACACATGTCACTATGACGCAGTCTTTCTCTCGTCCCTGGAATGCATCCACTGTGTCCACTTCTCCTGGGCTGTTGAAGAAAGGATTAGCTGTTAAATTAGCTGTTAAATTATGTTAGTTAAAGTTTTAAGCAACACACTAATGGAAATAGCCTAAATACCATGCTTAATGATCCACTGTCAAAATAACCCAGGGTAAACTTCTGCTTCAGTGTGTGAAAAGATTCAGTGTATGAACCTAAAACTAAATTTGCTTTTCCGATGCCAGCATCACTGTTGTAAAGCTGTTCAGGTCCACATAGCTTGGAATTTGAGGCTTTATTTTAAATCAGCTTTATTCAGAACAGCAATACAAACAAAGCATGTATACAAGTAATAACCAAGAAATGGTACAAAGAGGCCATGCCTGTTTTAAGTAAAAGACTTGTGCGCTCCCTTTAAAAGAATCAGTAAGTATAGAATGTACAGATAAACATTTGCATTTTTGCTATTGTTTTAAGAGGATAAACAAAGGACTAACATGCAAATCCCAAGTCCCATTTTAAAAACTCATGGGATTTTTTTTACCTGTTATTCCTAAACACTCTGTCCAGTTGTTCTTGAATTTTCCTTTTTTGTGCGCTGTAAGGAGTAATTATTCCAATGCGACGAAGACCCAGATCCTTCCTTTTTTCTTTAATTGTTCTAATTAATTCCATCACCAGCTTCACTTCCTGAGGATTACTAAAAGAGCTGAACAAGACAGAGTGGAAACATTACAGAAATACATTCAAATTCAATGCTTCAGCCCAATTTGTATTGTAATTGTGAGTCAAAGCCTGGCTTGAACTTTCACAGCCTTCTTCACATAGAACTTTTCAAGGAGGCCACGAGGAGCAGCCAACAACAAGAAGTGTGAGCAGTTACAGGCTGCACTTAACATTCTCTTAAAACTACACAGCTTTGCTTTCCTTACAGAATAGGCAAAAGGGAGGACTGAGCCTGCCACCTTCTGGCATTACCTCAGCAAGCAGCTGTGAAAGGGAAGTCACTGATAAGAAAATAAATCAGGAACTCAGGAACTGTTAGTAGAGTTAGCAGAGAGTGTAGGCATTCACTGGCATCTCACAGATAGTCAGACCAGCATCAAACCCAGTTTCAGATTGAAAAAAAAAAACCAAACCCACTTAACGCGTGCTTTAGTAAACAGGTATTTTTTTCAAAATTAAATCAGATAAAGTTAAAAATGCAGTTCTGGCTACTTAATGTATATTGGGAAAAACAGAGGACAGAAAACAACTCTTTCGCAGGAAATTAATTCTCAGCAAATCTAAAATTTGGCTGAGTAGGACACAGGACTTACTCATTGTCTCGCTCTTCACGACCATCTCCTACATCAAAAATAAGGTAGGGCTGGAATGGCCACTCTGAAGAACATCTGTTCTCTTCTGTTGCTCTGTAAATAACATTTTTATCACCAGGTAACCATACAGAAATTCTAAGAACTGATACTTCATTTATTTACACTGTGGTTATCAAATACAAGCAAACTTTCAGCTTTTTTTTTTTTTTTGCCCAGAGTCCTTAATTTTCAGTGATACCTGCATATACTGGGACCTGAAAATGACCTCTAAGCAAAAAGCATGCCCAATTTTAAGTGATCACAATAATTTATGTATCACAGTCAGCACTAGCAATTGGAATGCAAGTTTTGTCCCATTAAGCATCTTACCCTCCCCAACCTCAAAAGTTTTTAGACTCAAAGGAATATCCTGGTATGAAAAGACTTCTTTGAAATACCCCCCGCTCAGAAAGGAGAACAGAGAGTTACTCACCTGTCAGTTTTTAGAGTCCTATCATAAACATAATTGGATGGGAAGAGGCAGATGTCAGGGTGCATCCTGTACTGCACAGTCAGCTGCACAACTGGCAGGCTTCGTAAAACATTCCTCTGCACTTGCTCCTGCAGGTGTCTGTGCAGACGTGCCATCAGGGACTGGTCGTACCCATATTCCTGAGCTTTCTGCAAGAGGGAAAACACGAGACTGACTTCTGGGGAATCAGGTCCCAAATTCAGAACAGGATTTTGCTTTTTAGACTTAAAACTAGTCAGTATTTTCCTTCAGACTTCTAAATCATTGACAAAATGACAACTACTTGCATTACAGTTTTCTATTTGTGTTAAATCTTATTATTTCAGTAGAGATCACTTGCATAAACCTGAACATTTGTCAGTGTAGTCTTCTACATGACAACTTTCCTTTGTGAGTCACAACATAGTAAAATTTTAAAAACATCAACAATAACAAAAAAGCAAGATTTTCCAGGTGGGATCTTGTTAAACAAGCATACAGACCCCAGACAATTTACCCTTTTAGAGATGCCAGCCTGGTTTTCCTCCTTTCTTTATCAGATGTTTAAAAAATTCCTCTTTACGGTTGAATACAAGGAAGTGCTCCTGTATGTTCATCCATAGGGTGAGGAAATCCCCACACAAACAGGTTGTGTTCATCCTCCATTTCTTAAGGAACGTGACACTGACGGAAGCTGCCATAGCAGCCTCCCACAACACAGCGTCCATCACAAACCAAGTGCTGAGTTGCACCGAAGTTTGTGTTACCGTAGCCATTCTTAATGGTGCATGAAATCAGTTTCAAGCTACAGCAGGCAAGTCTATAGTGGCTGTACTCACATCTGTGTTAGTTTTATGCACAAATTTGAAGGCAGTATTGATATGGCCTCCACATAACAGAGACTAAACTTGGCAGGGCAAAAGTTATTATCTGATACACACCATGACCTGACATCAAAATGTCTGTTTTCCTTTTATACATATTTTCTATAGGTACTCTTCTTATACTATATCCACTATATAGCATTAGAAAATAAAGTTTAAACACTTACTATTGATTTTACAGTAGGAGGAAGCTGTTTGGGATCTCCAACAAGGACAAGTTTATTACAGCGATGTATCAGTGGAATCAGTGTTTCAACTTCACAGGACTGCCCTGCCTTTTGCATACGCAAACAGGACAAAAAGTAGAAGTTGTAAGCAAAGGAGTGGAGGGAAGTATGTTAAATTTCCTGTAACAGAGCCAAAATAACTCAGAAATGTTTGGTGCTCTAATGGTGGAAGCCTTAAAAAGCAAGTCAGAAAAAGAAGCAATTAGAAGTATGGCTCAGCACAGCAGGACAGGCTGGTTAGCAGTTAAAAGGCGGGGATGGGACAGTCAACTCACGATACATTACACCAGCAACCAAACAACAAGTAGCTTACGCAGAGAACAAGGCAGCTCTTTAACAAGGATGAAACATGCCATAGTTCTAAATAGCTTTCCTGACCTCATCCACAATGACACAGCTGAAAGGATCAAGTCCTTGCCGCCAAAAAGCAGATTCCAGCAGACTTCCTCCGCTTGTGCTCAGTGTGCAGCAGATGATGTCGGACTCCAAGATGATATCCGTCTGTACCTTCTGAGAGTGCCCCCGAACCTTCAAGTAGAACAGGACACCATGTTTCCTCTTCTCTTTTAGTTCTCTTGAACCACCTTAGAGCAATTTGTAACTGCCTGGACAATTCTAACAGCCAAACAGATCACGGATAATACATCATCCCAATGAAGCTATCTCCACCATTACAAATGAAAGTCAAAAGTTTGCTTAACTGAAGTGATACTTTTCCTTTAAATTACACCACCTTTGAGAAGGCAAATTGTAAAGAGGTATTCCTGTATCTCTACAGCTATACAATCTAGGCACAGTAATTGTGAGCAAAGTTTAGTTTGCCATCACATTTGCAACTCCAAGCCTCCACAACCATTAAGAGTCAGCATACATTTCACAGAATGGTTAGAGTTGGAAGGGACCTTAAAGATCATCGAGTTCCAACCCTGCTGCCATGGGCAGGGACACCTCCCACCAGACCAGGTTGCTCAAAGCCCCATCCAGCCTGGCCTAAAAGATGAAAAGATGAACCTTCAATTCATCTCATGGTTCATGCTACTCAGTCTGAATTACTCATTTTGCTAGCAGTGCCTATTTCTACTTTCAAACCTCTCCCTTTTTACACACACAAAAAATTCTTCCAGCTGTTGCTTTACTTAGAAACATTTAAAAGCCTCTCTCAATCCCAGAAGGATTTTAAGGGGCATGGAAGTGGTGATGAATATACATCCTAGAACATGAGGATGTCCATGTTTCTATTACTTTCTTTGCTAAATATACATTTGGTTTAAAATTAACTGTAAGAGTGAATATTCCCACACGGGGTTTTTTGCAATGTGCAGCCAGAGTACACCTGGATTTCACACCAGGCTGTCCGTAACTTACTCTGCTCACAATCTTTTATCTATTTACCTACTACTTTATAAATACTCCCAGCCACACCAAAACCAGATCTCCACCACAATTACAGGATACCAATTATATAAATAGATTAGTTGAGGTTTATTAAAGAGCTGCCCTAAAGATAAATTCCTACCTCCTTTAGTTGAGAAGCAAGCTGCTGTCTCTCCTTTGAAAGTCTGCCAATTTCATCATCTAACATTTGACTCTAGATGGGGGGGGAGAATAATAATATCAGGAATAATAAACACACATTTCCCATACCCTAATTCATTTCCTAAACACTTTGATATTAAAAGACTGTCTGAACAAATCTAAGATGTCTGAAAGAACAATTCCATTTCTTAGAAAATGGTCAATACATTTAGACTTTCCAGACAATACTACACTTTACATTTCTCTGCAAGTGGGAAAGTGGTTTACCATCAGAAATCTGAGCAAAAATGCCAAATTTTTTAGGAAAAAAGAAGAAAAACTTCAGGGCAACACACATACCAAAATCTCAGATTGCAAGGTATCTTACTACTTGCAGTTAAGCAGAGCTTTGAAGTACACAAGGTAAATCATTAAGTTTCATAAACATGGTTACACTGGTGATAGAACCAAATGAGGACTACTGAACACTACAGCAAGAAGTGGCATGATTCATGACTGACCTGCTGAAAATAGCAGTACAAACAGACGAAAAGAAAACAATCCTGATGTAAAGTTCCTCATGCCCTTTCACAATGCTAACCAACATTTCCATTAGTTGAAAAAGTGGGTGAAGAGACAGTTACCGCTCAGAGACAGCATTAAAATGAAGAGTTCTTTACTCTTTTATTCAGTTATGAATACAAAAAAAACCACAAACTGGATTAAAAATACTATTATCTTACTACCTCCCTCTTCTCACATCTATGCATGGCTCGCTGACGAGACAGCATGTCCAATTTTTGATCCAGAGCTGCTTTTCTCTTCTGAATATCCTGGTCAGAGTCAGATGGTTTTCGTTCTATAACAAAACAAAGGCAAACATACAGGAGGAATAAAAAAAAAAAAACACCACACGCTGTTACAATAACACTTGCTCTCGATCATGCATCTTAAGTTATTAAGAACAAATGAAAAAATTTTTTGTTGTTGTTGCTTTTTAGCTTTTCTCTATTGGGGTCTTATCTTATAAAATGAAGATAACGAGACCTGATTCCAACTATAGCTCTCAAATGCTGTGTAGCCACATTGGTTAAAAATGATGGCTTTAACATGCATTTTTTAATAATTTATTTTACAAGATTAAAAAAGAAAAAAAGCAGACAAAACAAGAAGTCATCTTGCTGATTTTCTTTGGTTTTACTTACATTCTAGGCCCTATGTAAGTTAACACTTTCCCACTAAGATGGAGAAAAACAATGAAGCAACATTGCAGAAAAATCTTTTACCAGATATTCCTTCTTATTCCTTCTTTAAGGACACACAGTCCCAAGTGTGTCCTTAAGAAGACTGAAGGGAAGTCTGATTTACATGTTACTTACTCATTCTATGTTCAACTTGCTTATCCAGGCTAAATCCCCGGACTTCATTGTTGATTGCCTTTTCAGCACCAAGTCGCACTAATTTGATATCACCACAGTTTCCTGTTTACAAAAATGAGAGAAAAAAAAAAATTAAACACCATGGATATTAAACAAGTCTTTTTCCTTTTTTGTTTTTCAGGGGTTCGCAACAATCTCTTTGCACTTATCCAAATGCCGCTACAAAAAAATTCAGTCATTCTGGACGCTAAAAAAAAAGTTGCCTACACTTTAATAGTGGGTATCAGTTAAGAATGTTATTTTGAATTAACAGAACCACTTCTTACTCCTAGGCTTCTTTATCTAAAATTTACAGAATTCTTAAGTTAGAAAATTACTGAGTACCATCAATAAAGCAGCTGTAAGTCAATACCAAATTAGTATCGGTATTGACCTCAACGTTTATATAAAGACAAAGTGCAATAACACACCTTTTAGAAAAGCACATTAAAATCAGTAACAGTATGAGGATGTGCCAGTCATGTTCTCCAAGAGGAAAAAAGCTTAGAGTAGCATATAAGTATTACGTGTAATCAACTGTTCCAGTTTCTCCTTCAGGTTTTGTCTATTTAACACATAAACAGAATTTTAAAAGAAACCATACCCAAAGGCTCCTGTCTGTTTTGGCATTTTTCCTTAAATGCAACGATGATCTTTTTCATGAGTTCATCTACAGCAGCATTTGATGGTGCACAAACTAGAAAACGGTTTGGCTTGATCTTGGAATTTGTTTTTTGAGTTGCTTTCTCATTCCTAGTGTTCTGTAGATAATTTAACAATAAACCAAGACAGGCTCTTTAGATTGTTGTAATCTGCGATTTAAAAGCCAGACTGTACACACATCTTAATCAGCACACAGAGTATGGAGACTACTGCACTTGAGTATCTCTTACAGTACGCCATACATTGACAAGTCAAATGTATTAATACTATTTGCATAAATTCCCTTCAACAATTATGTACTTGATGAATCTACTGGGTGCTAATATGAAAACCATTACACAGGACAGGCCAAATAACGTTCTTTAATACATCAAAATATTAAGAGTTTTTTATGTAACGAGTGTTTATTCTACTGATTGTGCCTGTTTTCTTGATTATACTTTGCAGTAAGTACTTTTAAGTGTTTGACGAGATGCCCAAAAAAGTATTATTTCCACCTTCACACCCCATACAGTACAGATTTAATTAAGTCAGCTTAACAAATTACACCCCCAGTAATTACCAATACTATACTTCCATTTAGTTTAAGCTGTCATTCACTTCCGTTGGGAAGCCAAATACCAGCACATGACAATCACATCACACTCACTTACTTCTCTTAACACACGAGACAGAAGTCCAACAATAGTTTTTGATTTCCCTGTTCCAGGCGGTCCGTGGATGAGGCAGATTTTAGGAAGCCCCGGATGTTGCTTTATCATGGCATAAGCTGTCTCAATGGCTCTCTTTTGACCTTCATTGTATTCATTCACATCTGATGCCTGAAGGAACAGAGGAAAAAAATAATTAATTACTTAATGCTGATCAAACCTTCCATGTGCATTTTATGTATTTTCAGAATGTCCCTCTAGCTATGACTCAAAAACTTTAAGGGCATGTAAGCTTTTGACTAAGTTTGCTCTAGATGCACACCCAAACCTGCCTTGAAAGCTGTAATGAAGGTTTCGTTTACTCTACACACCTTTATTTTGCACTACCTTTTCCATACTACACCTTGTTTCCTGAACAGGCAGTAAGGAAAAAAAACTGAAAGCTGCTCTAAGTGCACTACTAATATCTATGTCAATACAGCAGAAACAGCTGAGCAAATTTAGACTCCTCTCCATTCATCAATCAACTGACTCTGAAAAGCACAGTGCCTCATTGCTTTCAAAGCTTGTCTGTTTGCACTTGGTCATCTCAAGAAACAACACGCAAAACCAGTTTCGCAAAACTCATGAGAACCAAACGCCCACTTTGTCATCTCCAACTATCACGTCCAGCTGCAGGACTTACGGTGCTTTCTGAAGCCGCAGTGAAATCTCTAGGACAGAAGTCATTGTAACTTGGATTTATGATGGGTTTAGCCAGGGGACTCCTGCTCAAGAGTAGCAGGCCTTTGAATGTTCGGTGTGTGGTCACCAGGGAGCCAACCACCACACACTTCACTTGCTTATTTATGAAGAATGACAAATTGCCTCGAGTTTGCACAGAAAGATGACAGACAGTATGCTGCTCCTTTTGTCCTACGAAAAGGAGGTGGAGAAAAAAACCAAACAAAAAGCACAAGCTGTTAATTCAAAGAATATCCAAATCGTTAACTGAAAGATACTCAAACAGGTCATTCAAAAAATTCACCAGAACCAGGTGCTGCCTTCTATTAAGGAGCCAACAACTAATTCTTGCAAGTAATCCAACCCCCTTATCCTCAACCCCCCAAAAATCTCCAAACCAAAAAAAACAACCCAGCGCTCTGTAAAACAACTCAGATAGCATTAATCTTGATACTTGGTAATACTGGTAAAGACACAACTTCAGTTCTAGAAGATAGCGAAAATTTTAGTCAGTGAGACCACTGAAGTTCATAGCACTTCATATCTTACAGGGATGCACTCCTACAGATGTATGCAGAGCACTTACTCGTCATTAGTTTCTGTTCTTACACAGGGTATTAACATCTGTATTGAAGGAAGTCCCTACAAAACCGCATGGAAAACAGGTCTGCAGCTTCAGTTCCTGGCTTTTTTACAAAGCTTCTAGCATGGAATAGACATGCTACAAGTGGAAAAGCCACCCTTTACCTCTGAGGTAAGAGGTACGCTACAACAACAGCCAGCCGTGAAAGAAGCATTTTACAGTACCAAGAAGAATCACACTTTTATTTCAGCCTCATTTACTTACTAGTTAAACAGCCAGACGCACGAGAAAAACGTGTCACAAGACCAACGTGATTCACTATATGGTTCTCTGTCTCACTTTCTTCCCCAAAGGTGTCTTTTTTCTTCTGGACCACCAAAAAGACTAAGTCATCCTCCTTTGGATGAAGCTGCTTTGCCAAATCACCTTCTTGAAAATGAGCTACCCAGAATACATTTTAAAATTAGAACATTAAAAGGAAAATGGTTACAATAACTTTCTGACTAGACTGCATAGAATACTAAACTGTGATTAACATATTGCATATACTTTAGTAATACCCATCTGTTAACTTTTAAAGCTATTAAAAACTATTGCAAAAGACTGAAGAGTTTTAACTCCTCCTGCATTCTTAAGCCCGAACGTTGCATTATACAAAAATAAAGCAAGTCAAATACTATTTTGTTCACCAGAAGAAGCTGAAACAAAATCCCAAATGAGTGAGATAGAAAGTATTCCAACAGCAACGAAGTAACTTTTTGTACTGAACCCTTCAGGCACACATTCCCTGCAAAACATGTGCAAAATATGTGCATTCTGTAAATGGCACGTTCAAGATCCTTTCTATATTTAAAGCAAATAAAATAAAAATTCTACCTGTAAGTGCTAGCTCATTATAAGTTGAAAATTAAAAGAGGGTTTTATAAATAAAAAACAACACGCCAAACAAACCACAAAACTCTTACCTGTAAAATCTGCTGTATTTGAGTCAGCACTGAAGTTCTGTAAGTAGAAGTAGTAACCCTTCTCTCTTCCTCTCTGCTTTTCTATCCACTCTTGTGCCAGCTACATGTTGGAAAGTAAAAGCTAAATAAAAATACTTTTAAAGGTTTAGTTTATCAAAAGAATAGCTTATCATGACTCAAAGGGCAAGCCTACTAAACAGAAATAAAAGCAAGCCTAAGGATTGTCAGATGCAAGACATTAGAGAGTCTTGGGTTTGGGTTTTTTTCCACACATTACATATAAACACACACAGAGCAAATCAAAGCGCTTCCTCCCCAGACACCACCCATTTAATGTACTTTCTTACACAGCTCTTCAAAACAAATGAGGGCTCCCCCCTGCCTTGCATTTTCACCTTAAAATACCAGTATTCACAGTACTGACTTCATTTTTCTACCTTATTTCTGCAGAAGTGATGCAATGAGTGAACTTGAAAACACAGACTTTAATTGAAGGAACATAGGCTTTTTCACTATTAAAGTTAAGCTTTTTAGGTTCTTATCCTAATTTTACAGACACTGTCATTGAAAGACCTCAGGTTTCAGCTTTATATGCTACAAAGGAAGAGGAACCACATCTTTTTTCCCTCCTTTTTCATGCTATTGTGGGTGCACACCCCAAAAAAAAAAAAAGAAAAAGCTTCACTGAGGTGAGTAACACTGACAGTCCCCAATCCTAACCATCCTAAACCTAACTGTCTAGATTCTTTCCCCCAGTTCATTCCTCTATTCAGATCTGTATCTGAACGTCTTCAGGAGGTAAACAGAGGACATAAACCAGTTTTTAATCTCTTAGTAAAGTTTACTAGGGTTGACAAAAACAAACCAAGAGGCAGATAGCTACTTACTGTTTCAAAGGCATTTAGCATCATCAAGGGGAAGAACGTATTAAAATAGTCATTGTATCCCTGAAATCGGACAGGAACAGAGGCTACTAGAGACTGCTGGAGACTACTTGGAGGTCCAAACTGGCTGCATTTTGCAAACATTTCATAAGTCCACTTTAGAACTTCATTAACAAAAATACTATGATCACGTTGCTGAGCGCCAAGAAAGGAAGAATAATATGGTTCTCGGGCAGGTCTTCTGGAAATATTTGAAGCATTGTCATTTGGTCTATTCTGCGGCTGGAGAACATTTTTAGAAATACAGGGTTGAGGTACATTACTGAAACTCGGCGACTTGCAAGTTCGATTTTCTATTGATACAGCCTTTAAACTTGGTGGCCTGGCCACCACTGGTTTTGCTGCGTTCACTTTGCTTTTTGAAGCTGGTGGTAGCTTTTTAACATCTTCGAGATCCTTGCTGAAGGCTGCATTCCGTGACGAACTCGCTGAGCTGAAAATTTTGGTAGTAGAAGGCTTTCTTGTTTTAGGAGGTGGCAGAGAAGGTTTGGCAAACAAGTGATCTTCTAAGCTGGTGGCTGAATGCTTACTACAGTACTCTCCTGGTTTTTCCACTTTTTCTATACAGTCCATGTACTTACATTTCACAACAGTCAAGGATTCATTCTGCTGAAGGCTTTCAGCAGTATCCATTTCCTCGGGTTTTTTATTAGCTGTAGTAGTACCTTGAACACTTTCATCCTCGGAACATAATTCCATATCCACAGGATCTAACTGAGTTAAAAATAGATCATCATCATCTTCACTGTTTTCACTTGGATTACAACCATTTTCTTTTGAAGTTGTCTTCTCAGACTCAGACTGGACAATGCAACCTTTTCCTGAAGGTTCATCTTTATCATCTCCAACAAGCGCAGCAAAAGAGAGACTTGAATCCATAGGTACAGGAGGAGCCATCATACTGTTATCCTCCGATTTTCTGCTCCAGTCCGAAGAACTAGGCGTCTTAGGGAGATATGTCTCACCCTCCACAGAGGGGATTTCAAATCTCTCATCGGCAGAGCGAGAGCCAATCTCCTCCCTTTTTTTCTCTCCTTGGTTTTCAACAGATTCCAGTTGAAAACTTTTAGGCTTTTGTTCTGTAGATTTTGGATCCATTTTGCTGACTTTTTTGTTTCTACTCTCAGAACGTCCTGCAAGATTTTTCACTCTGATGCTTTTTTTGGGCCTTGTCTGCCTTAAAAACTGCAGGTCTTGGGAAGCTAGAAATTTCTTATTATGTTTTACAGACAAGTTCTGAGGAGCAATTTGTTTAATCTTCCGCTTCTGTACAACTGTCCCTGCAGCTTTACCATAGCTACGCAGTTGAGCGAGACTCTCTAAAGAGCGCTGGGATAATTCATATGCTTTGCGAGGTGCCTTCTTCAGACCAAGCTTTTCTACAGTTGATGCCGGTGCAGGACACTGCCGAACCTTCCTTGGAGGAACCACAGCAGGCATTGACCTGCCAGGCTGAAGACTTTTTGACGTACTTTGAGATAGTTTTTTATTTTGCGCTGGTTTTAGAACAAGAGGTTTTTTAGGACTTCTTTGAATGGTTCTTGCTACCTTAGATTTTGCTATATTCTTCCGTGGGCTCATGCTATTTTTCTTAAGTGCCAACTTGGAAGCTAATGAGATGTTAGATGTAGATGCTCTGGGTTCAGTCAATTTTGAGTCCAGGGTGAAGTCTTCAGCAATAGCACCTTTGTCTGCAGAATTCTCCAATTGATCTTCTGCATTTCCCTTAGTACTAAATTCTTGTAGTGTGGAATTAGTTACTACTTTTGTATTATCAGCTTCTTTTTGATGAGAAATATTTTCTGTCTGGTTTTCTGTCAAGTTTGCTTTTTCATCCATGGCATCATCACTTATGTAATCCACATCATAGCCCCATTCATTTGTGTAATCGTTCAGTAAGCTATCCGAATTACTACTATCAACTGATGTTGAGACATGATCTTGTTTATACTCTTGAGTTGCTTCCATACTATACGCTTGAGTATCTTGCCAAACTGAAAAGACATCACCTTCTGTTTCAAATTCAAAGCACTGAGACTCACAGTCTTCCAGTGACGAGGGAGAACTTGGCAGCGTCTTCGATTCTAATTTGATATTACTATCAGAAATGCTGCTGGAAGTTGAAGGCTGCTTTTCAGGAGATATATTTTCGTTCATTTTTTTTGTTTCCTCCTTGTCAGCCACACCTCCTTCTTCATCAGAAGAGTCTGAAATTATAATGACTTGATTGACAAGGCAATCTGCATCACAGGGAGACTTGGTATTTCGGTCATCATCAGAAGATCTTACAGCACCTTTCACTTTTCTTTTAATGTCACATAGATTATGATGTACTGAGCTTTCCTGGCTTGAATCAAAGGGAAAATTGACACTTTTGGCATATGCAGCTAAAGACAATTTACTGAGTTCTCTGTCAACCTGGGAGTCTGTTAAAGTATTATCTTCAGAAACAATCTTCACAAAATCCTCCTCTTTCTTCCTCACCTCACTGTTTTCTCTCTTAAAATATTTTGAAAATTTCAACAACCTGTCACTTGATTCACACTTCACTGACAGTGGCCTGATCTCAGTAGCAGTGTGGGATATATCCCTCTGCTTTTCAGAGCTAGATGGAACATGACCATTTGCTGAAGTTTTGTCCACGCAGAATGTCTTTGAAATTTGACCTTTACAGTCATATTTAACCAAGTCATTTAAACTAAGCTGTTCCCGGTCTGAAGTTTGCATGTCAGTGTCTGTCTTAACCGCAGGCTTTAACAATGAACCTGATTTTTCTTCAATGGATGTTTTTTTCAGTGAGGTGTCATTAATGCCCGAAAGTAAAATACCGACACTTTTATTTTGCTGCATACCAGGTTCATTTTTAGAGGAGCTAGCACAATCCATTGGTGTTTCTTTTGATACTGGTTTAGTGGGCACCAGTTTGGACTGAAAAGCACTGTCGAGACTTTTGTCACAACTCCTTGAAGATGGAATATCAACGGAGATCTCATTTCCACACACAGTATTCACTTTCTGGTATTGATGACAATCTTTGCTCATACATGGATAGTCAGTGCAAAACTTTGGTTGCTCCATCTCTGCTTTTGAAGCACTTGCTGCTAAACTGCAGCTTTTCAAGTCACATGGCTTCACTGGCTGCGATTGTTTTGAGAGCCATCCAATTTTCTGTATCTTGCTTTTCAAACTTGCAAGCCTATGTGCATCTACTTTAAACTTTGAAGACAAACTATGAGACATATTGCTTTCCTTTATATCTGAGCTGTAAACATGTTCTGGAGAACCAGTATGACTTTGAGTAGCCAGATGTATTGGTTCCTGCTTTATGGACCCTGCTTCACATTTGTTTTCCAACTCCCCGCCTCTCCCGAAATCTGAACACTGGGCATTTGGATTAAAGTGCTGATTATCTGTATGAAATTTCCCTGCCACAAGATCATTGTCTGTGTTTTCCTGAACTTTCCCATGTACTTTTGTGGCCAAAGAGTTCTGTGGGTAGTCGTATTCCTGAGTTGTAAAGTCAATAGGTTCCTTTTTAATATTCATGCAGAGGCTTTCTGTGGAGGCCGAAGATCCTGAACTTTTAGATGCATCTCTACATTCCTCTTCCCAGGCACTCTTTCTTCTAGGGAACAGGTTCTCTTGACAATCTTCATCTCCACCTTCCTTCGCTATGACAGCACACGGTGAACTAAGGTCATCTCTACCGTGTTCATTCATCTTATACCCATCACCATGTGCAATCTTCTCTTGCTTTATAGAAATGGCAGGGAGAGTTGTAGAGTTTGCATTGTTTCCTACAGTCACAGGGGCATTCAGTGCTCTGCCCTTTATACTTCTTATAACTTGCTTTATACACATTTGTAATTCCTGGGTTTCTTGGACATTCAGCTGCCAACCTAAAGACAGATTTCCTCGCAGAAGAAGATTGAGTTTGTCTAGGTATTGCTTGCAAAGCGAATGCTGCCCAATTTGGTAGCCTTCTCTAAGAAGGCTGCGAATCAGCTGCACACAGGCATGCTGCACAGAGTTTGAAGCTTGTAAAGATACTGCTGATGAACCTCTCCCACAGTGTCCAGATGCTTTTTCAGTGCACCGTGTAAAAGCTATAGCTGGAAGCTTAGCACATCTCACCACTGCTTCCACCCATTCTTGGGAGCTAATCCATAGCAAATGCAGGCACTTTTTATTTCTGTGTAGTTCAATAATGGACACCAAGATCAGGAGAAAAAATTCAGAGATTTTGTCACACTGCTGGATTCTTTCATTGATAATATCTTTGATTTCCGAGCAGAGGTAGTGAATGACCTCTACTATATATGCTACACCCAAGTCCTTGAGATCCATAAGCGACTGAACAAAAGGGATGAACCACAGAAAGGTGCTGTGATGGACACGCATATCTTTGCCAAGATCAGACTGAAGCACATTAGCCAGCGTTTGCATATCTTCATACATGTTGGGGCAGTATTCTGGACAAATGGCAGACTTCCAACCAGTATCCTGAAAAATAAATTCATCACACATCATCCTCATCACGCACATCTGCACAATTCAATGTGCTTTTTTTTTTCCTCTAGTCATAAAGGTTACTTTCTCTCAAATGTATGTTGATTAAATGATAGCATCTCTTATATTCGAAGTCAAAATCTAAATTTAAAAAATGAAAAAACAAAGATCAAATTAACACACGTATAAGGAACTAATTTCCTAAAATGTAACCTATGAAATAAGTGTAAAGTAGTACTTCCTTTAAAAATCATTGTGAAACTCTCTAAAGATTTTGTTATGCAGACATAAGTCAACCTCAGATAATCAAATAGATGTTTAAAGCCTTTAAAAGACATTTCATAAATACAACACCAACATCAAGAGAACACAAAAATGTTTTTTCTGCTTTATAACAAGAAAAAGTGGTGACATTTTGGAGCACGGTCTAACATTTGAAAGTACATCAATGTGTACCTCATTACTCCATACTAATATATACCAATATATACTCAATATATTAGTTTAGAATACTGAGAAATAAAATGTAGACCAGAAAAACTCAATCAGCAAATTTTCTTTTAAATTGAATTCAGAGTTTTCATTGAGATACCAATGCTTGTTTCAATCTTGATATGAATTCCTGTGTTTTAATACTACCTCTATTTAACTCACAAAGACATTATTCTTTGTACCAGGTAAACAAGAAGTGACCAGACTATCTGCTATTTAAAGCACACAATAGTGCCATACATTACTTAGTATTTTTTCTTTACAACATTACTAATAGAAGCAGAGCATCTTCCTCTCTGTACTTTGTAGATGGTTTAAAACGACAATGTCATTCAGTGCTCAGAGTTCAAAGAACAGGGAAATATATTTTTTAATACCTTTTGAGGTTTTTCTGTGTTATAATTATACACAATCTGACTGCAAGAGACCATGTCATCATCTAAGTCTGACTCCGGTTCAGATTTTGTCCTAAAAAGAAACACAAATCATTGTAAACTCCACACAACAACTTAAACTATAAGAAAACCAACTGGCCAAGACACAAAAAAGACACTTCACTTGTCAGATACTGACCATGTGACTATTAGAACTTATCAGTGACAAAACAGAACTATGAAAAGGTATTATATTATCACTCTCAAAATTGTAGTTTGTTCTACCCTGCTCGTAAGAGGTGGGGAAGCAACAGTCTCAGGAAACAAAGCTTTCTATTAAGCCATGGATTTGACTACCTAGAACAAACATCCAGAAGACTTCCATTTTCTTTGAATTTTCATACATAAATGCAGCTCAATCATGGCTACATACTCATAAACTTGGTATGCAACTACTTGAACACAACACTCAAATAGCTTGTTTAACTGAAGAAAATCTCTTTCAATACGCCCTCCTTGGCTATCTGTAATTTTCCATACATATGTACACGTAGCCATCTATAACATTATAGACTCTGTGTGTACAAAAACCACACATTTAAGACATTGTCACTCAAAGTTGATTAAAGATATATCACAGGAAAACAGTAAACTACTGGTATGGTTATGCAGGTAATATTTACCACCAATTTTTTAAAATTAGACACAGCTTCAGTTTTCAGAAATCACAAGTGTTCCTAAAGTCTTGGGGCCTGGATTCTTGTAAAATCCTTAAAAGGGACAGCATGCCCCAAGTTTACATACAAAACTGTTCCCACAGAAACCGTTTCTAGGCTTCCTAGCAGTGTACTAACCAACAACTTCTGCACTGAACAACACTCGACCTAATGAACTTCCTGTTCAATACTGACAACACTGTCACTCAGAAGTGACTCAAAAACTCCCTTTTTATCTTAGAAGGCAACAAAACCTTTCAAAAGAGTATCTGATGCCTGCTACGTGTTTTCACTCTATTATCCAAGCTATTAAAGGCCATTATTACGTTCCCTGAAAGGAATAAAACTTTTAACACCATACAGTACCATTAAGTAGATCTTATATTGAAAAATATTTAAGACTTAACATGAGCTAAAAGTAAACTCAAATCAGTCGTTATCTGGGCCTACAATAAAACCTAAAACTATGTCATCCACTGAAAATTCTGGAATTTCCATAATTTTACTAAGAGTCTCAGACATGGCAATCTTCATTAACTTAAGTGCAAGTTGGTTATAGCACTAAATAAGCAATAACCAGTTAGCAGCCTTCTTGATTTAGGAAAAAACTCCTGAAAAGTATAACAGACATGATAGCAGTCAAAATTAAATGAGCATATCATTTTTGAAAGAACCTCACAATTTTAAGGGACCTACTTCATCTTTTCCTTGTTTGAAGTTGGCAACATCTGATTTTTTTTACTTGTCACCTCCCTCCCCCAATACAAATTAAGGCAACACTGACAAGAAAACCAAGACCAAGCTGCCACGCTACCTGGTATTAAAATCACAAAACTGTTCTAGTCTCTTAATAAAACTGACCTCTTAAAGCTACTGCGTATATTTTTTATTTCATTGTTGTAGCTCACGCTGTTGATAATGGTTTGAAAGGCTTGGACAGGATCAATAAGCTGACCCCATACTTTAGATCCGAGTTGATCCAAAATAACCATGAAACAATGCAGCGCTGGCCAGAAGGGGTCAGTAGAATCATCTGAAACATAACAGCGATATTGGGGAGAGTTGAAATGCAAAAGTCCTGTACATTCTTAGACTAAGCTGAAATTGAAAGTAGCTGGATTTCATTGATTTTTCTTAAATACTAATATAAGGATACATACTCTAGTAAGTTGGAACTATACTTTTTAACACATAAAAAAGATGAAAAAATAGTCAATCTTATTTATCTGTACAGACAGCTGCTGATTCTTATGCAGTCTTAAATCAACAGGAACCTGGATAACTATTACTAACACTTCCCAGCTCTACGAAACTGATTCTTCTACGCTGATATTTGCAATGCTATTCTAAGAAGTGGGTACAACTTACACAGCTATGACAATTTATACTTCAAATTTAAGCTGGAAGTAATTGGGTTTCCTTCAAGTGTGTTCTTCCTTCTTCATATCATATCCTCAATAAACGTGCTAAGCTTATAACAATCTAGTAATTTAAGAGGCAGCCCTGGTCTTGAGCTGATGTGCCATTCCTGGGCTGCGTCATGTGGCCTACAAGAATGGCTCAAGGGCTACTGGTTTGAATTCTAAATTCCCAGTTGCAAAAGTGGTTCCTCAAACAGACAAATACAAGAGTCAAATTTTAAGCAAGTTGCATCAATTCAGAAGGTGTTTATTTCAGGACTCAAAATTTAAACTTCAAGCCACAGTGAAACACACATTCCCATATGACCTGTACATAAAGCAAAAACGATATGGTAGAAATTATAGATTTTTCCTCTCAAAACCTCTACGCCAGCCTTACGCAAAGCACAGCCATTCCTTCTCCCCTTAAGAGTTTGTTTGAATGTCATTTTTCAATATTTGTCAGTATTGCCCAAATATCATACAATATTGGCCATCTTCCAGAAGATAAGATTAAGATCACCTCAATTAAGATCACCTCAGGGTTATACTATTAAGAATGTACTCAATTAAACGAGGAAGTTTGATAAAGATGAAAAATAGTCTATGACCCGTCTTAATCTCAGTACCAAAATTAGTTACCAGCTGCTTCTTTCTCCATGGTATGAAGTATAGACTGCATGAAATCATTCTGTTTGTCTGGGCCCAGCAACAAGGAGTCCATCGCTTGTTCTTCCAGCACTGTCAGCAACATACAAATCCCTACACAAAAAAGAATGAAGCAACTTGTCCATACATTTGCAAGAATTTGTTCTAATTTTCACCAAATCAAAGGATCATTTTCCAAATGCCAATACCAACGTAACGCTTGACCAAAGACATCGGCAGCAATACGAAACCAATTAAACACTACCTCACTACCGCCGTTGTGCAACGTTCAATTTTCCCACCTGACATGCCCCAAAATAAACAGCACCTATGAGATAGTAGAGCTCTGACTTGAAAGAAGTGCTTACAAGATGAGAGAGACTACATGTACAAATTCATTCCTGATCATAAATACTCACCTAGCCAATAGTTCTTGTAGTTGGAAGTATCATATAAATGAGATGGCAGAAGGATGAGTTTACCCACTTCAATCATTGAAGAGCCGTAAATATCTGGACTCTCAAAAAGCCCCAACTCAATGACTTTGAACAAGCAAGTCAGCACTTCCTGTAGGTCATAGTAATCATCCCTGTCAACCTTCCCTAAATTCCTTGCTGTTAGGATGGCCCATCGACGAATCTAAGGATTGAAACAAAAACATTGTGGTTTTACCCCACTGAAATCTCATTTTTATATATATATACTGTTAAAGAAAAATACAGAAAACCAAACATTTAAAATTCTGAATACTACTATTTTCATATTCTTGTCATTAAAAATAAGAATCTGTTCTGATGCTATTAAAACTAAGTTTTAGCAGAACAGAAAAATTAACTTACCACTTCATTTGGATGTACCAAAAAGAGATAAATTCCTGGATATTTCTCAAAGACCTGAAAGGAGCTGTGACTTTGTTCCATTCTACAGAGCACTTCTACACACAGCTCACCTAAAAGGACAAACACAGTTACAGTAAGGACTAATTTATACACTCATATTTAGTGTCAAAATAAATATAAATACAAACACACACTGGTACTTCAGTTTCACTACCATTTGTTATTTTCACCTCCTTCAGTGGAAACAACATCATGCCTTTCCAACTGTATACAGCAAGATACATACTGACTTTCTCATGCAGTAGCAGATATGGATATTTCAGTATTTCTAGAAGGGGCACTCGCAGGTTATTCTCAAAATCCGGGCCCACATATCCAGACAGTTGTGTGTCTCCATTCTCATCCACTATAAACAACTCATCATCTTCTCCAGCTTCTTCGCTTATGGATTTCTCAATGTGGGCAACAAGACGGGAAGTTTCCAACCCCCACAAGACCTATTTAGCAGAGAAAAACAACTAAACAAAGTGCATCTGGGAAGTAAACAATGAAGGACATTTATTATCACATGCAGAAACCTTGACTAGACTCTGAAAACTTACAATTTCATTTTGAAAAGTTTCTTTCCAAGCACAATGTGGAACAATAAAGTTTTGATGTGGCATTTGACTGTGAAAGTCACAAATCTCTCACTTCAGAGTTAACATTATAAAGCAATTTTTAAGAAAGTGACATTAAAAACCAAAAGCATTTTTATAATTCTGCTAAATACTCATAAATCATTTCAATAATTATTTCAGGCTAGCCACAAAATTTTGTTCCAAGGGCCAAGACAAAACGCACGATACAGAAAACGATCATATTTAAGAAGATGGGAAAAGCAATTTTATAATCTTGCCTTACTGCAGATTTTGCAATGTATTAGTGAGATGAATGTAAACAATGCAAACAGACCAACTGACTTGCTGAATATTCATAGGGGATTCACCTCACTTAACATGACTCATCTAACGTAACTGCTCCAAACCTCATTTAGAAACCACAGTTATTTCCTACAGCTAATAGACACAGAAAGGAACTTTCAGCAGTCCAGTCACCCCACTGAATTCCAATATATACTCAGATGGGATTGCCCTCCAGATAATCTAGCTGAGTAATTTGAAGAGCAATCTTTTAGACAGCTGTATTATGAACAATTAGCTACAAATATTCATTTTACATACATATACACATAAAGGACCAAAACACAAGAATGGATACTAATGAGGGAGAACTATGAAGGATTTATAATAAAGAGGTTTTAAACTTTTGATTGTTTTTAATCACAAAAAATCTCACAGGCTTGCAAGATTAGATCTCTGAAATTCAAGCACAGTAGAAAACTATGAATGAAAAGTGAAAGCAAACAAAGAGGAACAAACCCAAAGCTGAACAGAAACGAGAGGAAGTAAGAAAATACATAAAAGAAATTGAGCTGTTAGTTTGTTTGGCAGGTGTTCTTTTTTCCAGATGTCAAACCATCACAGCATGACTAAAAGCTCAAGCTCTAATGTCCAGTCAGCAATTTCCCACTACTGTTTTAATGCTCATTAATTTGAATATATGCAAAAAAAGAGGGTCCTCTTGTTTTACAATCAGCTCTTTGCAACTCAATATAAAAAAGCAGACAGTTAAAAAACAACATACCCTATTCCCCACAACCAATAGAACACAACCCCTGCACAAAACCGCCCCCCCTATACTGAGGCTGGACCAGAGAAGCATTTTCTGAAGTCTTCCTTCAGTTTCAAGTCCTCCTGCTCAGTAATGGGCAACGGCCAAATATCTTAATTACCTCATGCAACCATGGCAATTTTTCCCGTGCTTTGTGGTATTCAACCACACACTCCAGGCAGTAACAGAGATCATCGTTGGATCCTTCAAGATCTTCCTGGGACAACCGTTTAGAAGCATAGTTCTTCAGGAACTCAGTGGTGTCAGAACCACTAGGCGTACACCATCGACATGTGCTCATTCTTTGGATGGAAAGAAGGAGGAATCACATAAGTCCAAAGACTGGAAGCAGCAAAACATTCCTTTCAGCCACAACGGTATTTAATTTTCAAGTGTGATGAGGTTTGGGATTTACATAACTCATTAGCAGCATACACACATATGTTCTCGGATGTTCTTGTATCATACAGGGGCATGCAATCAAAGAAATACAGATTAAAGCATTAAATAAGTATTACAGAAAAATGCCTGCTGAATGACAAACGTTCTAAGTAAAGCACTGAAAAGAAGTCAAATTACATAATCTGTCAGCTATGAAACAACACGTGAAAATTCCCTTTACATACTACAACAAAACCCCTCATCCATGCCTAATGCACGCTCTCCTGAACTGTGATGCTAAAGTTCATTATGTTGTTTTACCGGTATCTGTGGAATCTAGGCCTAATGAGTACAAAATTTAATTAGTTTTTTTTTCTTAATCTCATGCTAAAATTTATAGGTCAACAACTCCCCATTGTCAAACGCAAAGGATATTTATTCAGAACGTTCCTGTCTTCATTATTATTATTATAGTTAGAAAACACCATAAAATTCTCACCACACACTGCTTCCTCTAAAAACAAAAGTTCTTCACTAAGCAGCAATACAGTCATCTCAGATCCTGCTAGTCTGAAAAACTCAACAACACACTCCAAAAGCATGAACACTTGAACTAACTATGTAAAAGGAATGATGGTAATTGTTTCTGTTATTTAGCATAACAAGAAATACAAAAGGAGAACCTAGATAAAGCAAAATCATGCATTTTCCCCTACACACATACTGAGGAAAAGAAACAATTGTGGTGTTTACCTTTGGAAAAGGAAGCTCTTTGCTGTGCAGGTGTGGCAGGTCACATGGTGGGAAAGAAAAGAGAGCTCTCCTGTGGGTGGGGAAGGGGGCTGAGACCTTCAGCCATCCGTGCCCTCGAGTGCGGCTCAGCAAAGCTGTTCCTTCAACAAAGCATCCTCTGGTAACCGAGTCTTGATGGTATTTCAAAGATCTAGAGCAAAACAGTAATCACCAGAAACCGGTTCAGTTCACGCGCTACAGATTAAGAATTGCTTTAGGATTTAAATTAACACACTTCATATTAAACGCACATTTATGTGATAAGTATGATTTGCACCTGAATCCCCTTCTGCCATTCAAGTGCGGGCAGCGCAGCATCTATCGCAGCTTTTCCTAACAAAAGGTGTAAGAAAATCTACCTACGCACGTTGAGGAAAGAAATTACTCAAGCGAGTGCACTCGGATACACAAACCTCAGCTGCCAGGAGCCCCTTTACCTGTAACGCTCCGCTTCCCACACACTTAAATAGCTGCACACAGGTGAGAACCCATATCCGCCCCAGCCCACAGCACCGGCGGTTTCTCTTTCCCCGTTCTGCCCGCCCCCGTTACTGGTCCCACCTCTGGGGGACCCCCAACCACTCACCAACAGCTCCTCCCGTCAGCGCCCGGGCCGCACCACGCGCGGTCCCACCTCCCAAAGGCCCACCCGAGCCCTTAACGCGCTGCTCCCTTCCCGCCGAGCAGGCCCAGCCCGGCCCAGTGGGGCAGCACCTCCCCTCAGGCGGCGTGAGGGGACGGAAACAAAGCGGAACCCGAGGGGAACCCAGCCTCCTCGGCGGCGAGAAGACTGACCGCGGGCGAGAAGCGTGGCCGCGGAGCGGGAAGCCGAGCCCCGTCCCTCTCCCACTCACCTCAGACCAACACGCCACCCCCACCGCTGCCGCTGACTGCTGCTGCTGGTGGTGCCGCCTCTCCCCGTCCGCCCGCCCCGCCGCCGCGCTCCCCGCGCTTCCGGCCCGCCGCCGGAAGTGGGCTCCAGCCTTCGCCCCCCCCGCGGGCGGGGTCGCTCCCTCATACCCGCAAGCCCCGCCCCTTCGGGGGAGAGCCCCTTAAAGGGCCAGTACCGAGCGGAGCGCGGGGGGGAAACTGAGGCACGGCAGGGGTGCGGGGGCTGCATATTGCCTCACAGAGAGAATTAAGTCAATTAAGGATGCCGCACCCCAGGCCGGGGGGGCTCGGGGGAACCCAAGAGATTATTTACAGTTTTTCAGCTCCTGGTTGAAGATAAGGGAGGGGTGAAAATGGCAAGTTCCTGTTTGATCTTCAGCAGCCGCCACCCCAACACTCCTCGGCTTTGGAGTATTTCTCTGCTGCAAACACAGCTCTTGTAACCCGGCTGTCTCCGGCTTTGATAATGCCACACAGCTGAGAGGTATTTTTTTTCTATAACACCTTTCGGGCCATTAACACTCCAGGAAAAATGCTTCAAGCGACGGATCTGTTTGACTCACCAAAGTTTTTTGGAGGACTCGCAGTGCTTTTTAGACATGAAGGATCTGTCATGCTCTTATTTATAATGCAGCCTGATCCACAAAGCTTTGCCAGTGTTATTTCCCTCAGCACCCGGGGGAGGCTGGCTGTTTTGTGTTTGGTTGTTGTTTTTTTTTAAATCTCTGCAAATTTGCTCTGTTTTCAATAATATTCAGATATCCACAGGAAACAACTGCCTCCCCCGCCGGTGCTCCCAGAAGCCTTTATAAGATGATGGCAAAGGGAAGAATTGCTTCCTCACGCCCTCTTAAGTGCCATTATCCAGCAACCGAGAAATGACTGACTGGTGTCTCCTCCCCCAAACCATCAATTACCAAAGGAGATGGGGTAAGGAATTGTTTCCCTACTCCCTTCCCAGGGCAGAGATGGCATCTCCCTTTTTTCCTGCGTGGCAGAGGTCAGATTTAGTTCCTGCCCTGGCTTTCTCGCTGGTTAAAAGCAATTTCTCTGCAAAATAATATATCGGCACGAGCCTGCCTTGAGAAGTTTCTGTTTAAAGCAATGGATAAAATCAATCGTGTCACAGAGGTAGGTTTTTTCTGTGAGATCTACTCTACAAACTCTATAACCACGCCGTTGTCTGTCCTCTAGCCTACAGAAAATTCAGATAATCTCCATCTTCTAGGAAAAAAACTTCAAAAATTCAAGTTCTTCAGCTTTTAACCTTCAAACTCCTCAGAAGCAAATCAAAGACCTAAGTGCCAGGGAGCTGCTACTTGCTTCCCCCACCCAGTTTCATCTCTTGGCTGGAAAACTTACCCTTCTACCAGTGATTCATCTCATGGGGCATCTTGCCCGTCCCACAAAAATCACATTGTTATCTATCTTCAGGGGAACTAACGCCAGACTATGGTTAAACGTGGAAAATTCTCATTTAACATCCCTTGCTGTAAGTCACAGTCTAGAAGAACCTCCAACAAGGCCTTTATTTCAAGCTGCTGGAAGTTCTGCATTTTCAATGACAATTACTAAAATTAAAGAAGGAAATTTTCACTTATTGCTTTTTGATGGCCATTTTGATATGTCAGAGACCACATTTTCTTGCATTAGTTTCTAATACAACATACAGGAAATACAAACAAGCCATACAAATACTTCACACGCACAGTAAAATTTATTATTTTTTTAACACATTCATTGGTCAATTTACAAATAATGACTCTAGGCAGACAGTCAAATATCGTACAGCGGCATAAGTACAACCTCCATCTTACCCCTCAACTTTCTTATAAAAAGGTAGAAATTCTCCTTGGCACAATAAAAATATATATGTATGTATATATATACATTGTCCAGTTTGTCTTTGCATTCCAAATATTAACAAAAACATATTAAATGCATTGTTCTAGTTAGCATGAAATAGCATTACATTTTAGGAATGGTAATGGACCAAAGTCCCTCTTCTCTGGAAGTGCTGATAAAAGTATGAGTCTACATCAAAAATAAAAATCAGTTGCTTCTAAGGAGAAGATCTCTGTTAAAAAAACCGAACTCAACATTGTGCTGTTTCTATCAACACAGATGTGTTCGTATTTGTTTATTATAGATATTTAAAAGTAAATTGAAAGCTGTCCTTGTTTGAGCCTTTTCCCAACTCCATGAATTTATTTTTTTAAATGGCTTAAGATTCATTGAAGTTCTGAAAACCAAGTCCATGCCCAGCGGGTAAACAGCAGCTTCCAACTCAATGGAAAAAAAAGGCAGTAGAAGAAATACTATTTTTGAGACATTCAGAAAGCAACCTGGATGCTTAAAAAAGACTTCCAAAACTAAAGGTAATAAAAGGTGGCACAAGAACTGTGTTTACCTCAGTCTTCAACATGAAACACGAAAATCAGACATGCGTATCTTTAATTTTTCCATTACTAGATAACCTGCATACCTGTTGATCTGCACCCACTTTGAACCGGATCCCTTTTGTCGTTAAATATGCAGATGTGGAATTGTTTTTAAGATAACCAATTAATCACTGTCTTCACTGGAGTCAAAAATGTCACCGAGTCGGAAAGCCTTTTGCTGTTGACTGGCTGTTGAATTGTCAGAACTAAGGCATTTCCCCTTCCTTTTTTCTAACTGTTCTTCAAGTTCTGGAAGTTTCTCTTCAAAAAGATAATCAATAATTTCTTTGGGAAAAGAAAAAGGAAAAAAAAAAGTTGTCTTAATTACATCTGTAGGGGAACTGGATGCCCAGGAGAAACAGGACCTCACAGACAGCAATTATTTTGTCAGTGCCAAACACAAAAAAAATCTCACTATTCCATAGTAATCAGAGTGGCTGCAGGGTAGATCAGCCACGTACATGCAAACGTACACTAAAAAAAGCACAGTCATAAAACTTTTAAAAGCCAAGGTATTAAAGGGGTGAATAAACACTGCATGAAGATGCCACTGAAAGTAAACTGTTACTTAAAAAAATAAATCATTTAGTAAAATAAGTATAGAGCCTGAGATTTTAGCCCCAATTTACTTAGGGGAAAGCTAACTAAGAAAGCATTAAACTAGAATACATATCCTCTTAGATTCAAGCAAAAACCTTAAGGAGTATATACAAACAGCAGGGATACTGACCAGAAAAAGTCTTTCTTTGCCACAAAGGAACACAGGAGACTTTTAGCTTATAAAATTTTGCTCGAACGTAGGCTTTAGGGACATCTCTGAAAAGGGAAGAGTTCAAAGAATTAGTGGTGCAAGGAACTATTAAAAAGTGTAGTTGTTATTAACGAGAGTGATGCTAGTGCTGGTTAACACCTGGAAAAGTCTTTTATCAAAGACTTTAGCACAGAGTAAATAAATTACACAGTTCTAGTACACAGAACGTGCTGGGAGCACAATGAGGGTTGCCTGAAGCGGTTAAAAGTGAGTTTGTTGCTGAGTACTATGCAGGGCTATACAACTGTACGTTACCAAACTACATGTCTTCTTCCATAGTTGCAGAGGTCTAAGAATTTTGATTTTTTTGTGGAATTTTTAAGACCATCTGCTTTATCTATCCTTTGTATCCATAAAAAGAGGGGAAAAAGATTACCCGATAGTATTACTCAGTTCTTCCCAGTTTACTTCATTAGCATCCTCCACTTTCATTTCATACAACCTGTGAATATAATACAGAAGCAGTTTGTTGGCAGAATTCAAGAAATGAATTCAATAATACTCACAGCTCCCCCAGTCAGAAGTCACAGGACATTTTGTCCAAAGAAAAATGATTGTGAAACCCATATGAAACTGCAGGCATGCCATTCTCACCCAGCAAGTTTTTATAAACACAACTCAGAACAGTAAGATACAAAACCACCCCAGTAACTCTGATCTATACCTTTTAATAAGATTGATCTTGGCCTGTAATCCTTTTGTCCCCCTATACAGCTGCTGCCCTTTGGTCATCTTGTTTGTCAAAATTGCAGTCCTTTGAAAACACACAAGAAAAGGTTTATATGATTTCAAGAAATCCCAAGCATCAAAAGCAAGCATCTTCAAGATGTTACTGCCACAGAGAGGCCGAAATGAGGCTTCAATATCACAGCAAGAAGAAAACTGACTACAGCTAGCAAAGAATTATTTATTTGTCTCAAACACATTTGCAACATATCTTCTGGAGTCTACAACTTACTTATTATCCATCTTACCAAACAATCATCATGGTACAAAACTTTTGTGGAATGGAGTTAAATACTCCCCAGAACCCATTTCACCATCTCAATTTAGTATCTCTCAATACAGTAAAGGTAGAACCTTACCATTTCTGTTTGCATTGTCTCCAATACCGAGTTCCCACTTTAGCTTCAATCTCAGACCATGGTAATTTCTGGTACAGCATCTCACGGTCAATTGAGAGCTCTCTATGTGAATTTTCCGATGATGAAAGAGAATTTGCATCTTCCTTTTCCATTCTTTTCCTAATCACCTCCTCCACTGCATGCATTAACTTCTGTGTCTCTTCTTTTGACCAAGGACCATAATTAGCAGCTAAAATTGAAAAATAAGGTTAAGGTATGATGTATCATAAATGATTAGGAAAAAAACAGCAAAAGAGCAAATGCTTCACTTTGCATTACTCTTATTTACAGGACCAGCTTCTTAACACACTTCCCAGAAAGTCTTCTGCGTACCAGATTTGAGAGAGGAATTCAGTCTAACCACTGGAGAACAGCACTGAGCCCTAGTTTCTATCTTTCAAAGCCTGTTCACCAAATTCCTCCTGCCTTTCCCCTGAAAGCATCTATGTAGAAGCCAGTTCCATTTAATAAAGAATTGCATTTGTTCCACTTCTTTTCCCTTTTCTATCAGAGACTGTTCTTATGCCTGCCGTATGAAACTGCAATCAGTGGTTTGGAAAAAAAGAACCACTACCACCACAAATTATTAAAAAGAAAAAATCCACTCGAGGGATTTTTTTCCTAAAGTTTAGGGCACATACAACATACAGTTAAAATAACTTTTTTAATTGTAATACACAGAATAAATTGTTTTCCTTAAAATTACATACCCGACTTGATTTCAGAGTATTTCATAGCAACTGAGAGGTTAGAACGGGACATCAACTCAGAGATCTTCTTCCAATCATTCCCATGCAGAGCATGATACTTCTTTAATTTTTCTTTTTCTTCCTTACTATACCTAGTTGAGAAAATGGGCACAGCTTCAGCTGTAAATTCAAACCATGCCAATGTCTTAAAAGAGCTGTAATCCTTCCAGGTGTTTCGATGTTACTCATCGCTACCATTTCAAGTCACATTTTAGAACAGAGGAATTGATAAGGACCAGTCAGAAAAATGAATTGTCAATTAAGTCACAGTAACTGGCACAAACAGGGGAGATTACCTTCATTTATATCCATTTTTAATGTACAAATACATATCAGAGACTGATACTAGCATTCAGAAACTCTGTCAAATTACTCACCTCCCTTTATAATTATTTGGGTCAAACATCTTTCTTGCTCGATAATATATCAGCCTCCAGGGTCGTGGTATGCCCTCAGCTAGAAGGTAAATGATTAATTTTTAAGAAACATTTCTCACACTGGTGAGGCTATTTCAAAAAAGCCCAAACAAAACCAAAACCGAACAACATACATTTTTCACAACCATGCTGTCAGTGACAGATTCTCTCCATTCAAGAGAACATACTCTACAACACTTTGGTAACTACACAGGAAATAATCTGAACAGAATCTCCTGAGAAGTTTCAAAGATGTAATTGTTCTGACCATGATAGGATTGTGCATGGAACAGCTGGTAAATAATTGTGTGCCCCTGTGAGTACGTGTGGGCAAATATTGCAAAATTGAACTTTTGAACTCTTAAGCATGAACCTGTTACTCATCAGCTACAAATTGTATGACCTGGCTGTAAATTTTGAGAACATCTGGATGAAATGTAAGTAACATACTGAATACGCCCATTAACAGAGAGACACAAGACAGCCACGAATCAGGAGGCTGCTGAGACATTGCACTTCTGCATATAGACTAGTTCGATGGGGAAAAGCAGGGACTGGGGATATCCAGCAAAAAACAAGTGAAGATCTTGGCGGAAGGAAAGATCCTTGAAGTAGGGGAAGATCCACAAAGACCAATTTCTGGGAACACGTAACAGTCTTGGCCAGCAACACCCAGGACAGGTGGCTCCAAGTAACTCACATAACACTGACAGGACTTTCTGCATAATTTTCCCAAACCAGGAACAATCTCCCAGATGGGAAGGGAAGTCAACACCAGGCCAATGTGATGATGCAGGGGGAACGATTGTGCGTGTCAAATAATCAAGGACGAACCAATGTGCAGCCTCAGTAATCCTTAAAATAAATGTTAGTATCCAAATCCACTGCAGGTTGCTGTTTACTCTGTCTTGCCTACGCTAATGACACAGAACACACAACAGAAGAGAAAGCCACTGAGAAAAGCACTGAGTAATCAGAGATGTTACACAATGACCATGTTTGCCATATGAAGTGTGCGTGTTTTCTAGCCAAGTCTAACAAAACCAGGAAAGAGGAAGAGATGCTCCTCCTGCAAACAGAGTCTTAGTCTGTTTGGCTAAAAGTCTATGAATTTTATTGGTTTTCCTCACGTCTTGGAAAACTAACTACTTTGGCTAATGACCTAATTTCTTTCAGTTTCTGAGAAGTCATCACTTACTCATTCCTAAACCTGCCACCCATTTATGTGCTCTAAGAATGACTGACGATTTCAGGCAGAATTTAATCACAGCTCCCATTAATAAATCACTATGTTAATTAAAGTCTAGCAAATAAATGCACCTTAAGCCATAAAGCCCAAATGCAAGTGTCTAAGTGCTGCTCATCATGACAATATTTTAACCTCTAACCTCTCTGTAACTGAGAAAAGGTATTAAGAACAGTATAAAGTACAGATTATCAACTACATAATCTCAGCAGCATGCTCCTTTTTTGCCAAATTTAGCAACATTAGTGCTTTTCATTAAGAAAAAAAAAAAGTTAGAAAATATATACTGAAATCACCATGTTATAGAATCTAACACTCAGCTATTTGAGAAAGAACTGAAATACTTACAAAGTTTTTCACAAAAATGATGTTCTGCTTTTAGGCGTCTGATAGTTTCTTTATCTTCTGGATACCGTGAGGTAAACAAGAGTTTCTCAGCACTGTCTATTCCAGTAATCAATAAGAACTCTTCAATATTTTTCCGGATTTGATTATTTTCCTTCTGGGAAAATCTGCCAAACTTGACCGCAATGCCTAAAATATACAGAAAGTTTGATTTAGAAAACAAAACAAAACAAACAAGCACCAAAAAGAACAACAAACCTTAAGTACTATGTCTCATGCATTACATTTCAGGTTTTAGCAAACATGGTATCCTGGTTTGAGGTAAAGCAGAATGAATTTTCTTTTCAGTAATTTTACTTTTCAGCTAAGCCTCTTCTAACTACCTGAACACTCTGAAATTAATGGCATGTTTTTCAGACAATGCAGGCTTCTAGGAGTGCATGTTTATAGCTAATGCCAAGGAACAGTATGCAGAGGCTCTTGCCTTATTGCTGTAACAACCAAGGCCAGCTAACTTTGTTATACGCCCCGTTGGAGGGTCAGAAGCGGAAGAGCATAGAGGGATTGCACCCGTGGGGAGGAGCAGACAGGACAGGGGACCTAAACCCAACCAAGGGGGTACTCCATTCCATCAGCATAATGCTCAGTATAAAAGTGGAGGGATCAAAAGGTCAGCTCTTTTTCTTCAATGGCCAGCATCCAAGCAGGACTCTCTGTTTGTCTGCCTTTGTTCCCAATCTGTGTGTTCCTGAATCCAGTTCCTGAGTTCAGCTCCCACCCATCGCTGAGTCCAGTCTGGGACTCTCCCAGTGCCTGTCAATGTGATCATCACCCTGGGAGCTCAATAAGGCTTCATATATATTTCATTATTTTCTTATAACTATTATTATATTTTCTTTTTACTATTTTCTTATTAGTATTTCATTGAAGTAGTTTCGTTGCTTTTCAACGGGTAAGTTCTCTCCTCCTTTACTTGGGAGAGAAGTTAGAGAGCATCTGTTGCTTGTTTTAGTGGCCAGCCCAGCCCAAACCATGACACACCTAATGAAAGATCAACACATTCTAAAGGTGAAAAAAGAAAACTGAAAAGAGACAAAACAAGCACTGGGAGCAGCTAATTTACACACGTGCTTTGGACTGCAATTCCACAATGAGGAAGTAGATGCTACAAAGCAGAGAAACAGAAAATACATCCATTGGAACGAAGTGAACAAGATTCCAAGCATGTGACAGACAAGATACAAAACTGAACTATTTTTTCTCTGTCAAAATATTAGCACAGCTGCACAGTCCTCCCTCACTACAACAATATTTCGAGAGCTCACCTTGTTTTTTAAACTGTTTAAACCTCACTAGGTCTCTTCCTGCCATCTTCCTGATTGAACTGTCCGATATATTCCTCACATGAGGAATAAACTCTTCCAATTCTTGTTTTGCAACATCCAAATCCACAACTGAACACATGGTGGAGTTTATAAACTCTTCATCATTCACGCTAAGCTCATCAGAGGCTGCCATTTCAGTACAGGAACTATTCTGGTCCGTCTTTCCATTTAATCCCGAGGGTTCTGGTGTCCTTATATGGAATAAAAAAAAAAAAAAAAAAAAAAGAGAGAGAGAGAGAGCTA
>JAOXNO010000008.1:1051388-1073357 GCA_028565335.1 Limnodromus scolopaceus
TGGGTTCTAGACACTGCAAAAGCACCAACAGCTACTTATATGAACATTTGTGTGCACAAAACTCTAAATTCTTTAGTTGACCTAACTATTTGTTTGACAAAAATACCTATAGTCAATATAAACACCAAATTTAACAAACGGAATCCCTCTTCACCTCCCCTTATTTATTTTTTTTACTGAATATGAATTACTTGCACATAAATGATGTCTATACCTACAGGTTTTAAATAGAAGAAAATAATCTACATTGAAGGCAATGGCATTGTATTCTTTTGTATTGGTAACTAAGCTCTAAAGTAGGTCTCATACATACCATAAAGATTTTTGAAGTTGGTTTTAAAAATACATACAATACAGACTGAAGAAAAATGTGGGACCCAAATAATATGACAAAAATGTATCTGAGAGGTGGGAAAAGAAAACAAACAAAACCAAACCCTACACTTACATTACATCAGATTCTGAAGAGCTGTCTTCCATGACAAAGGCACTGCTTTTTATTGCCTTTCTAGCATGCACTGGAGTTTTTTGAGATCGATCATCCGCTTTAGTCTGCTTTGAAAAATTAGCGGGTACATCCAAAGAATCTTCGCTCATGACAGAAGAAGCATCGCAGTCACCATCTTCATGCCATGGCTGGGGCGTTGCCACACCACCCTCTCCTGTAGCCAAGACCGTGTCTTCCCCTTGACTGTTTTGCTCTGCGCTTGTCAACAGTGACTGGTCAACAGTTACATCTGTGTCGTCCTGCGTATCTTGGGTACTACTGCTTCTTTTCTTCTTCTTCTTCCTCTTCTTTTTTGATTTTTTATTGTCATTTTTATCACCTGTTTCTGAAGTGGGCAGCTCACATACCTCATCCCCTTCAGGCAATTTTTCTTTTCTTTTCTTCTTAGCAGGTTGTTTTAAATAAATGTAATCAGCATCGATCTGCTGACAACTATCAGCGTTATGGTGATTTAATACCGCAGAAGTTACATCACTGGGGTCATCTGTACTATCATTATACTTTCGATTCTTTTTTTTCTTTTTCTTTTGGGAAGCATCTACTCCAGTTTCATTACTAATTTCAAATTCCTGTCCTACACAAGAATTATCTAACAAAGACTGTTGCATCTTCTCCTTGTGTTTTTTTCTCTTCTTCTTTTTACAACCTTCACCATTCTGTGCTGCTCGATCTTCAAATAGCAGTGGAGAAGCACGGCTAGGCTCTGCATTTTCTATAATTTCTCCTTCATCATTTTCATGTTTCTTATTGTATTCTTTGCGTTTTCTCTTTTTCTTCTTCTTGAGAAAATTCTGAACTTGAAAATCATCTGCACTTGCTTTTTCTGTCATATTTTTTCTTACCTTAAATAAAAAAGATGAGTTTTACTCAAGTGCTATAATCTATGTACCATTACACAGTAAAAAAGGAAAAAAAACCACCAAAACAAACAAACAAAACCCAGACCAAAACATTAAAATACTATGGAACTACTTAATATTATCTTAGAAACAGACGATAAAGATACTTACTTTTCAATCCAGCTAATTTTGCAAAGTGACTATGAAAAAGCAACACCTTCTTCATCAAACAGATGTGCATCACAGCTGTATTGCCTTAAAACTGCCTTCCTACAACAACAAAGATACACTTTAATACCTGTTAGCTTTAAGCTGGTTTTTAATAACTAAGTGATGACAAGCTGCTGTACTCAACTCTGCTTTCAGCACTGAAACAGCAACAAGCTAGAAGTAATACAGAAATACTAAACCAATCAGCACTAAAACCAAGTTATCTAATTAGAAGCTTCGGACTGGCTTTGCCTGTATTCAAAGAAGCCCAAGCTTAGCCGAGACCTGCCAGCTGTAACCAGAGACCAGACTCTGTAACCAGAACAAATCCATTCCTGGAAGCCACAGGTTACAGAGAGCAGGCAGGAAGCATTTTTTAGCATGTTTTCTATAGCCAACACATAAAAACACTTAGAAAACAACATCCTCTCATCTCTGAAACACGAAACCTTGAATTTCACATCCCTAAAACACTTTACAGTGCTGGCCGGTACCAGATGTTACCTCCTCACCGCCGCTAGGAAACGGCTGCCCTGAAACCCCTGGAGAGAGACACCAGACCCCACGCCACCGCACAGCTCTGGGGACGGGCACCAGGCCCCGCACAGCTCTGGGGGACAGGCACCCACAGCTCGCCCCAGCACCGCGCTGAGAGCCAGGCCGCGGGCAGGCCTCCCCTGCGCGGATACACGTCCCACCCCCCGGGCCGGCCTGCCGTTACCCCTCGCCTCCCTCCAGGACTACCGAGGCCGGCATCCAGGGCACCCACAGGCCTCTCGGTGGCACCGTAGCAGGAACACCGCAATCCTCTCAGGTACCCTGACGCTCTCCCCACTGGGCTCTCCCCAGCCAAGCCACCACGGGCCCTGAGGAATAACGGTCCGGCCCACGTCCACCCGCCATACCTCCAGGCCGCGCACGCTCCCACGACGTCCGACCGCAACACCTGCCCCCCCGCACCGCGCTGCTCCCGGACCCTCCGTTCCGCTGCCCCGCCTCGCCCAGCGGAAGCGGCCCCTGCCGGACCCATCAAAGCGACGGACAGGCGGCGGCGGTGGTTGCTAGGAGACGGGACACCGCCACACACACACACCCCATCCCCACGCTGACGGGGGGGAGCTATAGCTCCACGGCGAGGCCTTCCTCCCCACCGGGCAGGTCAACGCCGCCCGCCTCTGCCCCGGCTCCCCGCGAGGGGGGTCGTTGACATGGCGGGCGGCCACACGGCGGCCCCGCGGCAGCCGCTATCCCTGGACGAGGTGGAGCCGGGCAGCGAGAACGAGCGGCTGGGGGTGGGCCGGGACAGCATGCTGCGCAACCCGCTCATCCTCAAGGTGAGCTCCGGTCCCTCCCCGGTCACACACCCCCACGTCCTAACGCCGGTACAGGCGAACAGCGCCCCGGGGAGGCGCGGGGGGGAGAGGGGAGGGCAGTCCCCGCGGGCAGCCCCGGGCCACCGCAGCCACACAGCAGAAAAGCTTCCTTTTAAAGCACCTGGAGGGTGCCAACAGTTGAAAAGAGGTTTTTTCCCCCCAATTAACTTATACAGCAAGGAGGGAAAAACGCGTTTTCTCGCTGCTCCTTGCTGTTTTAGCTCTGTTAAACACCCGGTAGCCCCAGGGCGGAGACTGGCAGCAGCGTGGGATGGGTTCTCCCTCCACGGTTCGGCTGTTTTTTTCAGGCGATAGCCCCTCGGTTTGAGGAGCGCTTGGGGCAGAGATGTCCCTAGGGCTGCTCTCTGCCACACCCTGCAGCGGGGGAAGCCGGAGGGGGGACACACAAACTAACCACCTAAATTGGGATTTTCAGACCAGCTCTGAGGGTTCCAGTCGCTTCACAAACTCCTGACACTTCATGTCTTAACCAGTTCGCTTGTACCCCCGTCCTGTGGATGGGCTGGGTGGGCTTTAGAAAGTCTCCCCCTGATCAACACCCACAAGCACAAAAAGTCAGGCTTTAACCCCTCGCCTCCCCCGGAGTCTCCCCGTCCCCCCCACCAAGCAGCAGCCGCGGTACATACAGCTCTCCTCCCCTGGATGGCACTCGCAGAACAGCTTGAGCACCTGCACTTTTCCTCTTCTCCTGGGGAGGGCAGCCAGTTCTGCTCAAAACCACGGATTTTGCGCCGCAGGCAGTGGTGACACTTAAACCGCGGCTGCTCAACCGCTGCTGCGGTAGTTAAAGTCCTGAGTTCCCCTGGTGATCGTACCCTGGCACCGGCAGGCTTGGAAATCGGCCATAAAATTGTGGAATTTGGAATATCACAGAAAATTTCAGTCTTGCAATATTGAACACTTTTTCTTTTTTTTTTTTTTTTCCATGAGGTTCATGAACCTCTAAAATTTGGAAATTCTATTAGGAAGGCAAAGAGAAAAAAAAAAGTAGGTTTTGCATCATAACTCAAAAGCAGCTTCATTTTTTCAAATTCAAAACATCTACTTTCTTTCTTTTCTCTGGATTCTGTAACTTTGATAGGAAGTGGCGGGATCTTTGCTTAGAAGTGGAATTGGGGGGAGAGATTTCCTCATCTACCTGCCCCCCAGAAAGAGCTGGTGTGAACCTCCTCGGGATGGAGGCAGCTGCTCTGCTGGGAGGGAGAGGAAACATCCCTTCATCTTCCCCATCCCTCCTAAATGTTTCTGCCTTTTCTTAGTAAAGTGTGCTAGTAAATACATTTTTAGGTGATGGATGAATATGAATCAGAAGATTATGTAATTATATGGCATTTAAGGTATACTAGGGCATAATTGCAGGGGTGGAGTTGATCCTACTTATTTTCATGATGCATTTACATTTCTTAAATTAAAATAGGTATAAACCACCTGTCAGAGCCATAAATCCCAGGTCTATGAATATAACACTGGGGTAATCCTACAAATGGCACCTCCTCTCCTGTAGCGTATATGTTGCAAGTGGATTATATGGGGTCATTAAGATTATGTTGATTTATGTGGGAGTTTTGTCTGTCTGGACCAGAGCATTCAGCTGAGTGCTGTCTGTCCCTAGAGCTGGGTTGATGTCTTCTCCCCTCGGGTCCAGCACTTTGCTCAGCCCCAGCTTTAGAGCTTGAGTTTTTTGTCAGCATAACTGTTGCAGAGCACCCTGGCAGTGGGATTTCCAAGCAGTTATAAACCATGGGATGTTTTGATAAGACTCGACCTGGATTTCTGCTATCTGGCCAGGTGAAACTAAAATTTGAGCAAGTAACTGCGTTATTAACAGGGGTGCTTTTACTCTTGGAATCAGTGGTGATTGCACCGCAGTAGATTACATTGTAAATTCTGTGCAGCAAACTGCTGACCCCCTGCCAACTACCTTCCCACATTGCAGTGTGCCTCACCGAATGCTGAATTTATCAGGGTGTCCTCCGCTGCTGGGAGGTGACAGTGATGGGATGGCAGTTTACTGCCTAAGCGCTGGCACTTGGCCAGCCCCACTTGCTGGTGCAAGCACCCGTCGTGGCATACTCACAGCGTCAGCCCTCTGCCATGTCTCCTCTTCATGCTTCTGACTGCAGCCTGGGATCTCTTCCCCCTCCCGGAGAGCCGGGGATCAGGCATTTTGGAGAAAGCTGCTGAAGGGGATGGCCGGCAGGTCCCAAACCTCATGCTGTGAGGTGCCACCTGAAAACCAAGGACACAAAGATGGTTTAGAAGAAGGGGACAAAAGGTTTTGAGACAACTGCTGCTTGGACAAGTGCTTCTGGCAGCCATGGGAGGGCACTGAGGAATGCACAGCTCCAACAGCTCTCATTGATGTTCACAGGACAGAAAATACACAAGAACCTGCAGCCCAGTTGTGATGGATGGGACACTTGCTGCCCAATCTTCCTCCAGCTTGCACTCAGTCCCCAAAACCTGAGTGCAAGTGTGAGAGACCCACTTTGCGGCAGCTAACAACAAGATCCCCTACTTTCTCTCCCAGTTCTCTCACACATCTTCTAAATGAGGCATCACGTATCCAAACGGAGACCACTGCACAGCCGACCGCCTTGTTTCTGGCTGACCCTCCTGCCTCAGCTCTGCCCAGCACCATCCTCCCTCCGGGATGTGCCCACACATGCTGGCTATTGCAGATTAAAAACATCATCTTTTCACATAAAGATTTCGAGGGATGAATGCTCTATTATTCTCTGGTTAAATGTATCATGTGTTTTAATTAATCAAAGAATTAATTTAGTTTATCGATATATATTTGCTTGCAGCATAAAACTGAGGAAAGTATTTCATCTACTGATGCCAGTAAAAATCTGAGCAAAGCATTTTTGGTTTGTTTGTTTTTACCAGTAAAAGCCTTAGCCAAGCAATTTTCTCAGTATGAACTTACTGAAAACTACTGTGTTACAAAAATAAGCCAGCTCTGGGCAGAAAACCAGACTTCACCGCACTTAACCCCCAGCGTGCCTGACTCACACTCCAGGAAAAGTGACCCACACCAGTTTGGTTACACTTATATTAGCATCTTTTGGATAACATGCCATAATTAAGCTCAACATATCGCTGCCAAAGTCATTGTGTCACCAGCCTGGCAGTGCACATATCCCTGGTGTGCAAAGGTAAATGAGAAATCACAGCTGCGAGACCCACGTGCCAAAGCATCCTCTTACCATGTAAAAAGTGGGGAACTGCTCTCCAAAAAACTCCTTCAGAGCCGAGAGGCATCCAGCTCGCCTTCAGAGCCCCAGCCGTGTCACTCTCAACAGTAAAGAGTTGTTTCAGAATCAGCGGTTTGGAGGAGGAAGAGGATGGGGATGGTGCTGTGGAGGCTGGGAAAGGCTGGCGCCAGGTCCCGGTCCCAGGCATCCCGGCTGCTGGAGAGCCAGATGTAACAAACAGAAGTTTTCAGCACTGTTGGAATGCGCAATGTTTGTTTTAAAAGCTTGTTATTTACATGACAACTGATGCCAGGCTCTTTTTATTGGTCTGAATGCCAGGCCATTTAGGGTTTGTTTTCCTAAGCTTTTCTCTCCAGCTCTGAGGGGTGGAATTTTTTCTTTTTTCCAAATAAGACTGAACAAAAGCTACAGGACTCAGGAAATAAAATTTCACCAGCTACAATCTCCAGAGGAGGAATATACGATCAAAAACCCCACAAAACCACAGGAACTGGCACAGTGTTAGCCTTGGTTTTGGCAATCCCAGCAGGGGAAGGATTAAGTAGGCCAGAGAGGCTGAACTGCCCTTTTCAGTGGAGGAAGGGGACACATGGGAGAGCTGGCCCCATGCTCACCCAGAGCCTGCCCCATGCCCAGGGACAGCAGCTCGGTGTGGGTGATGGCAGGGCACCAGCTAAGCAGCCGTGGGACTCCACTCACTACGTGGGTACCAAGCAAAGGCAGAAATCACTCACCACGTTTTTCTTTTTCCTTTCATGCCTATTCAACCTTATCATGAAGTATTTCTGAGCCGTCTGACTTGTCACAGAGCAAGGCGCTGCTGAGAGTAGTTGCAAACTCATTTTGGTTTCTGGCGCAATCCATAGAAAGGACAGCTAAGAAAAGGAACAATAGGCATTTTATCAAACTAAAATTGTGTCACATCATGAAAAAAATAAGCTATAATTATGCAAGAGGCAAACATGGACAAATGCATGGTGTGAAAAAGGATATTACAGCTTCGAATTGTAACCGCATGCATCACAAACATCTCCTGTAATAGCAGTTACTGCAAGGGCAGGTTTTCCATTGCTCTGGAGTTGAAGCTTTTATTAATAGACCTACATTGTGGCTGTAACAGGGCTTTTACACCTGACTGTTGTGCTCAATCTTTGAGCCTTTAACCCTCACCTTCCCTTTTTTTTAAGCCTTCTCTCCAAATCCACTCATCTTCTTTAGCTCTCCCTGCGCCATTATAGCGAGGGGCCAAGGTGAACCTGGAACGATGCTCCCATCTCACCAAGCCCTTTCTCAGGGCAGAGCTGGGAGGCACCACTCACCTTTGTAATCCTCATCCGTCTTTGTGCAAGGACTGCTAACCTGCGCAGGAGGGGAAGGTGATAACATAAAGGCTTCCTTAAAAATCTACCCATTGCTGGATGCTCAGGGAGCAGCTGTAGGAGCCATCAGAAACCCTGCAGGTGTAGTGCCTGCACGATGGCCGGGACTGGCAGAGAGTAAAATCATTCCCTCTCCACAGAGAACATACACAGCGAGCATGGGGAGACAGCACAGGTCCCTGGGGTGTCCACAGCGTGCCTCTGCTCTCCCCAAATGATTTTGGGGTTCAGCCACAACCTCACAGCTCTTTCTGTGTTGACCAAGAGCCCCAAGTGTAGCAAATGCTGCTGACAGCATCACAGCCCTGTGACACAGCTTCTAGAGCATTTGGATAACTTCCCCCAGGTGTTAGCTTTGTTGATTTAAATAACTCCCTTCCGTCTCCTAATACCTGCTCTCAGCTGTTTGGAATCAATTCATCTACTGAAACCTTAGTTGAGGACCAGATTTTGGGTTGTCTGTCTTAGGTGAATAACCCCGGTACCACAGAGCAGAGTAGTCACAAATGCTGTGAGCAGTATTTGGAATAAGGTGGTCTTTTATTTGGTGTTAATTATACTATTTACCTCAAATCGCTACATGTGCTGCATCCTGCCTTCTGTGCTTGCTGCTTGGGGACGCTGAGGATTAATTAGTGTTTATGCAGCATTTTGTGTGCTTATTACTATTATTATTATATCACTACTTCTATTATATTTTTGCAATCTAAGGCCAGTGGTGTGCTTTTAGAAATGTATTCTGAAATGTCTGCACAGTAAAGCTCAATAATTCATTAGAGAAATAAACTAATGAAGGGCTGGTTAGTCAAATAATCATTAGGTTTGGTTCTGAGCTTTGTCTTTCCAATGCTCTGACTTCTAAGGGTTTTCTTCTCAGCATGAACTCATTTAAGATTTTAAATGAATTATTTGGTACACTAAAAATTAAACTCCTTATGAGCTTTAGTGCCCTCCCATATTTTGCACAGGCGCCACTGAAATAAATAAGGCATTTCCAAGAGGCAAGTAAACATTCTGCCTGAATGGAAGTAGTGGGTTTTTCTCCTGGTTATTTGAAGACGGGACTTAGGCTGCAAACTGCCAGCTGTGATTCAGCGGTCAGAGGGACGGCACCAGCCCCAGCAGCATGGGGCATTCCTAGCTGCTCACCCCCAAGATCTGCAGGCAGTATGTAAAAGCAAGCAAAAGGGCATTTTGATCCTTTATGTGAACAAAACAATGCAAATTGGTGAGACTAATAAGCCCAGAAACATTACAAGGTGAATGCCTTTTATGTTTGTGAAAATCTTCTATGTTTATTTGTCTAATACAATGGAAATAAAGCTTCAAAGGCCCTTTGATTTAAAAGTGCATTATTGAAGTCAGCACAATAATAACCATTAGACCGAACTGTTGCATTATGACCCTAATAGGAGCATTATCACAGCAGAGAAAGTCTTATAGTATCTTGCCTGGGTTCTTGCAGATGCAAAAGCAGAAATTAAGCCAAAGGAAGAGAGAATTTGGACAGAATAGGAAAAAAAGTAAAATGAAAAAAGCTCACAAGTGTGTCCATGTACTCACAGTACATCCAGAGCCGCAGCAAGCTATAAATTTTTATGATGAACCTAAAACTCAGGCTTTATTGTCTGAAAGATTTAAGAAACTGTAGGGGAGAGCCAACACCAGTTTATGGCATTGTCCCCAAACCACATTAAGCCAAGAGATTATTTTCAGACTAATTCAAATTGAAGACACCATGCAGAAAGTCAGGGAAATTCCAAATCCCAATAACGTGCCTCTTCTTCGGAGACACTGAACCCAGCAGGCTGAGAGGAGCACCGGAGTCCCAGCTAAAACTTGTTAGAGCACGTGAACATCTCTGCCCTGTTTCCTCTCCTTCCTCAGCTTCCCACCCCAGCAACAATAAATATCCCTGCTTCTCTGGGAAAGGCATAAGAAAACGTCCTGAGCACAGAGGAAAAGCTGGCGGAGGCTCAGTAAGGGCTGTCGGGGACAGGAGGGCATTGGGCAGGCAACTGCTGGGCAGCTGCCCAGAGAAAAGGCGAAAAGCTCTTCATTTTTAAACCTTTGCCGCAAATATTTTCCCTCTTTTTGAGCGCTGCCCAGGAGGATATAGAACAAACAAAGCACATTCACGGGGATCACAGGGACCAACATTTTCAGTTCTGCATTTTTGCAAGTTTTTAGCCACACTTTCCCCAAGGGCAGATTGCTTTCCATGCAAATTCTTAGAGATGCTCTTATGCTTAATTATTGAATTTGAGAAGCCTTTGTCGTCTTGCAAGGAATGTTTTATTCTTGCTTGGCTGCTCACATTGTACAGATTAGACAGAACCTGCATTTTGAGGATATTTTCTTTTTTAACCATTTGTACTTTATAAAATAAATTACACTGACTTTTCTACTCATTTATTTGAACTAGCATAGATAAATGAGAGTGAGACTCTATTACTAATTTTCCAACAACAGCCTTTAAGAAAACTTCAGTATCAGGGGAATATCTCCAGTTCAAATTTTTTAATAAAAAAACCCAAACCAACGTGCTTATTTTTTTTATTTTGAAAATCTTACAAGTGAAACCTGATTAGAAATAAGAGTATAATTCCTAGGCTGGGGTGGGAGGCGGGACTCAGAAAAGCAAACACAGTGAACCTTGTATTGGTTAGTGAAGAGCAAACTAGCCTGAAAAATAAAGATGGTTTTAATCACCAGCTTCAAGGCTGCTTGCCCAGGTAGAAGAGCCCCTTTGTTTGCAGCATGTTTTTCAACTTCTCGACATCCCTTTACATTTGCTCTCTCCATCACCCTCCCGCTTGCTGCCCGGCCCCTTTGGTGGTTCCCAGGAGATACCGATCAGCTGGGCAGGAGGCGACTGTAACTACACTAATTACCATGTATTATGGTGTGTTAAAGCTCTAATACACGCCAAAACACAAGTTTCCCCGCACCGGCGCTGCTGCATCCATCGCTGCGCTCTGTCTCTCTCCTCCCTCTCGGCGGTGCCACGGCGAGGGGCTGCCGTGCTACCTCTGCTGCCGTAATCAGGGAGCTAAAATTGTTATCAGATTAGCCCCAGCAATGAAAAGCACAGTCCCAGATCACACTCCCAGTTAGTTAGCATTTAGATAGGCTGGGACGGGGGTCTGTACAATAGGCATCAAAGCTGAACTCTTGGTGCAGTGAGAGGGATTAATTTCTTTAACCAACATGCCTGATCTGGCCTATCTCATTACCCTGCCTTGTCAGTGTCGATGTTAGATTTGATTGAAGATTATACCATTTAGGCTTTTCCCCTGTTTTCCACAGAAATCAGGCCTATTGAATTGCACATTCTTCCATGGGCCCCTGTCAATACTCAGTGGCCTGAGCCTCTAATTCTGCTTCATTTAAACTTCATCAACTTTTCCAATCAAGTGGAAGGATCTGAAATAGGCTCCGTAAGCAGAAAGGCCCTTTTTCCTTTTGTCAGATAATTTATTCTGTTTTCTCTTTCTCTCCCCCTCACTTCCCCACCTCTTTCTCTTTTTCTTCTTTTCGCTCCCTTTCCCTGATGCTGAAAATGAGATTACAGTATTTAAATGACTATGATAATCAATCGGGGGACCTTGAGCCGAGATTGAGGTTAATTTTTCTTAGCAGAACAAAGAAGCGTGATGCCATCGGGGATTTGAAGGTGCAATCTGTGTTTCATGCCTGTATTCTTCCCCCCCAACCCGAAACTGCAGTTTTAGGAGTCTTTTCTTGTTACTAACTAGGCAGTTGTTGGGATTTTTAACAGAGGCAACCCCTAGGAGAAAAGAAATGTAATTTTGGGCTGATAAATAGCTAACAGCCTTCAATCAACAATTTTAATAGGAAAAAAAATTCACTTACATGGTGTGACTGCAGATCTAATGAAAATGCTATCATTACCTTATTTATTTTTAAATATACTTGGAATGATTTTCAGCAGTGCTATAAGTACTCCTTCCAACTTGTACAGCAGAGTTGGGAACTTTGAATACCCCTTTCATCCAGCCACTCTTTCTACTTAGCAGCTTTCCTGGTTGCCTGGAAAAAGTCGAGACTTTTGTCATGATTTTGCTAATCAGAAATGGAATCGCTTATGTTTGTCTTAAAGCCCGCATTGAAATGGCTTGTTAAGTCTTTAGATGATGTATTTTTGGTTGTAACACGCCAGCATTCACTCACCTGGATCTTTCCCCTACCCTTCTCAGGAAAAGAGAAAGAGAAAAATATGCATTTCTTTGCTTCCATCCTAGCTGTCTTGTCAGTGCTGTTTTACATGCTGCCACCCAATGTTATCTTTTATTTGTGTCAGGAGAGAGGATTTGACAAGTTCAGTATACAATGTTCATTTGGCAAGGCAAATTTTTCATACCAATTTTGAGTAGAAAATGAAACCATCTTTCAACACAACGAGCAACATCATTTTTGGACAGACTTATTATGAGAAGAAGAATTGCAAAACTTTATTTCCCTGCACGATCCAAAAAAACCCTGGAAATGAGACATTTAAACAAAAAAATAAATACATGTATGAATGTTTGAGGCCATCAGTTTGTTTTAGAAATAAAAAATAACCACCGGCTGCTGTCAGGTAGCTGTGGCCTCCTTTTTGTTAATCAGATGCTGCTGAAATTGGTTGCATCATAATGTAGCTTTGTTTCAAATCTTTTAAGCTGTCAGAAGATTGGGAAAGGCAGACCGACTTCAGAAGTTTGTCAGCGTTCACCAAGCAAAACACTCATTAGTCAACAGCGCGTAGGCTGAGGCTTGCAAAGATGCCCAGGGCCTGAGGGAGGGAGGGAGTGGGGGCATTTCAAAGGGTTCTGGGTAATTCCCCTCCCTCCAGAATCCCAAATGTAACTTCTGGCAGTACTAAATACTCTGAACAATCCAATTAATAGAAAATCTCATTATAAATTCTGCTGTCCCATGTGTGTCACAAGTTATATAGGTACAGTATGTTCCTTGGGGACAAGACTCTTGGTTTTGACAGACCACAGTGGGTCTGGTCCATGACAAAGACTTACTTGCTGGTGCAACTGCATAGCAAAGGCCCAGGACAGTTAAATATTTTCTAAGGAAGACCATGCTTTGAAAAAGGGCTGTCAAACCTTCACTGGGTGACAAGCTCGTTTTAGCACCCAGGATCCCTGCAAGGTTGGGAGGTGCAGCCTGAGAGCCATGTCAGGCAGTATGTCCTGTGTGTTCTACAAGTCGATGGGAAACCTCAGCCTGCGGTGGGAATTGGGATGCTCTTTGATGCCCCAGCTCTGTGAATTTACCCCCAACAAAAGAAGTGGCAGCCGCAAGATGCCTGTTCAACCCCGCAGACTTGGAAGCTGTGTATGTCTGGCAGTGGTTTGCTCTAACAGTCTTCTCTCTTTAAGCAAATGTTGACTCACCATGGGGAAATTAAAACTCCATTAGACATTGCCACATTGTAGAGCAGACCCCATTACAGCGGTCGAGTTGCAATTAATTGGTTTCCTCAGATATTACTTAATTCTGGGAAGGCACAGATAGATGGGAAGGACAAGGCTGATCTAAACAATAATTTCCAAAAATAACATAATCTAAATGAACTAATGAAGTGATTACATCGTTATTAATCTAAATATAAAGAAGAGTCAAAAGAAAACATTGGGTATGTAACAATTTAAAAACAACAGTAGAGTTAATACCATTCTGGTTAGTCTCATCATGTGGCAATCAGCATTTGTGCTTAGGGATGGATGCTAGTTTAGCAAATTAATTATATTTCATGCAAATGCCTGCCATTTCAAAGTGTCCTGTCTTATGCTTTTGTTTGGTCTGTTGTCCGTGCTACTGAACTTCTCAACACGTAGATGGAAGAGGCCACTACCTACTTGGCACTGCAGGTTTGGGGCTTGTTTTTTAACTAAGGTTGATGTTGAATTAGGAAATTAGAGCAAAATAACCATGAAAATAGACCCCCTTGCGTGCAAATGGAATAATTAGTAATTTGGAAATATTTTGGCCCAGGGAGGGCCCTCCACAGGCAGTCCTTCTACAGAGAGGCAGCGGGGAGCTGCACGTGTGGGGCACCCACTGCATCAGAGCCTCGGGTGCCTCGGGTCTCCCAAGCATCCTCCCAGGCTGCTGTCGGGGCAGGGAGCAGGTCCAGCCATCTCCCATGTAGCTCTTCTGTGCAAAGCTCGTTCACTCGCATTATCAGGGTGAGAAAGTATTTGGATTCAGGAGAATAAATAACTAGGCCTTATAAGTCATTAAAAATGTATTACAAGAAAAATACAGTGCAGCTATAAATAGAAAACAAAGCAACTCCTGTATAAACTTTTACAATGATTGTTCCTCAGGCTATTCGTCACTGTCTGGTTTTAAGGGAGTTTAGCATCCCTGATCTCGGGAGGCTGCTGTCCCTTGAAGCTGCAGCTCTGCTCAGGCCCTGGCAGCACGCTGCCCTCTCTAAGCCTCCCCCAGTTTCGATGGTGAGCATTTAGTGACAGTAGCTCGGGTCTGTGACCTGCTCGGTCTGTCTGAGTGGAGATGAGCTGAGATGGGAGCAGAGGGGCTGCTCAGTCCCAAACTGGAACTGGAATGTAGGTGTTTCCTCCCCCCGCCCCTCCCTTTTTTTTTAAAGTGGAAATATTTTACTGATTTCTAATTCACTTACATTTGCAACAGTCTGAGACGTGGCAATTACTTCCATAAAAGATATCACCTCTCCCTGCAAACCTGCACACGTACAGATCTTGACTTAATATAAAATGAACTCTACCTAGCAATACATTAATCATTCAGTGATACATCATTACTGTCTTCCTTTTTGTTATTACTTAAACAGTAGTTCACGTAGGTAAAGTCAAGTATACCTAGTCATTTTTAAATCTTTCTTGAGAAATATGCACATTTTTTGAAGAAGCGGATATCTCCATGTTCTGCTTAGTGCTCCAACTGAAGTCAGGTTGAGCTGGCTTTCAGGGGGACACAAACTGCACTTTGTGTTTTCAGACTTCAATGTTAAGAATGTGTCCCTTCTGGTCTGATTTTCGCTTTGTCATGTCAAGCAGTAAAGTGGAAGAATTAGGTGACTAATATAACTTAATGCAACTTGGCACCCAGCAGCAGAGAAGATATCTCAAACATCCAGCTAACTTCAGCAGTGTGATGTTGTAACTTTGAAAAATCAAATCCTGTCTGGGGTCTGAACACGAGAACTCCACAGTAGAGTACTCGCAGTGCTTAAACTCCTGCGTGTAGCTAATAGGTTGCTCTAAGAGAAAGACTGGGTTGCCTTGGCTGGACAGTGATGAACAATGAGAGATCGCAGCACCCAGGTGTACTGAAGAGTCCATAGCTACAGATTCAGGTCAGGGAAAGTAGGCCACAGATCTGAACCATGAATCCTAATAGTCTGAGTTGGGGTTTCTTGGTAAGGAGGACATTTTGTGCAGCTTACGTCTTAAGAAATGTGATGTTTTCATCACTATTCTGCTGGATGCTGCACTATGGTCCAGAAAGAAAACGTTTTGTTCGTTTGCAAGACTATGAAATAGCCAGGGGCTGGAGACAATGTTCAGATCTTCCTGAGTGTTGGGGTATTTTGGATCTGGAGTCATGCTGTCCTGTTTATTTCCATTAATGTGTCTCTGACTTAGGATCCTGCAAGAGGGTGAGAGATCTGGGTTTGCGTCTAATTCCTGATTGAAATGTAGTGACTCAAACTAGTTTCAAAATAAGCCTGTGTGCTGCATTGGGGGTCATTCACACGTTGCTACAGTGTGAAGGAGAGCAAATTTGTTCTTCTGCATAGACATGCACTCTGGACTGCACTCCCAGGCATGGAAGCTGCTGGCTGGAAACATTGGCTGAGGATTTCTTAAACAGAACTGACCCATTGGGCTCATTTTTGCAAAAACATGAAATTCAGCAAGCAATGATTGGCAAAAGCAATTTCATTTTCATGAAAGGTAGTCACTTGCTTTGTTTTCTCTAACTCACAGGAACTTCTTTCTAAAATGCTCCTACAGCCTCCCGCGGTTGGGGTCTCATTGCTCCCCTCCCTCCTGCAAGGCTGTTGGCGTGCGGCAGTCCCTTTAATTTGGGAATTTAACAAGTAATTCTAAATTGGGACGTTAGAAAACCTGTGATCCTATCTACCATGTCTATCCTATCAGATGTGGTTCTGTGCTCTCACTGCCTTGAAAACAAAGGGGAAGAAAGTTGAACACATGGTATCCTCAACTAGAAAGGGCTTTGCTGCAAGAGGATATTGAGTTGTTTTATAAAGCCCAATATTACGCTTGAATTATGCCTGAATAAGGAGAAAAGACATTGTTAAAGAGCCCTAAACATTGACCATAGTGGATCTGCTTTTTCCAAACCCTTCAGTGGTGTTGTTTTTGGCTGTTAATGATTTGGTATTGTATTTATAAGCCGGCAGGGTAATCCAGAGAGCAGCAGGAGGGGCAGTTGCCTTAAATAAAGCTTTACAATGCTGCTAATTAAAATGATCCTTCCTCTCCCTGTGATGACTAATGAGACAGAAAGAAAAACTGGGGAGGGTTAATGAAAATGTTGCCATGAGATTCCCTATTTTTAATTGGTCTTTTTAATGTTTTAATCTTCTTTACGGTGTGGGGGTGAAGACAGAGAAGTTTTCTTTCAACCTTTCTTGTACCGTGCCCAATAGGTTGTAACACATGGCATTTGAAACGTGCATTTCTAGCTATATATTAAGAGTCTGTAACCGAAAATCTGAGATGGAGTGTAGCCTTGAGATGGAAGAAGCAATTTTGGACTTAACTGAGAATAGCAACAAGAAATGTGAAGCCTGTTTTTAAGCTCAAGCTTCCAAAACTCCACGGGAGCATTCGTACCCCGAGGACTGAGGCTAAGATCTATTGTGAAGAATTGGCACTGATGCTCAATAGTATTTAGAGCTTCAGGTCATGATGCACTGTTAAATGCAATATTTATCCCATGAGCATGTCATAGTTCACCTCAGATGTCAAGAATTCAATTAATATTCTATTTAATAGAACACACCATGACCTAACCTTTTAATACTCTTAGCGCGTCTGAGCCCTCCTTATTAGTGTCACTCTCTAACTTTCCTTCTCAGCTGATACATCTAACAACAACTGGGATGGGGAAATTGGGAGCAAGGAGAGAAGGGAAGAGATTTAAATTACTTTTGGACCTCACTGTGAGGATTCAGCAGCTTTATCCCTTGTAAAACCTGGTTTGCAGGGGTTTAGCACACCCCACTTTTCCCATTTTTATGGGGCTGACGTCTTGCAAGTTTCAACTTTCTGTCGCTTCAAAACCACAAAAGGCACTGCCAAATTTTTCATGGTTTGAGCTGGCTCAATATTTCATTGAAACAGCATTGCCCCTTCCTCACATCGCATTATCCAACTTAGGGTCGGAGGAAGCCATTCATGCGAGTAACACCTGCAGGATGAAATCTTTGGCTTGAAATTTTGCCTGCGTACTGTGATGGGGGGGCTATAGGTACTCAGAGATTTTGGAATGAGCACTGCAGAAATTCTCTGCGTTGCATCTGAAAATTGTCTCTGAAAGTGGGATCCCCTAGGTGCATCATGATTTTTCAGATCAGACTAGAAAATCAGAGGACTCCTTCTGGCCTTAAGCCTGTGAGTAAACAGGGCTGCCTTCTTTCCCCTGTCACTAGCAGCGCTGCCACAGCCGCCCGGCTCCACTCGTTCGCTGCTGAAATCAGAGATGCAGAACCAGATTTGGCCGTCCTTGTGTCACCTCTGCTGGGCTTACCAGGAGAAAGCCATAAAAACCACGGTAAATTGTGCGCTTCAGGTCATATGAAAAAGAAGGCAGGCTTAGTAATCTGAGAGGGTTTATACCTAGCTTTTTTAAAGAACAGAATTAATTTTAAAAACTCTTAATTGAGAAGTGCTTCAGCCCAATTACTGTTCTGTGTAAAACCAGCATAAGGCATTAGAAATGGAAGGAGACTGAAAGCAAAGAAGTATTTTAAATTATTCTATATCATGTAGCCTTTACGTTTTGAGAAGTACTAAATAGCAAAGGCTTTTTTTAAGGCAGCATTTCCTTGGCTTCAGCCAGACGGATAGGATGGGGTTAGCACAGCGGAGAACACCTGCCTGCAGCTGGGAGGGGGCCACGCTATTACCACACCTGTGATTTCAGTAAGATTTGTTGGGAAGATCAACCAATAAATACAGACTTTGTACCCGCGGCTCCTTAGAGTGGGAGGAAGAACAGACATTGTGCCAGATATTTTCATGCAACTATATTCATTATTTATGCAGAAGAAGAGATATTTCAGGAAAACAGAGCTCAACCATGAGTGACAAGGTATCTTTCCAGAGCGTAGGGTGCAGGAAAATTGCACTGAGGTTGACAGCTTTTTAATGTAGAGTCTCTATTTCACTGAATTACTGCATGTTGGCATTTCGAAAGTACAAGATGACCTATTTATTAGCTGTGAATCAAACAGAAATTACATGCTAGAAAATAAAAGAGTTGTATGTTTTCTCCAGCTGGTAAGATGCTTATCTTACAGAAATAACATATACATAAAAGAAAACCTGCAAACAAAGGATCATCAATCACAAGGCACTAAATTTAATGTCATAGGACCTATATTCATCTTGTAATATTGCAATCATATGTGCTTGTTCCCTTACATGTGATGTAATATTAAATGTATGTATATCATAATGCTTTAAAATTTCACTATCCTTGCTCCGTTTAGGCTCCTCTCATCCTCTTCCCTTTTGAAGAGAAAAAACTGGCTTGGAAACTTGGCTTCAATAGTAACATGCATCCTAGAGCAACACGAAATGGCTTGCTCAGATCAAACTTTCATATTCCTAGCTGACCTCCTCAGGCACGTCCCCTCTCCATGTACAGGCTGGGGTCAGAGATGTCCCCAATTTGGGGATGCCAGGCTGTCTAGTCCTGCCTCTCAGTACACGCAACACTTCTTTTAACTCTCAAAAATCCTAGCCAAGCTTGAACAAGAGCTGCCCAACATCACCTGTAGTGCAGGAAACAGCAAGTTAGGAAGTGAGAATATTAATTGCTATGACTATTTTGTACAATATGAAGTGTCCATCTTGCTACATCACTGGATCTTCCAAATCCAGTCACCTTGGAAAAGGCAGACACAATTCATGTATATAGAGGGATTCCTACAACACATGGAAAAGGCAGGTGAATATCACCCATCTAATGTCTTCCAATCACACATGGATATGCTTTTACTATCCATATAATTGATGCAAAACCCTCTGGAAATCCTACTTTTCTTATTTTTCATTTGATAATGATGCTACATTTCATTATTTCATTAGAGATGGCATCATCCTGTGGCTTTCAGGCAATACTTAGAGGTCAGCAATAACTAGTGAATCTCCGCATCTCGGTTCTGCAGCCGTCTTTCACAGTCCACCATTAGAAAGGCAGCTGTTGCTCAGAGAAAAGCACACTGTTTATTGCTGCTTTAAAAATGTAACAGAGGCACAGCCAGCCCTGGGGCTTCTCTATGATGTTGTAAAATAGTAGGGATTTACCCACAGCTTCTGATACAGGGAAACCACGGGTTTTCTTTTATGAAAAAGCTGAATATCAATATACAGTAGAAACTAAGCACCACATATTAGGCATGTGTTTGAGCCTGGAAGGAGATGTCCTCTCCTGGCCCCTCTTTGCCTTCCTGCTTGTAAACGAGCAGTGCCAGAACCTGAGGAGGAAAGTAACCAGGCTACCAAACTAAATACTAGAAACTGCCAGGCCATGCAGATGGGGCATTTCCCTAGGGGGAAAGGCAAAAGTAGGAGGAAAAGCTGCCAAAAGAGCCTGAGTAGTAGCCCTGCACTTTGCTGGAGAGGCAAATGCCACATCTGAAGGAAATACCCTTACAAATTGCAGCTTGTCATTTGGAGTGGAAATTCTGCTTTCCCTGAGAACATTGATATCCAGGATCTGAATAAAGGCCCAGAAAGAAAAATGCTAAAATTATTGGATTTGGCAACTGACATTCAAATGAAGGTGGAACAAGTTCCTGCCTTCTCTTCCCTCGCTTTCTTATGTAAACAATCTAAGAGGTAAGTTGCAGGAGCAAACGCTCAAGCCTAAACCTGGAGCGATGTTAAATACAGCCTTATGGATATATTTCATATACCTTTTCACTCAGAAAGTAAATAAAACTGTTTACTTTCCATTTTTCACTCCAAGTACCACAACCATCAATATGAAGAGTAATCCCTGCCCCTTCCCCCCCCCAAAAAAGGCCAATGCATGGACTATGAAAGGGTGCAGAGAATCATTTGAGACAGACATAGACACATGCACAGAGTTGCTACAAGTATGCAAGAGTGTAGAAGGAATATTCTGATGTACCGATTGATGCAGGCCACCAGCAGCCTGGAAATCGAAAATCTGCAGAATCACAGCGAGTAGATGGCCTCATTTCCTTCCTTCGTCAATCCCTCCTGTTCCCCACCCTCCGTAGCAAGAGCACAAAGTCTCCGTGTCTTCCTGCGTGGCCTGGGTGTTGTTTTCCCGATCAGAGCAGCAGGCTTTGTGGGGAAGATGAAATGATTGCTGACTCTTTTCTTCTCATTAAATTTGTTTACGTTGTGGACCATTGAGGTTTCACTGGCTTTGTGTCTCATGTACTCTGCTTTGAGAATCCCCAGCATTCATAAAAGTGAAGCCAGTTAAACCTGCACAACTCTTACATTACTTAAAAAAGTCCAGTATGAACTTTTATCACACGCATCATTTTTCTTTGTTTTTGAAAATAAAACTGAAAGCCAAAAATCAGTTGTGTAGAAAGAAGATTGCTGCTAGGTTTATCCTTAGACCTGGTGGTTATCATACCCAAACCCATTCTGGAGCAGAAGCCTCAGGAATCAGGGCTCCACTATATCCCAGTGACTATGGGCAACAGTACTAAACTCATCCTGACTTTGCAATAACCTGGCAGACATTTGACCCGTGTCCTGAAGAGGGCAATGAGCAATAACCTCCCAATACCAAAGCACCCACTGCCTTTCACCAACCTTAAATTCAAATCAGCTGTGTAATTAATCAGCACCACTTAGATATATATGGATACATAAATTCTATCAATATAATTTCCAAACTTATCAATATAGTGTCTACTTCCTCACAATAGCTAGATAAAGCATATTTTTAAATACATGCTGGTCCAACTACATTTGCAATAGAAGCAGGTCAACTATTGCAGCGTTGCACATTCATTCCAAGTTAACACATAGGATCTTCAGGAAAAAAAAATCTGTACATTACAAATATTTAATTGAACACTTGATATTAATCCAATCCCTCTGTGTTGAATCCTGAATGGTAAAACTTAACATGACTCTTTTTTGCTTGAATTATCCTCCTGCTCTTGCATATATACAAGCTATGTGCTGTAATGCAAGGCTCATACATTCGTCTTAGTAATTTATCTCATTTCCTTTGGAATGGTGTCCCTCAGTGGCTCAGAGAAAGTGGAGCGGTTGTTTTAATAGATTTGAGTTTTATCTGCCTCTCTATTTGCAGCAGGGCATAATAATAATAAATTATGATACTAATAAGTAGGTTGTGCAGAATGGACTACAGTGGTACCACTTCCCTCCCCCTCCAAAAAAGTAATTTATGGGTACATTCTTGTGACTTTAGGGGTGTAATAAATTATCAGGGTTCGTTTTTCCATCCAATTTGAGGCAGTGCAGCTGTGTTTTGCAAGCAATAAACTCTCTTGTTGTATTTCTTAGCTAAGCACTGAAAAACACAGTGTGATTTTTTTTCCCTCCCTTCCCAATTATTGTTGCAACGCCTGGTAGCTTCTCTGTAGTTAAGGGTTTGCCAGTGCTTCTATTATAAACCTCAATTTTCAGGGGCCTATAACTTTGTTCTTTTAAATCATAGAGGGCTAGAACTTGGTGTACATCTCTGTCAATCTATATGCTTCTTTAAGTGACAGAAAAAGCAAATTTTTTAAGGAGTCCAGAACTCCCAAATTAAAGCTGTGCATGGAAGTCAGAGACACGTGGATGCAAGTAGCTGGTAATGCTTGGATACCTCTTCAGCTCCAGAAAAGCCTATGAGTGCTCCTTATTTTGGACACATCTTGGGGCAGTATTTGGAGCTTAATCCACGGTGGACAGGAAGGGTAGCACCGTGTATCCCTTTGCTGATGGAGGTTTGGGGATCAAGTACAAGTCAGCCATCTGCAGAAGCTCCCTCCTTAAAGGTGATACCCCGCTGATGAGTGCTTGTCCAGTGGCTCAGCATGCTGAAAATACAGAAGGCATAAAGGAATCATAGAATCATAGAATGTTTTGGGTTGGAAGGGACCTTAGAGATCATCTAGTTCCAACCCCCCTGCCATGGGCAGGGACA
>JAOXNO010000008.1:1073457-1119751 GCA_028565335.1 Limnodromus scolopaceus
CCCCTCCAGGGATGGGGCATCCACGACTGCCCTGGGCAACCTGTTCCAGTGCCTCACCACCCTCACTGTAAAGAATTCCTTTCTGGTATCTAATCTAAATCTCCCTTCTTCCAATTTAAAACCATTGCCCCTTGTTCTGTCACCACACTTCCTGACAAATAGTCCCTCTCCAACACCTGTCCCTGAACCTGCAGCAGTTCACCGTTCCCAAGCACCAGCTTGCAGTCTTAGCCGACTGTATCGACCGAAATAGAGTCACAGGGTCTCTGAATTCAAGGAGAGGTTAAGAGCCTTTGCAGACTTGGTTCCCATTCCCGATACCTTCCCCCTTGGATTCACCCTGAAGCGAACAAAGGTCATAGAAGGAAGAAAATGAGAAGATACAATAACAACACTAGAATTGTACAAACTCTCTACGGCAAACTTGGAGACCCAAGGCTAGGAAGTACAGTGCACGTTCAGCTCTGCCAAGAAATGGTGCGTCCCTTTCCCACTGCAAAATCTTACTGAACGGGAAAAAAAAAACCCACTTGATTTTCTAATACCACTTTGTATAGATACAATTATATGTTGCTTGTATTGCGCAGGCACTGCTCTGCATTGAGGCACTAAATACCTTCCAGTGCAAGCAAATAAACCAGGATTGGAGTAAAAACGACTCTGGGTTTCCAGGGAGCTCTTCGGGGGAGCATCACGGCAGGGAAGGAGCATCTTGCAGCCCCTTTGTGCAGGCTGCTGTTCCAGCCACTCTCATATCAGGCCGTACAGCACTGCCAGACTAATGCTTCTGCTAAAGCAGCCTTCTACGTGATCGGCAATTAAGCTGTGAAGTCAGCCCCTTAATATTATGTTAACATAGTTCAGTATATTAAATGTAAAACAAGTCATAATTTTTAAAGGTACCTCGGCTTACTGAGTTTAAATGAAGGCAGCAGTAGGACTATCACAGCCATATGCAAATCACCTGCATTTTAAAGCTAACAATAGATTTTGCTTTATTGTTTTGGCATTTAACGAGTGGGAAAACAATAAATTAAGCCACATGGGGAATCCCTGGTGCTTTTACAAACTGAAGCAGTGCCCATTTGGAGAGAGAACATTCCCCATTTTTCTCCCTAGCTGCATTTCTCTTAACCCACCACCTTATTAACGCTTATAGGGCAAAATTCTCTTCTCATATTCCTCTGGCAGCTCTTAGTCCACATTCAGCTCTCCCTACCTTCCTAGCTGTCTTTCATCCTGCGAGCTCTCTCTGCAGACAGGGAGCAGAAGAAGAGTAAAGACTGGCTGGGCCATAGGGAGTCAGAAGAAAGATGTTGTCATAGTTTTAGGAGGGTTACAATCGCTATTAGAGCACGGACAGCTTTTTCTGCCTGTTGTAATAGGGGATGCAGTTGGCAGCTACCAGTGCAAGGTCTATGGAGGAGGCAGCTCTGGTCAGCAGTAAGCAGGATCCACACAGTGAAAATAACAGGACCTCTGCAGCTGCCTGGTGTGCCAGGTACCAGGTGCCAGCTAAGACACCAGTGCCAGACTCGTGGCTCAGTGGAGCAGTGCTTTCTTGGGGCTGCATAGCCAAAAGGAGGAAAGGGATGATGAACATCTTAACAAGGTGACCTCTCTGGTTTGAAACATTTTTGAGGAGGGTGTTAGACTGCCTCTCACAGATTATGAGGGGAAAAAAAAAAAAAAAAGGCAGTATTTTCATTTTAACTCACTCAGCTCTTACTGATCAGAGCCCCAAGCCAGAAGTCAGGCTCGGCTGTGAGGATGTTGGTCATCTTGGGCTGACTGAATGGGCAGGTGTTGGTCTTGCAAATGGCAATGTTTAGCTTACTCATTGACAGTTATGAAATGTAGCTGAAAACGAATCACATTTTGGATGTTTGCTCCTGAACCCCATCCTAGACCCCCCCAGACCCTGTTTTTTGCACGTCACCAAAAGGCAGATGCGCTGCTTCATTGCCCACTCTGCTCCTGCATGTGAACAAGCACAGACGTTCCTTGTGCAGAGCAGGCACATGGGCACCTTCAACACATACTTGCTTCCTGTGTTATCTGCGAGAGGTATCAATTATACATGTCCATGAATATATCCCTGCACCTGCGTTCCCCCAGGAATGTTGTTTAACCAACACCAAAGGATGCAACAGAAATCAGGAACCAAGGTAAACCAGCCAGCCTGAAGTTAACACAACGCTGCAGCATTAACTGGCAACAGAGAGAGTGTAAATTTAAACAAGACAAACAACAGAAACATAGAGAAAAGACTTTGAATGGAAACCTGCAAACCTCAGACAAGTTTGGAACATGCCTAGGGATAATTCATCAGCTTCCATCTCATGGTTCTGTAGAATCTCTTGGAAAGGCCCCTGCAGTCTTGCCACACGTGTCTGTTTTCCACCAAATCTGCTGTTCGTCCTATTTGATGCATTTTATCTGTTGTGTATAATGTTTGCGCTTACATATGTGCCATGTGGGGAAATTACAGATAGCAGGTTTGTGCAGCCCTCTGAATATGTGAAGTGCTGCACAAGGATTATGGTTATTTTCATAATAATTCTCCACCACTGCCTATGTTTGAAGTCAGGGATGTCTGGTGGCTGAACCAGACAAGCAGAACACACGCAAAAGCCCAATTAGCTTCTTATCTCCAAAGCTCTTACAAACACTAATGCATTAATCATTGTAAAACTAAGAGATGAGCTTTGGTCTGTACTTCTGGCTCAGTTCAGTCAGGATGTAACTTGACTGACGCTGAGAATTACATGACGAATCTTGTCCATTCATCCCCACTGTGCAGGAGAGGAAACAGGAACAAAGGCAGAGCACCTCAGTGGCCACCCCAGTCTCAGTCCACGATGTCCCTTTCTAAAACCTGACCAAGTCTCAGCTCAGGAACAAGCACATCCCAGGCTCTGGTCCAGCCAAGCATCAATCCTCCATGTGATGCTTTCTGTTACCCTGTTCGAAAATCTAGATGCTGCTTTAAAACATGGAAAGTCTAAAAATGACATGGGAATAGACAAGGAAGGACTAAACAGCAAAATAAGTGTTTGGTTCTGTAAAAGCTGCACAAACACACAAAAGCAAGCTGGCTCTAGGAAGAGCTTTTCAGATTACTTGAATGTCGCTTAAAAAATTGGATTAAAATACAGATTCCCCCTATTATTTTTCAATAATAGAAGTGCAGCACAGAACAACTCACTAGTGCCACAAACTACTTTTTCATTTCTGTTTTTGTTTCATGCTTCAATATCTTCTTCCAGCTGCTCATGTCTCCTTTTCCTTCTCCTCACTTTGATCTATTAGTTTTCCCCAGAAATGGGGTTTATAAATCATTGTAATGCAGCCCTGGGAAAGACGGTGCTTAGTGCAGGGAGAAATACATTGCAGCTAACAGCCACGGCAGGGAGGAAAACTCTCACCTCGTAGTGGGGCTTTGGCGACAGGTTACTGATGGCGCTGGGTTATTTTATGTCTGCATTCGTGCCATCAGGGGCAGGGCCGCAGGGAGCGCTGCCTGTACCCCCTTTGCAATATTTCAAGCTTCCTTCTGCAGGCAAAAACAAACTGCTCGGGGGCTCGCAAGGGAAAGGGGGGGGGAGGAAAAATTGCTAGAAGAAGGGGAGGGGAGGCGGGACAGGTGGGGATGGATCACTTAGTTCCTGCTTTTGCACAATTGCATCTTTTTAAAAAGAGACATTTGTCTCTAACACACCCTGAAAAGATGCAAATTTCATGCGAGACCCATCTATTGGCAGCAGTGGCAAGATCCAGCTCACCCGTGAACATTTCCACCCCTTTGTGCCAAAGCTTTCGTGTTCCTATTTTGTACTCGGGAAACTTTGTTGCTGGAGGCCCATGGGCACGACTGACCCCAGCGTCGCTGCGTGGTGAAGTCAGGGGGTACCTCTGGGGAGCCCCCTCCAGCGCTGCCCCAGTTTGACCCCCATGAGTACAGACACGGACACGCCTGATAATGGTGTACAAAAATCTTTCTGCATTCGAAACCTAAGGGCTGGGCTTCATTTTGTAGTCAGGCTTTTGAAAGTTGCCTGCTGCTATTAAAAAAAAAAAAAATATCTGAAATATGAAGCTGGGAGCAGTACACGGCTGTGCACCAGGTCACTGAGCAACCTCAAAACAGCCTTTTTCAGGTCAAGTCAGTGGAAGGGCTGTTGTGGCATTTGTGGCATGACACTGTGGCCAGCCTGGGGTGAAGGTATGAGCGTCCTCCAAGCAAGGGGAGGTCCCCTGAGCCTCCTACCAGGAACAAGTGTTAGTCCTAAATGGCAGGAAACCCAACATCAGCTGTGGCCAGAGATACAAACTGTTGTCAGCAGAGGTTTAGGTACTTATCCCCTGCCCTGGGGTGCAGCATGGATTAGGGGAACCTATTGCCAGCCCTATTTAATTAGGGAGGAAATCTTCATAACCTCCTAAGAGCAGCACAATCACACACAAGCTACAGGCTCTTTTAAGCACTTGCTGTGTTTTTAGGATCACCAGCTCCTAATAAGACCACCCCAGGCAGACACACCATCCTTTAGTTTCGAAAGCACACAAAAGAGACACCATGCTGGAATCTTACCTCTATCTTTAACAAAGCATTACCCCCTCCTCACCCTCTTCCCCATAATTGCCTTGTTATTGTCATTGGTGCCATTGTTCATTGGCTCGGCCGTAGAGAGGCCCGAGGGAGCAGTTCTGCCTTAGCTAAACCAATATCTCCTGCAATAACCCCCTGCAGTTTCCCCTTTGCTATCCCATGTTGAATAAATCCTCCATCTCTGTTTGCTGAATGATCATAAAGATATGATTGAAGTTTCAGATTTATGGTTTCCTTCGAATCGAGGAGCAACTCCAATAATGCCAGAGCCTGTTTGCTGACTGCTTTTGACAGGATATATGTAAAAGGAGATTTGTAAGAGCAGAAATGGGAATGCAAAGATTTAAGCGAGGTATTTTCGAGACACGCAGTGCACACATATGCAGTCATATGTACGGGTTGAATCCATACAGACACAGTTCCAGAGCATCCTCCGTGCAGGGCCCTCACTGCAGTTCCCAAGCACCCTGCAAGGCAAGGTGTGCGCACAATATTTCACTCTAACAGCAAATCTGTCTCGAGTAACCACACAAGGGACCCACAAGAATTGGTTGCCTAGTAAAGGAGGATCCTAAGTAAAGATCTCACACAACTGTACTGGAAACTACTCTAAAGTGGTTACTGAAGGCTGGGAGAGGGCTGTATATTAAGGTGGTTCTTACTGTCAGCTTCATTCCCCATATGCCATGAGTTCCTTGTGAACTGTGTCAGTGAAATCCTCTGGTTGCCCGGGATGCTTTTTGGGGAGTGTGGAGAAATCCTCTCGCTCCTACAGGAGAGCATCCCTGATCAAAGCACCAACATCCAAAAAAGCAACCAAAGGGGTGTTATGCTTTCAGGAAAAAGGAGCTGCCTCCCAAGAACATCCACCATTGCACCTTCTCCCTTGAAGCAACAGCCTCCCAAAGCACACCCAGGGAATCTGGTGCACGATTGTGAACTTCAGGCTGGGGATGGTTATCATCTTCTCCGGTGCTGTTGTCTTGGGTGTCAAAACCCTCCTTTCCCCACCAGCCTGTCCCAGCAGCATTTAACGAGCCAGCTCCGTCGTAGAGCTGTATTCTGGGAACCACACATCGTGGGGCACAGCGCTATTCAGAGCCAGGCCAATATCAGTCTTTATGAATCAACCACCACAAAGCTGAGGTGAAATCAAAGTTTGTGATTTGGATGCCAAAACCTGAACAGGGCATCCAAAATACATTCCCTCCACCCCCGTGGCAGCAGCACATTTGCTTTTCCCTGATTCACAGCCATTTATGCTCATTCTCATTTCAACAAAAACCTATAAAACTCTTACAGCACGATGCAGTCCTAAATTAAATGCACTTTAACATCCCTATATAACAAGGGAGTCTTTGCTCTTTTAAATTAATGTGTATAGCTGGGAAGGGGACCTTTCCTGGAAAATTTATTCCACTTTATTTGGAGACAGAAAACCCCACCTCGTTCCACCTTCTCTGAGAGCAAAGATTATTTTGTGTGTTATAATGAGGAATTTGTAATAACGAGGGTGTTGTGTGTTAGACTAACTATGAAGCGAACAGAAAAGAAGACTTCTGTGAACAGCAGTGTTTGTGTGATGTATGGTAATATTTTTCCTCAGTGCATTACAAAAGAAAAAAGCAAGATAAAAATATCTTCCATTTTCTCCCTAATTTGTAGTTTTCTGGTGTTAGCAAGGCTTATAAGACACATGCTCCCAATTAGCTGCTCCTCTTAATTTAAATGCTTCATAAATTATCTCCTGCGCTTGTGGATTATCACTTCATAATGCGAGTTAGCATTTAAATAAATAGCTGCGATGTAGGAAATTAGAGAGGTTTACAGTCTGAGGCAGCAGCATAATGAAGGAAAATACCACAGCAGCTGAACAGGGGTTGGGAGAGATGTGATGAGACAGAGATTTTTTTTTTTTCCCTTTACCTTTTAGCAGCCAAATTTGGACTGCAACAGGGAAAATATGGGTCAGAACTCCAGCAGAGCAGGAGCCTTTTGTAATGGCTGAGCACGAAGAGAACATAGAGAATTCTTAAGCACGTAAAACATCTGATTTAGCAAATATGATGCAATTATGAAGTGACTTTTTTGAGCCAGCTCTTGCTTGCCTCACAAGGTAGCCCCTTTGAAAGCAATTGGGCTACTCATGTACGTCACCTGAGCAGTATCTGACCCCTTATGTTCTAGCCTTTCAGAAAAATACAGGACTGGAGAGAAAAACAATAGAACAAAGCAGAGCTGAAACTGTATCGAGAAAATTTGGTGGGGAAAGCAATGAGGGAGTCAGATGTAGAATTATGGGGAATTTTAGAAATACATATATATCTTGCAAAGATAATGAGCATTAATTTGTAAGCCAGATAACTTTTGCCATGTTTTTAGCACTATTAATGAGATCAACCCATAGGCATTGACAGTTTTTAACCATTGGCGGCAACTTCCCGGTGCTATTTCAGCCCAGTTGCACAATTATTGTCATAAATGTAGAAAATTAGGAAAGCAGGGTAGGGAGAAACCTCACGACAACTCCTTGGGGGACTAAGACTCTCTCCAGTGCTTGCTGGTCTTGCCTTTAGTGTCACTGCTGCTTTTTCTGCCACAGGAGAAAACTCTGGGCAAGATCGTGCTGGCAGTCAATCACACTTGACTGCCATTGACTTCTTGGGGAGCCAAAGACATAGAGGCACTTGTGGGTTCAGGACCCTTTGGTGTTTGTCTTGCAGAGAGCCCAAGGTTGAGCACAGCAGCTCTTGGGGAAGTTCAGCTATTACAGCTCCCTGCTTGCTCACACACCGAAGTCCCAACGTGTCAAAATCATGGATATTTTTTCAAGAACACATGAAAATCATAGCAGCCTTGACAGCCTTGACCAAAGTCCAGCCTTAGGCAGGAGTAAAGTTATTAGTTACCTTATTTCCCAGAGAAAGCCTGACACATTAGGATTTCACAGTAACTGGCTGTAAGTGTAATGGGCAGGGTGTGATTTCGCTCACTAGGTTTTGCAGTTAAATTTCAGCATGTTGAATACATTTTGCTGTAGGACAGAGCAAATGATTCGGGCAGAATCTTGCATTAGCACAAGACCCTCTTGTGCTTAATGGGAGTTCTGTCTAACTGACAGCACAATTTGGGTCTTCATTGTATTTAATATACTTCAAGAGCGGTGGTCAAATTGTCTCATCATTTACATCCATACAACCCTGCTAATCCCAGGAGAACTGCAGAGAGGAAGCTCAGGACAACCTCTAGCTGACTCAATTTTCTCTGCTTAGCACCTTCCAGTTAATTTTTCTAGCAATGTGCCCCAGAATGCTCTAGGGTACAATCCCAGTTCTTCCCAGGTCGATAGGACTGAACATGGGTAACTGAACTGAAATCTGCTGGAAGGAGATTTCTCCCTGGACACCTCAGGGCACCCTGATGGAGTCTGTAGCTCTTGCTTGGATAAGATGCAGTTCAGCCTGCAGAGAGTCCAAGTCAGCACAGCAGGATCCCTGTTTTATCCTATAATTTTATGTTCCTAGTGTTTAGAAAGTGAAAAAGATGCTCATCCCACTCCAACCAACATCTGAAAGGTTACAGAAGCTCCTCCAAGTTTCCAGGCAGTAAAAGAAAGGCTCTGTGGGTCAAACTGTACCCCACGCTCACAGCTCTGTAATGGTTCTGTCCTCTGTGGCATATTTGCACCTCTATTGCCACCAGTTTTTCCTGTGCACCAAGCAATGAATGGCCACTAGTGCTACTGGCTTCTTCTGTGCTTAGAGCCTCATAAGCCTCTATTTTGCTGGAGTATGAGGAACACAGAAACCAAGTCTTCTGTCCCAGCTACAAGGACTCTTCAAGTCTAAGAAAAACCCAGCAGATGTGTTGGGTGCTGAAACTGGACTGGAAACCCTGGGACTAGATTCCTTTAGGGAGATGGTGCCACTTTTTACAGAATCACCTTTTCTTCTAAAAGGGCATTTTAAACAATAAAATTGGAAGCTGCAGCATATATCTTTCCAACTGATCTACTAATCATATTTCTTCAAATTTTATATCCCTGACCCTTGTAAAGGGATTGCAAGGAAGGCGTTTTTTAAGCTGCATTTTAATAAGTCAATATGAAAGCTCAAAATTATTTAAAGCTTCTTAAATAGGATTATATTTGATTTCTTGTGGGAATAGTGAGGGATAGTCTACTAAAGACATTCTGTCCTGGTGAGGTTTTATTACATTAAAGAAACAGCATCCTTTTTGACAGCAAAAACTTTTACCTATTCTCTAATGAAAATGGAGATTATTCTGTACATGAGGTGACTGAAGCTGGTAAATTCCTGCATCCGTGATCAGAGATTAGAGTTTCTCCTTGAGTGAAAGCTGAGAGATTCCTGAACTAGAGGTTTGCCCAAATTTAACAAGTTGTCTGTTAGAGTGAAATATTTGAATATTTTGTTCAAGGAGGTACCACAAGTGTATTGACTTCAGGCAGATTCTGCTGTGATATAACATGTAGCTCTCAAGGCAGCCAGTATCTCATTTGCAGCCAGGGATTGAATTTGGCCCTAAGAATCAGAGGTTTATGCCACTGGGGAAGTATTTTGCTGTATGGGGAATGTGGCCATACTCAGTCTACTTGAACAAGTCCAAAGTTGAATTCTCACTTGCATTCAACTCCTTTTATGTCATTGTGGCTTATATGGATGCTACGCTGGCAGCATTTAGCCTGATATGTTTTATAGCGCCCAAAGAAATTCAGGAGGAGGGAATTAAAACTACCTGTGTGGAGCTGAAGGAGCCAGCAGCAAGTTACACCGTGTGAACAGCAGCTTCACTAAGTTGAGTTGTACTGGACATAATCTGGGACAGCATCTGGCCTTGAGAACATAAGGGGATTTTTCTTGAAGTAGCAGATGGGGGGTTTATAGAACAGATATTACTAAGGATGAAGCACAGAGAAAAGGTCATAACTGCTGGAAGGCAACAAACTCATTTTTTTTCAAAATGTTGTCCCATCTCTTTAACATTTAGAGAATGTTCTCTCTCAGTCCTCAAATGACCCACATCCTGCTCTCAGCTAAACCTCAGTGCTCCCACTGAACCCAATAGACACTCAGCACAAAAGCATTCCTTGGCAGAATTTGCAACGCAGCAGATATCCCCAAGGCTGTGATTCTCTGGGAAATGACAGCCCCACTACACCCTTTCCAGCCACGCTCTGGAGGCCCCACATCTCTCCGGGGATTCAAATTAAAAGCTCCTGCTGCATTGAAGTCAGGATTATTCCACTGATTTTCCCACTCTGATCTGTCCACACACACCTCCATTTTCTCCCTGAGGTTGCCTATAGGGAAAGCAAGGACTCAGGGATGTCTCTCTCCATTCAGCTGCTCCAGGGACACCTCATGCTGTACCAAACCTTTCTGCTGCTGTCCCTGTGTGTCCTCAAATCTCTCCTATGCTCATTCCACTTTAGAGGCGAATGGTGATTGTAGCTCACCAGAAAGATCAGGTACTGGTAAGACTTCAGTCTAGCAATAGCTGTAAAGTGCACCCATCTTCATTTAGCCCGAATAACCCATCTTTCCTACCAGGGGCTTTGTCTTATGACTATGGACCACTCTGCTTCTTCGGGGCTTGCAGGCAAGTGGAGGCTGATGTGAACTTCACCAGCTGTGACACCCACTATAGAAAGACGTACGCTTCTTTGACCTTCAAGGCTGGCATGAAACCTTACACAGGCACAAATTTATCTTAAAGTCAGCAGCAGATCTAACAGAGCAGGAGAAGATAATTTTCAATATTTCCACCTCAATTATAGTCAAAAACCTTGGTGAGCCTCAGCCTTTGGGGCTGTACCTGGGCTGCCTGCTCCCAGCGTCGAGATTGTCAGCAGAATCAGCAGAAATAGCACAACTGAGCAAGGTGGTGGTGATTTATCAATGCTGAAGTAATTCATACTGACACGGAGGCGCTGAGGAGGAGCTCAGGGTCCAGCAGGTGCCCCCAAAGACCCAAGAGTTATATGGTGCCACACGCCGAAAGAGGCAGATTTGGGATCTGATTCCCCAGCAAAGAGCGTCTTTTTTTTTTCCCAAGGCCTCTTTCAAACAGCAGAAAGAAGCAGCCTTGCTACAGAGAAAGGCAATTTTAACAGTTGTGATACCCTACTGCTAAAATTGTCCCTCTAAACAGCACGTTCTCTTCTGACTCATTAGAGAGTGACTAGTGTTTAAGAGTCCCGGAATTTTGGGGCAAACAGGATTTTTCAACAGAAAACTGGAAGGTGAATGCAGCCATGAAGACAAATGCAAGTATTGTGTACACAAATACTTTCATATCTGTCTGGCCCTTTAAAACCAAAATGATAGAGTTCATTTGCATTTAGATCTCTTTGGCTCCCTCTTTTCATCTAAAGACAAATCCTCACAAAGGCTGCTTAATTAGACCAAATTAGATTTCCACCTAGTGGCTTGTCATTCATTAGAAAATGCTGTTCTTTTTTTCTGTTTTGGTAATTATAGGCTGGTCTCACAGTGTTCACTTCAGGCTCAAAGTATGACTTGCATTCATGATTTTGTGCAGATGAGAGGAAAATTATTCAGTCGCATCAAGTCTGCCCATTTTACAAGTTGGATAAAGATCATCGCTGGAGTCTTTTATGTAATGGGGTATACTCTTTCTTAAGTCTTTAATGATTAATTATAATAGCGTATCTCATGGCAATTTTCAAGACTAAAAGCTAAGTACAAACAGTTCGCACGCGAAGCTACTGTACCACATAGTGGGGGGCTTTCCTTAGACATGGGCTTCTGTGTCGGGGACCCGGGTGCGTGGCCCTCGGTTGTCGATGTTAAGGCCCCGCCGTGATCAGAGAAGGTGGGAAGGGGCGGGCTGGTGTCTGGGGTTGGGTAGGTAAAACCCTGGGTTGGAAGTGTGGTCTGCCTTATCTAACTGCTGTATCTACCCCAGCGAGGGGGCTGCCCACGTCTGCCTGTCCTTGCAGTCCTCTGCTGCCAGCACTAAGCAAAACGTAGCCCCTAGAGGGCAAAATCTTTCATATAGACCTGACACTCAAAAGTTTCTAGCTGATAAGGCTACAGCTCCCAGCACAGGTCAGTCAGGAGCAGAGATTCGTGCAGAACGCGTGTGAGAGAGTGACCCAGAGTTTGCCCAATTCTCCCAAATCACCCATTTCTCTGGAAGACTCTCACACTGCTGTGGAACACTGTAATAATTTGGTCTATCACTCTGCACACTGAGTGGAACAGTCCCCTTCTCTCCCCAATCCAAACTCCATTCCCTTTGCCGTCCTGCATGGGCACACAATTCCCTGACTCAGTTTCCCCACTATTACAGCTCAGTGGTGTGTTTTGAAGTTTAACAAATCAGAGCCAGGTTTTGTGGTCCTTCATCAAGCAAAACTTCCTTTGATTTTGACCTTTAATGTTTATGAAAAGCTTCAAAGATAACTGCCAACTTATTATTAATAATCATCTCGGAAGTGGAAGTTACAAGCAGTTAGTGGCAGGCAGCCCAGCAGCCCCTGCTAGGATTTCTTCTGCATTAACAAATCCAGATTTTTCAGGTGTCTTATTCTAAATGTTCTTGTTTTCCTAACCATTTTTTGTGAGAGAGGGAAAGTAAGTTTTTCCCTCCACCTTTAAAAAAAAAAAAAAATCTGATCAAATTTGCTTTTCTCAAAACACTGAACATTCCCTTTCTCATCTACCTAAACCTGATGTTGAGTTACTGTCCCCCAGAGGCTTTCAGTAGCTCAGTTCTGATGTATCCCTGCACTTTGTAGCTCACTGCCTTCTTAGAGTGTAATCAAACATCAAGCTAAGTAGCAAATAAATCTCCCGATCTCATAAGCTGCACAGCAAGATCATGTAAATGCAAATGAAGGGCTTGATTTCAAGCTGTCGCGGGGGGAAGGAGGGAAAAATGCTGGGCCTTGTCACCGCAATCACTTCACTCTGCAAGTGCAGTAAATCTGCAATAATAATAGTAATGGCAGCGTGACGGGAGGCTTTACTGTACAAGGGGGTGTAATGAAAAGGGGAACAGAAGGTAGGGAGGGAAGCAGGGCCTGGCGGGCTGAAAATACACCAGTGCAGGGTTTGCAGGCGTCCACAGAGCTGAGCCATCGAGGAGGGGACGGGGCAGCCCCGGCTGAGTCAGAGCAGAGAGGATTCATGGATTTGCCCAGCATCCCCTCCCAGTGAAGGGCTGCCTTAGATGCAGGGATTAAAAATCCATGCCTCCATCTCTCGCTGTACCTCTCTGCACAGACACGTCTCCTGCCCCTCCCGCAGTCTCAATCATCTTTAGAAAATTGATGCAATGCGTGTCGATGGGCCATAAATACCAGGGGATGACACACAAATAAGTCTTGCAACAAAACCTGGAATCCTTAAAGGTTTTGTACTTCCTTACACGTTTTCAACACGCCCACCTCTTGCAAACAGACCCGTTTCTGAGTCTTTCTCTTCCTTCACAGCAAGCATTTTCCAACACCATTAGACACTCAAATACAAATCCAGGGCTCAAACCTGGAACCGCACAAATCAGAAACTACCTGGCAAAGGCCAGGGAGCTCAATACAACCAACACCACTTGCTCTTCAGCCAACCAGGGTATCCCTGCTGATAAAACACACCCACTGCTGTGGCCAGTCCAAGTGTGACACCCTCCAAACCCAGCTCAGACACACCTGGTTCAACCATGAGAATTATCGTGTCCAAGGGGAAAGAAAGCATTAGCTGAGTCCTTAAAGACAGTTTGAGAGCGCAAACAAAGCCTCAGCACACATCTCTGCAGCCCTGGGAGGAGGCGATGATCTCCGCAGGATGCTCTGGGAATGCTTCAGGAAAAAGTCTAGAGTTGCCTGTTCTGAACAGGCTGGATAAACAGTATTTAAGATGCCGGATTTTTCTCACTGAGGTCGTAAAGGGAGAAAACTTGCAGAAGGTACCCAGAGAAAATTAGGACCGCCTGGGATGCAGAGAGAGACGGTTTTAATTAGAGCCAAGAGGTGGGAAATAAGGCAGAGAAATGACATCTTAATGAGGTTTAATGAAGTTGTCTGCTGATGGGCACAGCTGTCAGACAGATCTGTATTCCAGCCAAGCAGCTTTGTGACAGGCTAAACCTGAACACAGGAAACAGTGCTGGAGCTGGGGAAGAAAAAAGGACCCTCTGCATCAACTTTGGCTCTCTCTCCCCACAGCTTTACGACACAGCACACCTACAGAGCCCCAGGACAAACAAATGAAACCAGCCCAGGAGGTTGCATCAGCGTTTTGCTAATTTACGAATGAGAAAGGCTGTAATCTTGGATTACACCGAGCAAGATTCATTCCTGCTACCTCCTTCCCATTCTTTGCTTTCATGGGTAAAAGATGTTGGCAGGCAACCAGAGTCCTCTGAGTCCACTGATTTTCTTCAGGCACAGGTTCTCTCCATGTTCAACATATTGGACCAGATTTTTTTTTTTTTTAATTAATTATCCAGCACCTTCAGCTTTATTTATTCAGTGCAAAGTGACTGTAAAATGCCACCTGATCATAAAGAGTACACCCTCATTTTGCAATGGAGTAAATACCCAACTCTGTTAGCTTCAGGTGTCCTACAAAAGGGAATCTTTAAATCCTGGGATTTCTTCCATTCTACAGAGTTCTGCATTCAAAGGTCTGGAAGCAGCTTCGCCACAGGTTACAAACCTCTCTCTTTTCCCTCAGTTTCTCAGCAAATTTCTCCCATCTGCCACACCTTTGCCGTCATAGCACATTTCTGACCTCACTTGGCTGATCCAGTGTCAGAACACGATCCCTGGAAAAAGCCTTTTCTCATGCATGTGAGGAATGTGACACCATTTCCCTTGGATACCAGTGACAACTCATCTAAAAATAACTAGCGTACAAATGCCCGTAAACACAGGAGAAATAGATCAGCAATGAAAGCTACTTTATCATCCCTGGCACCAGTTTATAGGCTTTGCGCGAGCTCCCTGACTCACACACAGCATGCACATATGGTTTAGCACTGCCGTGTGATACTTCAGTCGTGGTAGCACTAAAAACCCACACTCGCTCCCATCGTTCCCAGTCCTGGACACATCTGCAAGGGACAGTCCCTTCCTCTGCTAGAGGTTCACAGGAGGTGACTGGGGAAGGCAGCCCTGTCACGCACAGGTTGTATCAGGTAGCTGAGTCCAACGCTTTCAAAAAGGTCTATTTGCAACAAAAGTTCTGTAGCTTCACACAGAACAAGGAGCCTGGTGGGGTTTTTGAGTCTATCAAAGGATCTCAGCAAGTCCAGAAAATTCATTTTCTGGTGAACTTGTGCTCCTGAGAGTCATGGGAGTATCACACCTGCTTTATAGCACCACAAGTTGCATGGATTTAACGGGGCCAAGACGAAGCACTTCCCTCCCAGACCTGGGAAGCAAGATCCTGGATTTATTGAAAGCAGCACTGTACAGGCTTGCAGACCCCATGATCCCAATGATCACAGACTGGCAAAGCTGGTGGTCAGGACCTGCAAAGGAGCAGACCTGTTGTCACAATACGGACAAGTCACTCAAGCAAGCAGGCACAATCTCACCCCTGGACGTGCTGGTGAGGAGCCCTGTGCCACAGCCTCTGTGTGCTTTTAAGTGTTTATGTAGCTGCCTGTAGAGACAGGCGCTGAGAAACACCAAACTGAATGCACAAAAAGTGGCAAAAAAATTTAAAGTAATTATGAGCAAATTCTACAGACCTCAATGCAAAGCCCTCTGGAAAGGAGCCTATTTTGGGCAGGGGTTATTAAACTTCACTCCCTAGGCAAAACTGGCTCAGCGAGAGTTTTGTCTGAGCTGACCCTGATGCAGAACAGCTCAAGCTGTTCAGCAGCATCACCCACACTTGGTGAGTACCATTTAACAGCACATCGGAAAGGGGCCACCAGGCTGGCAGCATACAGGAGAGCCGTGGCTGCAAACTGAGGCCCTGGCCACGGTTTGCACAGCACTGGCTGGGAGCAGAACTTAAATTTGGGTTGGGATGATGCTCCTATACAAGCAGTTCTAGTAAGCAGCATCACTTATCGACTGGTGTACAGCCTCAGCCTGCCATTGCGGCAAGTTGGAGGTGGTTCATTTTCAATCTCACTGTCTTCACTAGGACCCTGCAGAAAGGGCTGCATTTGATTCAGCCTCTCCTGACTCAGAGAATGTTCACTCTGGAGTGTAATAACAGTCATTCCAATGCCAATGCTCAATGATTCACCCGTAAGAAGGACTAGAGCAGGATTTCAGCACTTCTCCCAACAAGATCTGCCAACGCCAACAACTTCCCCATGGAAAATAACCTGTCCCAAAGCACCCACAATGTGCCTCAGAGCTCCAGGAGGCTTGTTGCCTGACCCTGCTCCAGCTTCTCCTACCAGGAACACACAGACCCAGGCTGCCAGGCTCTCTTCCCTTCCCTCCTCCGCCACCTCCCTTTCAAGCAGCAATAAGGTTTCAAGACACACACATCCTGCAGTGACTTCACCATGGAGATGGGAGGGTAGAGACAAAGGGGTGAGGGGAGGTCAGTTAATCCCACAGACACCACTGGGCTGGGACACACATGGGCTGGGGAAGAGTTCATTCTAAAACTAAATAAAAATGAGGTTATTGAGCTCAAGTTCTCTTTTCTGTGCTATAAACCCAGGCTCTGCACCCCCTTCTTCATCCCCCCTATCCTCCCCCTGCAGCACGCCTTGTGTCTTAATTATTCCCAGTCAGGAGTGATGACATGTTTGTGCTTGGGGAAGTTTGTGCCAGTTTTCTAGGAGGGTGCACAGCTTGGAAATGAAATAACAAAGGGAAGTTAAGACTAGCTGCAGAGTGTCCCCAGCAGACAGCACAGCTGGGCATCCCAGCCAAAGGAGAAACTAACTAAACAAGGCTACAAGTCCATATATATTGAGTCAGGATCCCTATTTCCAGCAAGGCTAGGTCACTTTATAACTCAGGTGAAAACTTGTGTGAAGTTCAGCATCCCCGAGGCTTCAGCTCTGGTGAAGCCTCATGGCTGCGAGTCCTCCTTTTGCACCGTCACACTCGTTTGTGTCCAGCCAGTGGGATTCAAACCTGTACCAAGTGGAGCCAAAGCCACTCCTGATACTTGTGCCACGTTCTGTTACAAGTTTTTATTTTCAGGAGCTGTAACTTATCAGGAAAGATCCTTACACTTCTCCTTTAACTTCACTCTTTTGCAGCCAGAACTGGGGAGGCCCCAGAGAAACTGCTACACCCTGCCAGGCTTTGATTTTTCATACGGGCTGCACATCCCGAGGACAGATGGAGGAGTCCCTGAAGGTATAACACCACCACTAAAATACAGACCTGCAACAAAGTCCTAATGCTAATAGGGACTCTCCTCTCCTTCCCAGTGCCCTTCAATAGTTCTCATCAAGCTGGATGTGAAGAACTCTAACATTCACCCACTTTCATTAATATCACTTAAATTCCTTGGTGACTAGTAAGGTTTCTCTCATATCGGAAACTTTTATAGGATCACAAGAAACCCAAGCAGCAGGGGGCATGGTGCCTGCAAAGGGTAATACATGTGGCCACTTTCATAACTTCTAGAGCTCCTACTTTGTGCTCTCAGGGGCAATTTCCCTGTGAAATCAGACACGGTGAGCAAGCCAGAGTGGAGAGAGAGAAAACATACAATTCAGAGAGATGTCCCCATAGGAAATGCAGTGGGATAGGATACAAAGTCAACTCCACAGTGAAGCCATGGCAAAATGCGTACAAGCCACTCAACACCCTTGTGACCGGTTCACAACCATCAGCCTGCCCTCCCAAACGGGAGCTACTTGAGATGCCTGACCTTTTTCTCTTTGCTTCTCCTGTTTCCTTCCATCTCCAGCAATAGGCCACTGGAACACAGTAAAGCCCAGGACTTCGGTTCGGAAGATGCCCCGAGACTTCATCACCATGAACCGTGGTGCTCTGAAGGCCGGTTATACCACAGCCCATGAGTTTAATTTGTACTACAAGGCCAAGGACATTCGGCAAAAAGATGATGAATACAGTCGCTTCAAGAGAAGTCCTCCTAATGTACCTGCAGACTTCACTTACGGCATCCCAACACGGTAAGGGGGAAGGACTTAGGGCCCTTCTCAGGATGAGATTATCCCTTCCTACACTCACACCTGCATCACCCCCACATCTCAGCTAGCAAAGTCCCCAAAACAGAAGTCTCCCAAACCTGGACACCCTGCAACTCAATCACAGCATCACTTCTGTGTCTGGCTGCACCTGTGTGTCAGATAAACAAATATCTAAATCTAATCTACATGCCACAACACATCCCCATTACTCCTCTGGCACTTAAAGGCTTGGAACCTCTTAAAAATGTGTTCAGGGCCAATCCTTTAATTTAAAGAAATGTGACGAGTTGTAAGCCAGAGTAATGGCTTCCCAGGGTCAGAAAATCAGAGCAACAGCATTTCTACCTGTTTGCACTGGTTGAAATACTCTGGTGCAGTTAAGAATCCATTAAGTTCTTTATCCCACTCTCTCTCAGTTGTTAGTTCACCTCCCTGCATTGGGCAGAAACTGGTAGTAGAGCAGGATGGAGGCAAAGAAGTTTTTCTTTGCTCTCTCTTCTGCTTTCTTGGGCTTCCTCCCAAGGGCTGGAGGGGAGCTGTTACCTGCTGCTTCCCCAACAACCCCTCTAGAAGGGCACAAGCCTACCCATTCATCCCTTGTAATGCAGCAGGATGTTTAAGGCTTCACACTGGGTTAGGTCTTTTACATCTCAGCATCTTCCAAAAGATTTTTATAAAGCATTCAGCATATGTGAGGTTCAAACAGGTACAGCATTTAGAAGTGACCCATTTAACATCCCCCTCTCATACCAGCTTCCAACTGCTTGCTGTGCTGATTTCTCATGGGGAATTGTGCAACAGAGAGTCTGTAGGGGAGAGCATCAGCACCTTGCTTAGGCTGACTCCTACGTTCTTCCACTGCCTGTCCTCGGGAGCGTGCGGGAGGCTGGAGGGCATGACAATGTGGAAGAGCCAGCGTGAGTCCAGCACAAACAAGTGCTCAAAGCCTCTGAAAGGGGCTCCGAGGCAGCTCTACTGCTGCTGCTGGAGCACGGAGGGTTTTCTTGCTCTGTGCAGGTCTGGACCAGACATTAGGTTTCATTTTAAGAGCTGGATAATAATCACTACCAGAAAAATAACAGCCACAAATTCTAGAGAAAAGACATGATGAACGGCACTGTGTATTTTACGTGATAGTAAATGGGCTTTGCATATGCAAATTGAATGGATTTTAAAATGGTATTTAATGACAATTTTCGTAGCAGACATTAACATTAATTGCATCAAAATGAAAATGTAGCATTAGCTTGCTGTTAGCTGCAAATGCCCCAGCTATAAAGCTTTATCTTTATCAGTATCAGCCCTCACCGATGTGACAGGGCTGCTCTGCAAATTGCAGGCAAAAGGGCTTTTATGTGGCAAAAGTATCCCCCAATGTAGACAAAAATCAACATCAATTTTGCTTTATTTCTTCATAAACGGAGGTTAAATGGCTGCCTGTAAGAAGTCTAGGCACGTTTCAAAAGTTTTAAGGAAAATCTGCAGACCTCACAACAGCAGAAGTAGTGGGAAAGGGCTTTTAATTTAAAGTTATTATTGTACAACTTGCCTGCTCCTTAATAGCTACCTTTTATGCAGACTGATTGTATTTATCCCTTTACTTTAAAAGCACGTTATAGACAAAATCAAATTACTGGGATTACCAAGGAGTTGTTACAGCAATTTCGGTAAAAGTGGGAATTTAACACACTTTTCCATGACTGGCAAGTTAAGGATACCAGCTTCAGTGAGCACTCCCCAGTCCAAGTCTGGTCTTAGTCACAGCTGACCAGGTTCAGCAAGACTTGCCCTGTTAAAAATGACGTGGTTGTTAATGGGTTTAAGTTTTCTGCTTTTGGAGTCCAAGCGCTGTACGACTGTGTCCTTAGTGCTGCTAGTTGGGAGGGCACTCACAACTAAGACTCACTCTTGCCTGGGGACGGAAGAGAATGGTGGCATCGGTCCTTTTCCATGACTCCAGTCGCTTGCTTGCCTTTAGAAACGTCCACTTTGACAAACACCTCTGGTGCGGTGAAGTTTTTCCACAAGAACAGAGCCTGCATGCCATTCCCTAGCCCAAGGCACAGCACAGGCAGCGTGGCTGAGAAGGCCAGAGAGCAAAGGGGGACAATCCCCAGAGCACCAATGCAAACCCTGCCAGTCTGCACCCACAGCTCTGGTGCAGCTCTTCTGCACAGCTGGGATTGCAGCTGGGGCCAGCACGGAGCCTCGGGGCTGGCTGCCTCCCTGGGAACCACAGCACAGGGCGTTACAAGCCCAGGCAGCTCAGCAGATCTCACAAGAACATGTTTGGGGTCTTGCAGCTGCCAGTGAGTAACGTGCAGGGGGCTTCTCAAGCCCTGGCAACGTGTCTCCAGTCCCTGAGCTGCGCTGCTAAAGGCTTCTGTCTCCTAAAGACACCAAGGTCAGGAGTTCTCCCCAGGCTCACAAGTATGAGCTCTCCTGGATCATCCCAAATAGAAATGAACTCAAATGCTGTGGTTGCTATTAGTGCCTTATTAATCACGCCCTGGCCCTGCTGTTCCCTCCAGCACGGCAGATCGCTTATGTCTCTGCTTTCCGTTCAGGGTGGACGTGTGCTGCATGGAGCATTTCACAAGGCAGCCTCAGACACTGGAGTGAGCTTTCTGAAGCTTTGAGGCCTCTTTCCTTTCCTGGGATATTTACCTTCAAAGGTCACCCATACCCCTCTCTTAATTCCCTGCGGGCATCTTCCAGGGGAGAGAAGCAGCTCTGCTTTTTTTTGCTGATTCCCCCTCGTTCTCTCCCTCCCTTTTCCCACAGAAATGTTTGCTACGAATCATGTGGCCAGCTTTGTTGTGAGAGTCATAAAAAGGACATTTTTCATCTCTCCTTTTTCCTGCTCTCGCTCCCTTCTCTCTCTCAGTATCAGACAGAGATTTATTCCCTCCCTGATGCCTCTGGCATTCGGAGCTGGGAGGGGTCAGGGGAGGCACTGATGGGACAATAATAGATAATACAGCGGTTCCCCAGAGTCTTGTCCAGCTCCGTAGCCGATCCATCAGCAGGCAGCGCTCGTGCCAAGGTCAGCGGTAACGAGGATGTGGTAGGGTCCCAGCCTCCCCCATGGGGCATCCTCCAGTCAGGCTCCCCCGATTCCCGCTCTGGCTTCTGATCTCTACAAGAGCTGCCTTGTACAAGCCACAATTTGCAAAGGAGCACGTGTCTGCCGAGCGCAGGCGCTGGGGTAATGGCCACGTTACAGTGTATGCACGCTCAGCTTCACCTGCCCCAGCCCTCAGCCCCACCGCAAAGAGGTCTACAGGTTTTCTTTCAAAAGAAAATGCCCATCACTGGCAACACCTCCCCTCCGGGAGCTAAATCCATCCCATCCTCCTGCTTTGCACATGACATTACATAGCTGTAAGATGTGTGCAGATTAGGGTTGCTGTCCTCCTGGACCCAAGTTCTACCTCCTTTCATTTAAAACAACCCCACAACACAGTGCTACTGTAGGTGTAAGAGGTGTATCCAACCCCCGTACTCTTTGCATAATGACCTTGATTTACAAGGGGGAGGATGCTGGGCACTGAGTGGGCTGGGTTCTGATGATACTGGAGATGCAAAGACACAGAGGGTCCGTGAAGACCTCCGGGATCTTCACTGGTGTCAATACAGCTTGGTATTCAAGGTGCATTTGGAAACTTCAATAGATGTCCATTTATCATCCTAACCACCTTCTCTGATGGAAGTTCACTGTGCACTGAAATTAGCAGACATTAAATGATCACTTTTGGAATATAGAAGTAAGCACAAAGATAGGGATGCTGTCTACAGCTAGATTTTAGACTATATTGATTTGCACAAGGTCACACAAGGAGTTTGAAGCCAGAACACACCAGCACACAGTTGGTGCCCCAAGCACAAGCTTTCTCCCCAGGAGCAGTGCAGAGTGCATCCTCAGCAGGAACACACTGTCCAGCATTTCCAGGGCTGCTTTTCGAGAACAGCTTTCATTTGCCTCTTAGTAGTGCAAGTTCCCTAATTCTGCATACTGTGTCCAAGAACATATTCCTGGACACAAGGACCTCACAGACGTGCCATTCTCTGCCATCCTACACCTGTACCTCCTTCAAACCCTGCGTGGCCGTAACCCTGCCTCTGACGTGCTGCCATCCACTTGGCAGTTGGCCTGTAGGTTGGGCTGACCTTGGGTGTGCTGGCAGGATTTCCCTGGCACTCTGTCATCCCCGTGTCTCCTGCCGGGTCTCCCCTACCGTCTGCCTTCACTTCAATTGTCCCTTTCCTGAATTTTACATCCCATTTTCCTTCTAACTTCATTGCTTCCAAACATTCCACATCCCATTCTCTAAAACTGGTTTTAATCTTTGGGCAGCTGCTTTCACCATGTTCCTGCAGCAACCTCACCTCTCTAAAGCATTTGGTCACTGCCATCTCTCTTCATCAAATTGTTACAATTGGCCAAGGGCATCAGTTATAAAGAAAAAAGGAGGTACTGGATATCATTTGCAATAGTCCTAATGCCCTGTTGACAATTGGTCTCACTGGCCTGTAGCAGCTCAGATCTTGCCTTGACTATCCCTGCAGCTTCCTGGCTTAACTGACTGCTCTATCCTTAGCTTTCACCTTCCCCGAGAAGGGAGGTTTCAACACTCATGCTTCTGCTTTCCGAGTGGCATTTCCACCCAAAGTGTCCATGATGTTTGCGCGAAGCCAGAATAAAGTTTAGAAAGCCGCCCAAAGAAGTGTTTCCAGCATCTGTTTGGCACAGAGAGTGCACTGATACTTTTGAGACTATTTTTGAGACACTTAAAGAACATTTCAGGTCATTAATATATGGCCCTAGGAAAAAAAGCTAATATATATTTGCAGCTGTAGACCAGCTGCAAAGATATGTTAAAGAAAGGACACTGAAGACCAGAGGGTGTTCCTGGAAAGAACCCACCAGGAAAAGCTAGACAAGCAAGAAAGAACAATATTACAGCAAACCCACATCTGATCCATGATCACTGGAAGCCAAACAAATAACAAGAGCATAAAGCCACAAAAATCCAAAAGATTGGAGCAAACAAAAATTTCAGGAAAAAAATATCTAAGCACTCACAAAACAAATTATGAAAATGTAACAGTGGCTGAAACCGCTGTCAGGCTGAAGGCACCAGAAAAATGCAACCAAGTTAAAAAATATAGGACTCCCGTCAGTTCAGGTAATTGCATATTCTATCCAGTTCCACAGCGAAAGGCACTTTGTGTTTCTGCCACCCTTCTCACATTGCTACAAGAAGAAATTCTATTTCAAGAATCATTTTCTTCTACTGGAGACGTTCCAGGCTGGGTACATGCGCTCACATCGCTGTGCGTACATCAGCTACCGCAGAGCTCCCAGCCACATCCGCCTGGACCGAGCTGCCTTGTGCCCGGGTGGCTGCAGCATCTGGTTGGGCAAAGACCTGTTACTCCCTTCAAAAAGCCCCGAACGCACCGTGAAGAAACTGGTTCTCCTTCAGTGTGGCTGTTTACTGCAGTTGTAACAGTGCCTGACTACTTCGGACTCTTGGATTAAGAGAAAATAAACAGCCAAGTCATGGTTTGGCATAATGTTCAGGTCCTGCACGTCAGCCGCAGAGCTGGGCAAAAAAGATCTAAAGAATAGAGATTTAGATCCCTTATTACCAATGGCATTACACTGAATAGGAAAGTAATTTACTCTCTCGCAGAGACTGGCTGTTGTCTGTGGATTTATCTCCAGTCATTACAGCTGGCTAAAAAATTTTTACCAAAACTTTTACTTTCTGAAACTACCTCTTACCACAAGTGGACTTTTTCCCTTGCAAACTTCTGCTTTTACAGTCTATGCAATGAAAAACTTGGGTCAGGAGAAAATAACCACAGAATCATTTTTGTGAAAGCAAAGCTTTTCAGCCCTCATTGACATCTTTTCCTTTCAAACAAGGTAATGTTCCCACCCAGCCAGAGAGATTCAAGCATGGGATGGAGGTCAAGGGGAAGACCTTGCTCTTTGATTTGTTTTTTCTCAGTGTTGTGGGGGTTTTTTTTCTTGGTTTTTCACTCATCAGGATGTTTTGCATTTGTTGATGGCTGCAGACTGAGCACTGTTCACTCTCAGCCGTGGATTGAGACTTCCAGACAGAATAGCTCTGCCCCACGATCACGTCCCACCTGAGTTTCTCACAGGGTAACAGCGGATTTCCAGTCACTAGACATATGTTTTGAAGACAAATATAAATAATCTTCAATTAAGTCAGCCAAAGGGTATCTCCAACCCAAAAATCAATGCGAGTACACAAATTCCAGCTTGTGAAGCCAGGTATTTAAGGGGTAAGAGCTGGCTCAGTGTCTTCACTGCAAGACACATGTTTCCATGTGTGCATTTAGGACCGTTCCAAGTATACATCTCACTCTGGGCCTGGGAGGGAATAGTAAAGCAAATTGGTGCTCTTGTAACCATGTGTGCTCCTAAGTACAGCTATGAGCATCTGATAAATCTTTTAAAGTGCGTGTTTACAATGGATTTTATTCTTTTTACTGTTCTATACATACGAGTCCTCTGAGCAAAATAACAGATCCTCTGACACTTAGAAGGAGCCACTGCCTCATTGGCTGCCCACAGTGAAATAATTTATATTGTTATTTCCTCATCCAAATTACAAGGACTGTAAAGAAGCTTCAGAAATTCAGAGTAATCAGTGCTTCGATGGCACAGATCCTGCAGCTGCCACATGGGTGAAAGACCCACTATTTCAACTGAGAGTTTTTCCAGCCCAAAGACTGCAAAAAAAATTGGTCCCCGAGTGTTTTCTACCAATTTTTCTCTTGTTATTTTCTTCAGTGGTTAATGGAAAGTGAGGACAAGTGGAGATCATTTAAAAATGATCTTTCAGGACTCTTCATGGGTTTATTGCCAGGACCTATTTAGAGGACCATAAAGCTGTAAGGGGCCTATAACTTTACTGTATAGCCCACACGCTTCTTAAGAAAATGAAGAGCCTTTACGTCCACGCCCTGCTTGTTTTGCCATCTCTCCCTCCCCTTACAAACACACCGCACACACGTGTGCGGGGAGTGCCGGCGCCGCTAATTGAATTCACTCTTGTGAAAGCGTTAACAAATTGTAAGTGACCTTTTATACAAATTTCAAAGTCAAGAATTCGCCACTAACTGCACGTCCCTCTTCTGCCATTCACTGTTATGCAAAACCCACAAACAATTAAAAGAAATAACGAAGAGCCCAGCGGCCCTCTTTCCTAATTAGCTGCAGGAGGCAATGCTTGGGAGTGTGGCTAAGTGCTTCAATTACCTCGGCCCTCCTTGCTGCCCTTGTTAGAAGAGACAGGTCCACTGGCCAAAGGGGAACAATTAAGGGAAGGCAGAGCCAGGCAGTTTGCAGGGGGATGCCGGGGCCGCGCCGGCTCTCGCACAAGGGCCAGAGCTGTAATCATGCCCCAGATTCCTGCTGGGCTACACAGAGACAAATTAATGGTAGATAGATTGCTAGCTCCAGCCCATCAGTAACGAGGGAGGAAGGGAGACAATATAGCAGTACAAGGGAGCTGTAATCAGAGTTTTCCTGTGCTATCAGCCCCCTTTCAGGGCAGAGGGACCTGAGCATTAATGTCTTACTGCTGCTCCAAGGCCCCGAGCAGAATCACAGACCCCAGCTTGTGCTTTATTTGCTGAAGATAATCTGCACTGGCTGCACTGGGGAGTCCCACACTCCAGAGATGCTGAAAACCCAACCGGTTCCCAGTAAGAAACTAACCTGAGGTGGCGGGAGCTGGTTTGGCTGCCCCAGCCACAAGCGAGGGGATGATGTCTATACAGACTCTACTACCACAGGACAAATCCTTCCCATCATGAAGTACACAAGAATGGGGTACAAATGTGCTGCCCCTTGCAGCAGTCTCCCCCATGGACTGAAGACCCCAAAGGCAATCCTGGCTGTCCAGCAAAATCAGGTCATCTGAGCAGGAAGGACACCAGCAAGGATTTGATTAGACTCGCTCTGAAAGGTCTTTTACAACCTCAATGATTCTACGATTAAACTCCCCTGGAACTTCACTAACCTTTCAAGAAAGGGTTAAAGTTTCAGGGTAGGCAGTGGTGTTGCCACACAGGTTTAGTATCACAACTGTAAAAAAAAAAAAAAAGTTCAATTCTCTGATTTATCTGTTGCAGAAGCACCCACGCAGGGCCAGATCCTGCTGCCATTGAGATCAGAGCAGTGTTTTTGGCGCAGCCCAAACAGCTGCAGAGCTGCGGGGGAATCGATGCCCGTGCACATGTCCTCTGCTCCATCGCTCCGCTCCCCACCAGAGCCCATCCTCACCAGCAGCAGGAAGAGGAGCCGTTCACAACGGCTGGAGACCTACCTGCAAAATCCAAGGGCTGAAGTTTGCACTAAAATATTTACAAGCCCCTGCGCTTTTGAATTATACAAGAAAAAGGCAGTCACAAGTCAAGTTTTTACCCTTTTACAACAGAACTTACCAATCAAATTGATTGCGCCTTTTAAGCTGGTATAAACCCCCTTTCTGAGCAAAGTCCTTTGTATCCACTTTTGCCAAGTACCTTTTTTTCAGTTGCTATATAAACCTTTGAAAATAAGTTTGAGGTGAGACTGACAACCTTGAAACCTCAAGAGCAGCATGGCATTGACGGGTGCCGCTCCCTGAGCCGAATATTATAGATAGATTTTAATTTCATTTTACAAAATAGCTGTCTCCAGTGGAAGAAGCATCAAGAGCTAAATGAGGACCCATCTTGAGCTGAATCACGTTGAACAGACCTCGGCACTGTCATTGATTTTCTGGGAAGAAAAAAAATGCCTCTGGCTACTAAACCAAATTAGTAGTCACTGATGACCAATTATTTTGCCCCACTGTGAACGGAGAGGCGTACTAAAATTCCAGTTTGTCAGACCCAAGGCTCTCTTCTCAAACACCTTTCAACAAGCGTGTACCAAAAGTCCCTCAGATGGTTCTGACGCCTTCCTGTTTTCGGCAACTTCTCCTTCTCCAAAGTTTTAATGAGCTGCTGCTCTGAGGATGGGCTGCTAGAAAGGGAGCCCTTCCCAGCTCGGTGGAGCACTATTTGGCATGGCACAAATCACAGCTGTCAGAATTTATACACACATACACAAAAAAGTGTCAGCCTAATGTTTGCAAATTATAATTACCATTTCTCTTGCATGTCCCTGGTGCCTTCATTTTAGATAAATCCCAGCTCTGAGGTATCAGCTGCAAAGCACTGAAGGCTCATATTGAATAGAATAGATTTAACTAGTTTGTAGCTCATTTAAGGCCTACACTGTTTTATTTTAATATTGTTAATACTTTATTATACTTTTTAACATTGTTTTCACAGTAAAATAGCCTATTAGGAGGCTGCAGCTTCTTTTGCAAGCAATTTCTGGCAGACTAGCACACCACATTGTATAGCCAAGTTAGCAGGTGCTTGTCATTTCAGTTGAAAATAGGTCTGTACCCTGACTCTTGAAAGTAAATTAGAGAGAGAGTCTATTAAAGAGTCAGGAACTGTTTCAGGGATAATAGTTTTGAAAATGTGCACAGATAAATTTTAAAATATTTAGGAAATGTCAGCATTAGAAGTGGCTCTGACTATTTGACTATAAAAGGAAGCAGCTGATTATTTTTTTTTTCCACAATTATAAATAATTTGTTACATCCTATTAGAACTTCTTTCCCTTCCCTTTCTGCGGTAGGGTGCTTATGCCAAAAACAAGGAGATCTGAGTTACTCTGAACAAGATGGATTTTAATCCGCAATAAATGTTTTCAGCGGACGCTTCCCCCACTCTCCCCACAGCACCCACAGCCGACAACAGCAAAATCCTCCCAGTTCCGAGGAGTGACATCTGGGCAGGGTGACAAAAGGAAACAGAACACACAAGCCGTTCATTCCTGTCCTTAACTAGCACTGAGGTGAGAGGACATTTTCCCAAAGGCCAGCTGCAAGTGAGAAATGCCGTCACACTGCCCAGCGACACTGATATTGGGGCCAAAATTCCCCATCCACTCCAGCGAGATCACTGTTTGACCTACAAAGAAAAAGCTGCCTCACTCAAATTCCTCCGGTACCCTTAGTCAAAGAAGTGTGTTACCTGATATCCCCTGCTCTTCCCCACTTTCTCAGTATTACTCTCAAAGGAGGAAGAGCCAGACAAAGCCTCACGTCCTACAGCCCCACCAGAGCTTACGTGTATAACTAAGGACACGAGTCATTCCCATCGATTTCAAAGAGGCAGTTCATGCGTGTATTATTCCAGGCGTGATTCTATACTTTGCTGGATCAGGACTTAAATGCGATTAATCACACGGCAGGGAAGGATCTCTGAAGAGCATCAACCCAAATGTGTCCTTTCAAGCATTTACTTACAAGCCAGCTGTGGACTAATCAGTCACCAACTGGCTGGTCCACTGGAGATGGTAAAAGTCACCTCCATAGAGATGTGAAAATACACTCAGCTACCACAAAAATCAATAATCAAACACTACACACAAAGGCTCAATGGTTTCCTGCATCCCTCCCTGCTATTCCTGCACACCAGGAAAGCTCCAGCCTTGGAGAACAAAGAGACATGGGCCAAGGAAACAAGCCTATGGGCAAGGCTCATCATGTGCTTGTGCCAGGACTACCAAAGTTTACACCAGGCAATGAGACTGGAGACTCACCCAGACAATAAGATGCTCAACCACAGGTTTGCCACATCATTTGTCCCTTGCAAATGTTACACCTACCTCTCATCAGGGTTAAATGCCAAACTGGAAGGAAAGCAGCGGGGAGAAGAGGGGAAGACAAAGGGTAAATGTTAGTTGTCCCCTTTGGCACAGGGTGTCTTGAGATAACAGTCTGGAGCAGCCCAGCTGATTTGTAAGCAAAGCCTTGAAAAGCCCTGCAGCATGTGATCTATGAAACAGGAGGTCTGCAGAAGGATGTCTCCTCTCATATGAATGCCCCCTTGGGATGTATATTGCTGCATCGCACATCTAGCATCATTAGAAAACACGACCATAGATTAGGCTGTTTTGAAGCATGTGGTGTGCAATAATTAAGTAATAAAAGTCACCACAGGGGTGAAGGAACAAGAAACAGAAGAGTTACTATTTGCATACACGCTGCTGGCGCCCTCCGTGATCGTCAAAGATTCTCCAGACTGCTAAAAGCTTCCTTCTACTGCTTTCGGACCCACTCCTGCCAAAAGCCTCCAAGCACCAGCTCACTCCATGGCAAACGGGCTTTCTCTGCAGAAAACCACCTTCTGGTGGAGCTGGTTGCCCAGAAGTGGCCCAGCAGTTAGCCCAAGTCCCCAGTGTCTTACAGTTGGTCCAAACAGGCAGGGAAAGCGCTGCCTTTCTGGTGTGGGAGCTGCAGCTGAAGGCACTGCAGGCTACAGGTGGGAGCAGAGCTGGGGCTGATGGCTCCACACTGCCACTGGTTGCTGCTGAGATGGGAAAGATTCCTCCCCAGCAAGATATGTAAGGACAAAGACCAATAAAACTTAAGCTTGAGGGCCTCCATCACCTTCAAGCGTTTGCTTTTGGAGGAACAGAATAGCAGCACAATAAGTGATGTGCTGTCCTCAAGGCAAGAACCCTGCTGCTACCAGCGGCTGATGAAGTTAAAGTATCCTCACTTGCAAGGAGCAAGGCTCAACATTTTCAGGCTTCAGCTCTACCACAAGCTGGTGAGGTTAATGTCAGCTCAGAGCAGCTGAACGGGACACTGGCCAGCAAGCAACTGCCTTTTATTTTTACTGTTTTTCTAGAATCATGGTCATGTGCAGCTCCTCTCTGCTGCTGTCTCCTCCTGGCCAGGATGCTCCATGGTACCCTGTTTCAAGAGGCAAATACATCTGGTCTGCGCAGCTGAGGCACTAGACCAGGGCTCAGCAGTTCATCTCCCCTCTCTGCTGCAGACACCTGACCATCTGCATTGAGGCCATTTTTATCCCTAGTCAGATTGCTTAGGACAGCACCTGCCCCTCCCACCCAATCCATCATCGCATCTGTTAGCAGCTTTTTGGTATACCACAGTATTGATATTTTAATAGCAAAAGCAGTGTTACTTTAGCAAAACACTTTGCACCCAGTAATTCTTCCCAGGCAGCTGCCACAGCTGTGTTGGGCTGGAGGGGACTCAGCAGGTCCGCCTTCAGCTGGTCACAGCCAGAGCTGCTCCTCTGAGCTCCAGGGTGGCAATGCAAAGGCTCAGCTCTCTGCTTCTGGATATTGCCCCATTCAGTGCTTTCATTAACCACTATCGGGTACCAGCTGGACAATGCTCTCCTGGAGCCACAGCAGAGCCCAAGGTTGAGCCACAATCTGTGGTGGTCCATGGTCCCAGTGTGAAGGTTTATTCATGTTCTCACCAGTCCAGACTTTCCAGGAGCAGAGATATGAATCAGCATGAGGAGGTTAAGAGAGGTATTAACCCTGGAGATTGTACTGTTGTCTTTTCATTGTTTTCCAGGTCTTCCACTCCCATTTTTGACCTCCTCCAACACAAATACAAGGAGCTGTGGATGGAGCAGCAGAGAGCCCGCACAGCAGCCAAGCGAGCGGAAAAGAAAAAGGTGATAACACTCCAGGAGTGCTTTCCCTTGCTGTGCACTGCACCACTATCTGGCATAACCCCCCACTGTCCTGATGGTCCACCATGGATGGACTTCTCCCAGCCAAGGGGAGCACTCTTAGCTGGGAAAACATCCTCCCTGACTGTTAGAAGGCTGGTGAAGCCTAACAAATATCAGCTGCTTCCCAGCCAAGATAAGTCCTGGCTTCAGCCAGAGTATGTCCTGTGGGAGTGAGCACCAGATATGCAAATCACACTGTGTGTGCATGAAAGTGCTCTAGTGACAATAGGGAAGGTGTTTGTTTTGGTTTTTTTTTTTTAGAACGATTTTTGTATCTGGAAATATACACCGGAGCTGAGCAAGTTCTCCACGGCAGCAGTGCTTTGGCCAAGGCCTTTCAAAGGCTTAGACGCCTGTCCTACAGAGACACCTTTTAGCTGTCATCAAGCATCTGCCTGCATCTATGTGCCTCACGTCACAGATCACCCAGCGAAACTCCTGGCATCAATTAAAACGGAGGCTCTGATTCTTTTTGCGTCGTCACAAAAGTAAAACAACCTGCTGTAACAAAGAAGTTTCAAATTATCTTTGGTATTTATGTCAGCCTCATGCCAGGAGCCCTGCAGACTGTCCTTTGGGCAGCACCAGCTCCGCTCAGGTTACCTCTGACAGTGAACAAAACAATGGAACAGCCCACAAATGTTCAAAGGACCAGCCCCAGCTCTGATCCTGCCAATGGTGTGGTTGATGCCAGCACCCGCAGCAGTTGTTAGAGTGCAACGCTGGGCTGTTAAACACACCAATATTATAATAACATTTAAAAGCAGCCAATGACTGTTTTATTAGTTAATGGCTCAAAGAAGAGTCAAGCTAATATGGTAATGACCAATTTCAATGGGCTTACTGCCATCACAAACTATGCTTTATAGTTGAAGTGCAAGAATACAGTGTTCTTAATTAGCAGCTATTTTATGAATACACAAGCCTGGGATGTTGGAAAGTGCATCCCTACCTTATCTATTAATGACTGATGTTTTTAATCACTAGGATCCCTCCATCAAGTTCCCAAAGCCTGCAGCCACCAATTACTGAATTTAAGCAACACAAACCTACATCCTAGACCCCAGAGCAGATTCCCCAGGGTTTCACACAGTGGGCAAAACATTCACCAGGTACCTGCACTGGCTTGTGCTGGGACTATCAAGCACTGCAAGCTGCAATTAATCAGGAGAGCAGCACACACTGGACAGCCAGGAAGCCCCACCATGGTGGGGGTGGTGGAAGTGACTTTCGCAGCTAGTGATGAGCCATTGCTCTAGCTCAGAGCATGGGGCTTCCTGTGGCCAGTGGTCATCTCGCTGGGATGCTGTGTAAAACAGACACTCAGAGCTGGCACCTGCTCATGTTTTTCTCATCAGTATATTTTAGATATCAATATTAGCTGCATGGACATGAAAAACTACCCAGATCAGGCACTTGTGATCATCAGTCCAAAGCGACTTGTAGTCTTGTTCATCCCAGAGTCATTACATTGCATGACACCAATGTGATGTCTATAGCTTTGCAGCCATTTCAGCTCATTCTTGTTTACCTTTGGTTACAGAAGGAAAGAGTGCATGAAACTCGCACCACATTTCTGCGAAAACACCCGCCACCTGCAAAAGAGGAGTCCTTCTGGCACCTGCCCCGCTTGGAGAAGGTATGGAGCACTTGGCTGAACTCAGGGACACCTTCTAACCTTGCCTCCACGCCCTCATAACACCCTTAGCACATAACGAAGGTACACACAGGGCTCTTACCTCAGAGCTTCCTGAGACCCAGCCCACAAAATACTCCCGTACTGGATGTATTAAAATATCATCTCATTCTGGAGTTCAAGGTGGGACAATTTCTGCATCTATAAGCCTTGGAAGATAGGCAGCAGTTGCCCAGATAAGGGCTTAATGACTTATTTTCTAACTAGTGTGCACTTCCATGAGCTTCACCAGATATGAAGCATCTATTTATCACCCTGTTAGTATGGAGGTGGCCTTTGCTCTCTACTGGTGGTCCCAAACTGGCGTACATGAGCAGGACAGTCAAACCAAAATGGCATTTTGGTAGCCTGCCATTTTATCAGCTCTCACCATAAGTAATTCAATCATACCAGATGTTTCAAGAAGCATTTTCGTACCAAGAGTTAGAGCTTCCAAGAAACTCTGCACTCTTGATACCTCTCTAAGCTACCTGATTGACAATATTCACCCCACGACTGAGCAAAGAGTCTAGCCAGGTTACAGATGTGTGTGACACTTCCTTTAATTGATCCAAATAAGAGCCAAGGTGAAGATTTCTTGTTCTAGCAATGGGATCTAAACATCTCCCTGAATTCATCTGCTCATCCTGCTGTGCTCTGGGGTACTTGTTTGAATTCTGTTAACTTTGTTTGTGGTGGAAATTACAGGGAACTTCAAGTGAAGAGCTAGGGGGCATTTTAGGAAGGAAGGGAAAGGAGCTGGACATGGGGAATGGAAAGGAGACACCAGAAAATCTGAAAGCACTGAAACCCTGCAGGGAGTTCACATGGCCAAAATCATATCTGGCATTGATAGATACCCCTGCAAAGAGCCTCTCAGCCCTCCGCCCCAGCCCTCGTTCTGATGGGGTTATTTTTTTTGCGCCACGCTGTTGATATTTAACTTCAGTTTCAGAGACTTCCTGAAGCTAATTTACTTGTACAAGTTGGAGAGTTTCAACCAAGAAATGTGTTTTGCACCACCTTGATGTATTCCTCTTACGTCCTGTCTAAGACTGTCCGATTAGCATATGTCAGTAATCATTTATCCCCGCTGCCTGTCAGCACAGAGCTGCTGCTGCAGCTAGTGTCAGGGAAAGAACATGACCGATCGCTGTTAAACAGATTGTGTAAGTCACACGAGATACTGGGGCAAGCCTCCTCTTTAGAGCTCCTCTCACCCCAGACCTTTCCATCACTATTCATTTTTCAGCCAGTGTTTTTCTTCATGCTTTCCCTTTTGTTTCATCCATGAGTGTGGTTGGGTTCCTCCCCCAGCCACAGCTTTCAAACCTCCGAGTCTTTTCTTCTCTCTGCCTTTCCCCTTCCTTCCCAGGAGCGGCATCCAAGGGAGGAGGGACAGCTCATTTTGCAGAACCTCTGCAGATTTTCTGTACTCCTCCTTTCTCATTACATTAACCTGGAAGATTTGCCTTGTCCCAGCTGCAGATCTAACAGGCACAGCTGATGTTAGAACTTGGATCAGGAAATTTATTGCTCAGTTGAGTTTCAGTACATGGTTTCCTCCATGGAAAAATAAGTTCTCTTGAACATCCATAAGCATTTACCCTGTTAAAAGCAGTAGCAACCCAGAGAAATGTACTGGTTCCCAAAGACATTTGGCAGCCTCCAAACTGTGCTTTAATCATATCTGTAAAGCTGAGTTCTGGATAGGTGGTGGCAGAACTGTCTTGTGAGACAAACTGGCCTAATCCTTCAACCAAATCCAGGAACTCCAGGAGTCACTCTGTCAATCCTTCCTTTACAAAGGTGACAACAGAGAACAGTGCTCCAAAGAGATGAGGGAGCTTGTTCTTACGATGCTTCTGTCCTCATGAAACCTTCCTCCAGCTCTTCCACGGTGTTGGATAACTACTTCATGGCTTTTTTAAGACATGACGGCCTGCAGAGGCCAGCCATTAGCACTGACCACTGCAGGCATTTCACCAAAACACTGCTTTTAATCCATATAATGCTCTCATTCTACTGTGCAAAAAGCAGTAGGAAAAACAACCACAAAAATATCACATTACACAAAGCTTGTTAGCAGACTCCCATCTGCATGTTACTTCAGCTTCCAATGACATTGTGCTGCTCTGGCCACTACCAAAGATGCTCATGACCCGGGAACAAACTTTAAACTCTGGCCAAGAATATTCAGAGACTCAATTGCCCTGAGCACAGCCCCACTTTGAACTATTTTTTCATGTGACCTGAGGTTGGTGTAAGTCACAGGGATGTGACGTGTTCTCAAGACACTCATCCTTCTGGTCCCTCAGTCAACCCGTCATCTGGCACAATGCCTTTTGGTCGAGCCTGGGAGGAGCAATGCAGAGCACCCAGCTACTGAGATGGTTGTGACTCAAAGCAGGGGGCAGCAGGAAGATGAGATTTTGTTCCTTTAGACCCATAGAAATCAACAAGAAGGATTTTCTGTTCCCATCCTGACCCCTTACAGAGAGCTGCAGAAACTGGGCATGGATGTCACTACCGGCTCTTAAACTGGACTTTCCATTCAGTCCCTGTAAGACTGTCTCCTGGCACCATGCTGGAGTGTGTGAAGAGAGGGGAAGAGAAGAAAACAAAGGAGCTTTGCCCTCCCCTCTAATTGCCGCTGCTTGCTCCCTGCTTTGCTAGGGCTGCGTGACATTACATAGTCATTCAATCAGTAAAGTATAGACAAATTGACTATATTTTCATTTGGATTTAGGTTTCAGCCCCACTGCTTTAGAATAATGGCCCACGCTATTAAGCTAACTGGGTGATTTACAGGCTCTCCCACACCGGGTGATCGCTCCTGCTCCGCGTCTCGCTCTGAAGGACCGACCTGGCATGTGGTCTCTTGGGCCTCCAACTCGCTGAGACAAACAGGTCACAGGGAGCCAGTTGTGTCCTGATGGGCAGTTCATTAGGGGAAGTTGTTGAATTTGAGTTGCTTGGGTTTGGGGGTTTTTTTTAAATACAAAACCAAACAGAAGTTAACTCCTTATTTTCCTCAGCAAGATGCTTCTACTGCCTCCTCTTCCTCAGTCACCCCAAAAGCCAAATGGCCTCTGCCTTGCTCCGTTTGCAGTGACACAATTTCCCAGGATCAGGTTTTGCCAACGTGGGTGGAACTGCACACCAAGACTTCATTTATCTGTAGATGTGGGACTACATTCCCTGGGGACTGTACCTCAGGCAACCAACATGGACGTAAATAAATACTACTGCCATCGCGCTCACGGGATGTCCTGTCCCTGTGTCACTCATCGCTAGCATCATGCTGGCCCAGGCAGAATGGCATCTCTAGTGTCAACCAAACTCTGAAAAGGATGTTGGTGCCAAAATACAGCATCCCCACAGTCTTGCCTGTGCCAGCCCAGGTTGAGACTCCAGCTAGGAGTCTATCTCTATTGATAGGCACAATCCAAACCAGTAAGTCAACACTGGCCACTCTGCAGTAGATTTCCAGGGCTCTGTCAAGTCAGTCCAGAAGGATTCTGGTAGCGACACCTCACGCAGCAGAGATGTAGGACAGAATTCACCCATGTGTCAAAATAGCTCCGTGTACCACGTGCCACTGACACCCACCAGGGTTTTCCCTTTGCTCGTTAGAGAATTCCAGCTGGCACAGACATTCAAGGCGCCTTTCCAGGGAGAATAGTCTTGTTTACTTGACCAAACAGGGGGAGGAAAGAAAATGCAGCAACTTTGGACAACACTTTTGTCAACATGCGCTGCCTTCCCGAGCAGATGAAACGAGCTGCACTCGATGCGCGATATGAATAAGCGATAAGCAATTGACGAGCAAGTGTTCGGGTACCTTGGCAAAAGACTTAATTTGCAACCTGGCACAAAATCAAAGGCTCTGTCAACGGCTGAGCGGCTCTCCTGCGTATGCCTTGCGTTACCTGGGAAAGCTCTGTCAGGTAAATTTCCACTGAAAGTAATTAGAGGAATCCCCACTGTATAAACTTTGCAGCAAAATTCTGGGCTCCAGAATTTGATTCTCACCAGGGATCCGATATCTGCTCGCAGCCTGATCCTTCATCAGAATTAACAGTTGAGGTTTAACACATACACACAAAAATGTTCCACATTTTTTTTTAATGCCTTGCCTCTATTTTTGTCTAAAGAGCTGAACTGACAAGCACAGCTCATGTAATCTTGCAACTGTTGTCTTGTCAGAAAAGCCATAGATTCTGCTTAAATAACCTGGGCTTGATACACACAGCGCATGGTGGGCTGGCTTTTCAGATACAGCTTTTATCCTCCCAGGTCTGAGGGCAGCAAAACTTAAGGAGTTGAAGTATTATAAAACTTGTCTCCTGGGGCCCAAGTAGTACTTAAATAATAACGAGCTTTCAAGAGCTTCCTGTCACCATGGTCAAACCTCCCTTCAGCAAGGATTTTAGCTGACCAAAAAATAAAATAAAAAAAAAAATTAGTGTCACCTGATGGCTGTTCAGTACCCCAAGTGACATGAATTGGTGGATCCCAGACCAGCAGTGACAATCAGTGGCCTTTCAGTGCTGACCTGCCTACAACAGGCACAAGGCAAAAAGAAAATACAACACCCTGCAGGGTTCCAAATGGGCACCAGAGACCCAGCCACCCTGGACATGATCCCTGCACACCTCCACCAGGACCACGGCAGAGATGTCACCTCCCAAACTGCAGACATTCTGTGACTAAATGCAGGTTCCAGACCCTAGTCACCATCACTACATTTTCTTGTGGATCCTGCAGGTTTTCTTGTTTAGCCTAACAGTGAAGCTTCCAGCAATGAAATTGCTCAAATCATCGCAAAGCATTCCCATGGTCCAGCCTTTCCCAGTGTCCCTTTGCATGTGCCCTGCACACTCACCCTCTCCATCACAGCCTAACTCTGCCCTCTGCCATGCTCAGCCCTTCCTCATGTCTCCCTCAGAGACTGTAACCCACCATTCCTCTGCCATTTCTGCTGCTCTCCAACGTCTCCAGACCGACACAAGAAAACATCACCCCTCTGTGTACAGCCTTATGGCCTGGGCCATCTCCAGGGCAGGCTCCACCTACATCCAAGCCCTGGTGTCCAAAGGCAGCACAAGTCACTGTTGGAAATCAGTGCCCATTCCCATTATGGAGATATTCACCTGTGAAGGAAGAAATAAGAGGTGCTTGCAGCAGAGTGAAGCAACACACGCTGTGTTGGGCTACAGGTGAGCCCCGACTACTGCTTTTGGTGCCACCTACTTTTTTGTACATAAATCCACAGAAGCACATTTTAAATAGACTTGGGGTTTCGTTCATGGACCTATTATGCCTTCTGTGGGGATGCTATTTACCAACAGACAACTCAGTTTGAAGTTAAACTCTCGCCTGGCATGAAAAGGGTCAGGATTCAAATCTCAGAAACAGACGAGGTCCGTGTGGAAGCTGCCAGCTCTGGTGTGACCCCAGGATATCTGCCAAGGGGGCCACACACTGGGTTACAGCTCCAGTGGGTTAATTCTCCTTTACTCACACTATTGCCCAGACCAAGTGACCAGTGAGCTCCAGCAAACATCTGCAGCCCTTATTTTCAGGAGGAAAACAAAACCTCCCAAATCTCCATGGGGCATTGAATACAGCAGCCAGAAACCGCTGAGTGCTTTTTGAAGCCTTCCTGGGTTTGAAGCAAATAAGGACCATTTAGCCCAGGCTCCCCTGTCCTGCATTTCCCTATGTTCTTGGAATTAGAAAGGTGGAGGGAGGAAAAAAAAAAAAATCAAGCCCATTCATTAAACTGGTTAAGCACACTGCCACCAGGAAAAGCCACAGCATTTGTAACCCTAATAATCCAACACACACCTCCGAGCGCGGCTCATCTTGGACAGAATAACGTCTGTTTTAAAAATACCTGCCTCTCTCTAACTTGTCATGGCATTTGTTGACAACCCTATTGAAAGCCGCTCTCAATGCAGCTGTGAAGGATCTTTCAGCACCTCTTTCTCTTTCCTAGACAGTTTTTGAAAGGGAGGGGAGAAAAAAAAAAAAAGCCATCAATACAGGGGGAAAAAGGCATCAGCAGCCAACATCGGCTGATGAAGCGCCTCACCTGGGCCCCCAGCGCACCGCCTCCAATTAAATCAAAATGGTTTGTTTTTAATGGTCTTTTACACTGACAAGTGGGCTATCATTCCAGGCCTAGAGAGCTGTCAGGGAGCCGAGGCAAATCCTCCGTTGATAATGCCCAATGCTTCCAATTAGGAGCCGAGGCCGCTCCTGGCGCACTAACGATTCCCCAGCCTCCCCCAAGGCCCCTTCGGCGCTGGCTGTTTCGTCTTCCCTCTTCCTCCGCCGCAAATTACTGACACAAAACGGAGGCGCCCCGGTGCCTCCTCACCACGCCGGGCCCCGGCCCTGTTGGATTTAATGAGGCGATGGAAGTTTTTGCGGATCTTTCGCTAAATTCTTTTCTTGTTTGACAGCTGCTTGAGTGTTGACCTTATAAAAGATTTAGTGTTTCTCATTATTTTCTGTCAAGCTTTACAAGTGATAGCTTCACGGAAATCATTTGCATCTCGATGTGCGCGCGCGGTTTTTGCCTGTACGGGGATGCTCGGCGCGGCGTGCGTCAGTGTGTACACCCAACCTCTCTCCGCATTGTGTATTTTATTCCCTCCTTCCTCCCCCCCACTCCTTGAAAAAAAAAAAATCTACAAACGTTGTTGTTTTGTGTTGTTTGGGGGGAAGAAAAAAAAAAAAAACCACCAAAACCAAAAAAACAGGAGAGGACTTAAAAGGCCCAGGATTTGTTAGAGTCTTGTAAATGAGGGAGGTTTTTATAAAGGAACAGAGATTGGTTTCCGGTAAAGAGAGCTCAAGAAAGTGTTTTGTCACCCGCTAAAAGGATTCGATCAAATGGATGATGGAAAAACTAGGCTGAGTCTAGGGGCAGCTTTGTTGTTAAAGTGAAAAATGGTACAAGGCTGGGAAGCTGCCTCTGAGCAGGCGGCAGAGCCAGGCAGGTGCCGGCAGAGGAGCGGGTGCAGCCGCATCTCCCTGCGGCCGAGTGGGGATCCTTCCAGGGCAGGAGGAGAGCCTGGTGCTGCTTATCAGTTCAGCCTTTTTCATGGGTTCATTCTCAACTTCCCACAAACCATTTAATCCAGCTGTATTAATTAAAGCTCCCCCCTCCATTTACCTTCCCCCCCCAGAAGCCAACCTTACTGACCACCCAAGGGTGCTCACAGCACCCAACGGTTACGGCACACACACCCCAGCACCCACCTCAACGGTGACAAGGCCAACACCACCAGCACCCACGAAGTGCTGGTCGGTCTCTGGGGTGTGTGTGCTCTGCTGCTGTCAGAGGAGACCTCTCAGTCTGTATCAGCTCAGCTCTGCCTTCCCTGTACCAGCTTAGCCTTTCTGCGGCTCCCACCCAATTTATTGGCTTTCCATTAACATACCCGCTTCCGCTTGCAACACACATGTGGTTGTATTAGTGCTGGACAAGGGATCATTTACAGCCCTCCAACTTAAATCATTAGCAACACTGAGAAACCTAGATGAATACTTAAGTATGAACCAAATGAACCCAAATACATACTTAGGCTTTAGGAGTGATAAGGCTTTTTTTATTGCCCCTCTAATTCTTTGAGGCAAGCACTGATGTTGCAGCATCCCAGCTGTACGTGTCCTGCAGGTTTTAATTTGTTAATAACAAATGTAAAGAACAACAGGAAAACATGGCTTCTAATCAGCAGCTGGAAACCATTGCAGCTCCATCATCCTGCAGGGAAAACCAATCTGGTGCCTACAAACTGTGTTCCTGTCCTGCTACAGCCAATGCTCCACATCCACAACTCAGACAAAATCCTGGCGTAACCACGTCAGAGTAATGGTAAAGATCATCAGCTGTCTCTAGAGGAAGTACCTTTGGGTTCATCATTTAAAATATGAATTAGAAGAATCAGAGATGAGGATCCATCACTTGCGTTGACTTCTCAACACCAGTCTCTGTCAAAATAAGACCTTTGACCCAAGGACACCCTTATCTTGACTCTAATTACTGGCCTGGGACTAATCCATACTTCTCAACTGTCCCTCATTATGAGAGGGTTTCTCATTTTTTAAAACAGCACTTGTCCCCTGTCCTACACCTGGTGCTTCCCACTTACTCATGCTGAGGGCAGAAGCTGGCATCCCTCACAACTTTGTCAAGGGCTCTGCTAATTTTAATTACTGCCAGTTGTGGCTCAGTGTGACATTTCTCACCTGGGAGCTTTGTACCACAACCAGAGTGAACAAACTGCTGTTTCCTCCCCTGCGGCTTCCACTCAATTCCAGGCAGATATTTCCCCCTGCCCAGTGGGTTCCCAGTGCTGGTGGGCAGGGAGCACGATGGGGAAGGCAGAGGCACATTTGAGAGAAGCAGCTCAGCTGTCCTTACCTGCAAGGGCTGAATTTTTCTAACAATCCCATCCCTGAGGGAAAAACTCCTGCATCTGTAACGGGAGGTTGGAGTTGGCCCAGCTGGGGATTGTCCCTGCCAGCTCCCAGGGGCTGCCCACCTACTCCAGCAGCCCTTGCTTGTGCCTTCCCCACCTTTCCCTCCCGCAGAGGGGTTATGTCACTGCTGCTGCTTGTGAGAAAGCAAAAACATCCAGAAACAACTGTCTGAAGTTAGGCACTCAAATGCATATTTAAGTACCTGAACGCCTTCCTCCAGAGAGGGGGAATAGCTAAATACGCTTTGTTTGTCTTGATTAATGAGATCACTAGCAAGCTTTTCAGGGCAAAGACTGCTGTGTATTTTTTTTACATATGCAAAACCTGACATCCAGCCAGCCTGAGCAGGGTGGGGGAAGCAGGAGGCAGCTCAGCACATCCACATAAGGCAGATGAATGGCACGAGGAATTGTGTCGGGGCAGGTAAAGCCCCTGGGCCCCCGTGGCAAACCCACTCCCTACATGAAGAGACTCCCACACCTCAGAACTCCGCACCTGCTGTATGGGTTTGCCGCACGCAGCTGTGTCTAAACCCACCCTTCACCCCAAAGGGCTCCTGGACCTTCTCATTTCCCCTTTGTTTATTTGTCAGGGGCGTTTTTTCACCCCCTCCCCACCTCAAAGGTGATTCCTGGGGAGAGGCTGCTCATGTGTTTGTTGGGCAAGTCATGCACAAGTCCCTGACCCCAGTGGGGGCTTCCCTGGGAGCTCTGAGCCATCCTCGCCCCCTCAGTGAAGCACACAAGTCCTGTGTTGTAGAAAACAAGTCATATTTATTTCAGGGTCCTTCTTAAACCATGCCAGCATCTGAACATATCAGACAATCAACACACCATAATAAGACTGCAGGATCTTGTTACTGCAGCAGAATAAGAGTCTCCTGAAGTCAATCAGAAAACTAGTCCTCATTTTAAGCAGGTTAAGTGTTTAACTTCAGATGGAGCAAGGTCTCCCAAACAGGCAAAAAACCTTGCGCTGATCTGCAGTCTCTTCCCTGTTTGTGCTACAACCTATTTTCTTTGGCCGGCTGTAACCAATCGTCTGTCTCCTCCTTTCCTTATAGGTTGGGCCTCATCTCAGTACTTTTCCAGACTGTGATGCTCGTAAAAAGGCATTCAGTGCCTCCCATTGAGAAGTGCCTGCAGGACGTGGTCCCCTTCCCCAGAGCATCCACACAGCAAGACCACAGCACCGTGCTGGACACCACAGCCCTTAGACCCTGCCATAGCCATATCTCTCTGGTTTTAAAAAATTATGTTAATGCAGGTAGAGCCAAATATATCATAAATATTGAGAGGAATTATTCTGTCTCAGCCTGTTCATTGTTTTATGTCAGATGCACGACACTTTACCCTGTCTGATTACCAGGATTCTCATCATGCTTAAGGTAATAACACGCACACCAGGAACAGGGCAGTGTTTGCACTAGTACAGCCCCACAGGGAAAGCAGGACAGTTGCCTTCACAGCCTGTTCTGAACAAATATATTTAAATGCAACTATATCCCAGTCAATATCAAGTCTATAATATCTCATAACCCATTAGTCCTTCTCATTTTGTTGCCAAATAAGTTTCCCATCGGTGCCTGATTCAGCAAAGCCCTTGCCCATGTGAAGGCATCCAAACACCTGCTTTAAGCACTTGGCCAAACTGACATCTCACCACAGAGCGATGCCTTCACTTGAAGATGGTCCCAGCCAGTTCCACACTCGCCCTCAAATGCTGCTGGTAGCTGGTGTCCCTCAGAGCTGAGCCTCTCTAAGCAGTTGCCAAACAAACTCAAACTCCATCAACACCAACTCAACATCACAGTACCCAAACCCCAGCATGGTCATCAACAGGTGACAGCAGAGGCTCAGACAGGTACCAACACATCTAAAAACCATCTCCTCCCAACAGGGCATTTCACCTTAAGAAAATACCATGTTCCAAGGGGGTGACATCTCCCATCTTGGGCAGCCCCAGCATCAGGAAGGAGCCAGTCACAAGCACTGCAGAGTAGATGTGTGGGTAGATGCGCCCAGCATGACTTTGCCCCACGTGTCTCAGCACTGGGGCTAGCCCAGCCCTCCTACACAGACCCACCAGCAGCCAAGGGACACGAAAAAGCTATGCTGAACCCAAGGCTTGTCCCCCTACCTAATTTCCAACCAAACTTAAACCTAAACCTCAAAGAACAGAGTCTTTCATAACATTAAACTCAGTTGCTCAAGACACAAGAACAAAATGAACTGCAGGGGCAGCTTTTCCTACCTCTCCCAGGACAAGGAAGGCTCCACACCACCTGATCCAGCATTTCCAGCACCCCCTCCTTAGGGGCAGCTTGTGCCTCAACCTGCCCTTTTATAGAAGGAAGCAGCTCTAAGAAACTCCACCCTGCCCACACCTGAGCTGAGGGAGGTAAGAAATCACCTGCTTCAACGCCAGGGAAACCCTGGTATTTAGTTCTCTCTTTTCAGTACAGGTCACTAAATAAAACCTATCTAAAATAACGAGGAGGACAACAGTAGGGTTTGCAATGCTGGCCGAGGTGGATTATAACAAGAGACCTTTCCCACCTCCCCATGGGGGAAGAAAGCTGGCCCTTAAAATTACTTGTCTTGCTAAAAATGACACTGTTTGTGAGTGTGTGAGAAACCCAGGCACGAGGTTTTCCCTGCTGCCTGGTGGGAGCCAGGTCCAGCCCTTGGTCCGGTCACAGCATCTGTGTCCCCCTCCAGCAACTGCTCAGGTCCCTGGGGTGTGCACAGGGAAGGAAGCGTCTTCAGCGAGTCCTGCATCCCTGGAAAAGGGCTGGCAAACGAACACAGTGTGAACCAAGTCCATGCAGCCCGGCTGATTTGGGACGGTCTAAGAAGCCACCAAGAAGACCAGAAACCCAAAAAGCAACAGCCGAGTCAAACAAAGTGTGTTCAGGAGGAGACATCGCTCCCTGGGGCTTGTGGCCGACAGACCTGTCCCACCGCGCCCTGAAATCCTGGGCAGAGTCCCCAGGTGCCACCTCGGACTCGTCCCCATCGCGGTCCCCGCCCCCAGCCCGTGGCCAAGCTCTCTGGGGGGCACAACCAAGCCTCAAACCAGGGTCCCCCCCAGCTCCTCCTACCCGGGCCGTGCCGGGGGAGGCCGGTACCGGGGTCCCGACCCGCCGCGCAGCCCCTGCCGCCCTCCGGCGCCGGACGCTCCTTGTCCTGCAGTGACACCCACTGGTAAAGGGGGTTTTAACGCTGCTGCAGGTTCCCCACTGCCGGGCCCTGCTCCTCCCCGTCGCTGCGACCCTCCGGCTGACTATCCCCACCGCTTTCTGCCGTTTCCCCCACCCCGAGCCGCCCTGCCCTTCTCTCTCCCACGAACACCCATTCATTTCGTTACCGGAGCATCCCACCGAAGCCTGTCGCTGCTGAGCATCCCTCTCTGCGACTGCCTGGGCAGTGCCTTTCCGAGCACACAGCTTGGGTTCAGAGAGAAATTCAGTACAACAGCCCCTGGGGATTTTCATCCCCAAGCCAGACCCTTTCAGGTACTGCTCTATGCACCACCAGCAGATATTTCCAGACTAACTCTTGCTCCCAAAACTGTCAGAGTCCTAGAGTCAACCCTGGGGTGCGACTGGGGCTTGTGAGGAGGCAACCGAAGAAGCAGCTGGCATCAGGGGTCTCCTCTTTTCTAGTGCCTGCCTGTGTATTTGTGAACAGAAACAGCCTAGGGAATGGTTTTTAAGTGCAGACGTGCACAAGGCAGGCAATGTGCTCTGCTCAGTTGTCTGTACACAGGATTTCCTACCTGGGCCACAGAAAAAAATCATTGGATGCCACTTGTCCAGGGTCGAGTGATGTAGGAGGACACCACATATGGGCAGAATGGGGCACGTTTCTGCCTTGGGGAGACTAGTTCTGAAACAACTTAATAATAATATTATTAATAATTCATATTAATTAATGTCAGCCACAGTGACACTAGAACATGAGTAGCAAGTGCATCTGTAGCTGCTGGGAGTTCCAAGTGTGGTCTGTGCGTGGCTGTGTCTGTCCCCAGGGCCTTGGCTGGGGATAGCAAAATATAGTGTCTGCTCAGGAACGGGGATTGGACCCCACATACATATTCCCCAAAATCTCACACAGCATCAGTGAGTGGATCTGATCTGGAAACTTCCTTGTGGCTGTTTGAAGGCAGATGCTTTATTCAAGAGGAGGAAATACAGCAGCAGATCCACCAACCCAAACCTGTCCCTGCATGGCTGATCCAAATCCTGATTCCAAACCCACTCCCGATGCCAGCCCTGCTCCCTTTTCTGGTCCCTTTCTTGGTCCCAAACACAACCTCTGTGCTGGTCCTGGTCCCAGTGCCGACCTCCATCCCAAATGGGATCTATTGGTTGGACAGGAAGGCTGCCAGACCCCATGAGACATCACACTCACACCGCAAAGAGTTCGGAAACCCCATCCAGGGCTCTGCCCCGTTTCTTACTGGAACCAGTTCCTGCACATCTGCAGCTCTGGTCCAACCCAAAGCGACACTTGGCCCAGGCCTGCCTGGGGAAGCAGATGCTGCAAAACTGACCCCCCAGCAGACCAGGACCCTTCAGCCTGTCCCCCCAGTCCCTAGCACTGGGCAGCACTTCTGTACTGGGAGGGAATTGAGGCCAAGCAGCAGCAGGGACCCTTCACCCAGGGACAGGGGGGACAAGCAGCCTCCAGCATCAGGCGTGTTGCACCCCCAGGGTGGGGGCAGGCTGCGACCGGGGCTGATGCTGATTTTGTCCTGGTTTTATCCTCCTATAAGGCTCTTTTGTTCCGCTGCCCCGATCCCAGCCGGCCCCGGGCCTGCAGGGCCGAGGGCAGGAGGTGTTGGGGGCCCTGATTGTGCCGCTGCCCGACAGCTGGCAGCCGGGCTTCCCGGGGAGGGGGGGGGCTCTCCCCTCCTCGATCGCCTCCAAGCTGCCGGCTAAGGGCGGCTTTGGAAGAGGGACAAGATGCAGCTGCCTGCCCGGGAAGGGGGAGAAGAGGGGAAATCGAGTATTTGAGAAATAATCAGCGACATCGCTTCAAAGTGTCGCAGCTTCACGCACTCGGGTGTGGACATTTTCCTCATCTCCGCGGCGAAGGGTCTACCCCCAGGAAAAATCTCCTAAATAAACCCCCGAGGAGGCAGGAGCCAGTCCGACCGGGAGGAAGGTGGGAGTCCTGCGTGAGCCGGTACCTCTCCAGCTCGGGAGACCAACAGCAGCGAAATCCCCCGACGGGGCGGGAGGGAGGAAACTTGGTGCCTCCGGGAGAAACGGGCAGGGAGAGGGCAGGGCGGGCAGTCCGGTCTGGAGCTATCGGGGTTTTATTTAAAACGGGATTGACGGCAGGAAAAATCCGCCCTGTGCGCGATCCCTTCCCAGTTGCACCAGTAGGTACCGCCGCTGGGCGCTGGGAGAGCGGGAAGAGCGTTCCCGGTTCTGCCGCGGCGGGCGGGGGACGATGCCCGGTCCCCGCCGCTCCGGCAGCGCTGGCTGCCCACCGGCCCCGCGGCCGCCTGCGCTAAAGGACCTCTCCGCTCGTTCACAACCGATTTCGAGGGGATTCAACGAAATTCGCAGCTCCGAGGCTCACCTCGGGCTCAGAGCAGCCGCCTTTGCGCTGGGGCTTCGGGGAGGGTTTCGGTGCTTTTCCTTTTCCTTTTCTTTTTATTTCTTTCTTTTTTTTTCTTTTTTTTTTTTTTTTGAATTCTAACGCCCG
>JAOXNO010000008.1:1128014-1139425 GCA_028565335.1 Limnodromus scolopaceus
CCCCCCCCAAGTCTTTGCCGTCGGGGCTTGAGGGCGAGAGGACTTCATTCTACGTCTTAAAAACTCCAATTTCTTTTCAATAAAAGCCACTAAAATCTAACTAAAAACCTGGCTCCGGGGAGGGAGCTGCGCCTCCGAGAGAGAGGGAAGGGTTTGCTCGCGGCTCCTCCCGAAAGGGAGGAGAAACGGGGGAGAATCTAGTTAAAAAGGAGGCAAAAAGGAAAATCCGGTGCCTTTGGAGCCACCGGGACGACTCGGGGTGGGGGCGAACCCCAGCTCCGGCCCTAAATTGGGTGGATTTGGGCTGGGAATTCACCTCAATTGTCATTTTTATATCGTTTTATCGATTCTCATCTATCCCCCCCCCCCCATGCTACGATTTTCTATGCAAGATTTTTTCCCCCCCCTGCCTTTTCCGTAGAAAAATCAGGATTTAGCGGTGCAGAAAAGGGGCTTCTGCCCTCGGTTCAGCAGGATATTTCCACACCAAGAGCCCCCTCGTTGGTGTTAAAACCCCCAGTTTTGGGTCAAGGGTGGGGCGGGATTTCTCCAGAGCGAGGGGCTCCGAGCTCCGATCGAGCCGCGGACGCCAGAAATGGGTCTCTCCCAAATCAATTAATTCTGGAATTTCCATTTTATATCGACGACCTCACATTGAGCTACCAAGTTTTCACGTTATCGGACACGGGATTATTTGAATTTCCCCCGATTCAAAGGTGAAGAATCCAAATACCCGGCCACGAGGAGTGACTCCAACGGGAGGTCGCTTTAAAAAAAAGGGCATTTTTTCCACCTCTTTCAGGAAAAACCCACTCCCTCGTATCAAAAAAGTCATTCCCTCAAACAGCAGCTTTCTAAAATAACAGGGCATGTGTTATTATTATTTAAAGTATCCGCTAAACACCTTGAAATTGTTATTTTTTTTTTTTTTCCCCTAAATCTGGTGCTTCCCAGGTCAAAGGTGGGGTTTATTTTTTAATGTGTTTTGCTTGGTTTTTGCTTAGTTCCTTGAATTGCTGAATTAACTCAAACGTCCTCGAAGCCTCCCAAGTCCAACCGAGCGCGTCCGACGGCGCCGCGACCAGCGACAAACGAAATACAGTCGGAAAAAAACCCACCATAAACCCCAGGAAATAAACCCAAAAAAGTACCGTCCCAAGAATAAAGGACCAAACGCTCGGAATTCAGAGACTCGGCATCTCCACCGGCCGATTGGGAACGCTCCCCCAATTCCCAATTCCGAGGGAAATTGAATTCTCCAGGTGAGGAATTTTAGGGGCTCGGGGTGTTTTTGGGGGGCTGCACCACCAAGGGCTTTAGGTCCTTTATGCTTAGCTCGAAAAAAGCCCATTTTTGGGTTAAACGACCGAATCCACCCTTTTTTTCCCCCCAAGCTTTTAACAGGGTGACGCCAACCCCCCCGACACCCGGGGGGTTTTTGGGAAGAGGGAGCACAATTACAATTCTCTTTAAAGCTCAATTAGCTGCCACCCCCAGCAGTCCCCAATCCCTCCCCGTGTTACAAAATGGGGGGGGGGGGGGATTAAATTCCATGAGATTTGAGTTCCCCATCCCCCCGATTCCGCGTACAAGTCAAACGCTTAAAAAGCAGCCAGGCTGGAAAAAAGTCACCCCGACCGCCGGGATTTCTTAAAAGGCTCAAATTTTCTCCAAACCCCGCCATAAATTAAGACAAAAAAGGTCGATTTAAAACACTCCAGTTTCTTAAAAGTGATGCTTTCCACACAAAAAGCAACACAGGGGCTTTTTTTTTTTTTTTTTCTGCCTTTACGCTGATAAACGGAGCCGGCTTGGAAATTTGTGCCAATTTTGTCCCAAAAAAAAAAGAAAAAAAAAAAACAAAACCACCTTCCTTGGATTATCGGTTCCCCCCGGCGCGTACACGGAGAAAGGACCCAGTTCAAAGGCAAATCCCAACAAAAAAAAAACCAAAAAATAAAAATAAAAATTGTCTGGAATCCTGCAGACTAAGGGAGTTTCAGGACAAGCCGCGGTGACAAAGCCGCTGTTGAGAAACCCAGCGAAGCAGAGGGACACGGCACCAACGCTTGGGGTTTTGGACTTCGAGAGAAATTGGTGTAAAAAGCTGCGGTTTAGGGATTTTTTTTTGTTTGGGTTTTTTTTTTTGTGTGTGTGTGTGTGTGTGCGTGCAAGACTTTTAGATGATCTAGGAAGCCCCAAAATCATGATAGCCGTAGCAGTCTGTGAAAAAGTCACCTACAAAAGGGGGAGAACAGAGCAGAGAAAAGAAATTAGAATTCTTTGGAAGATGGCAAAAGGCGCCACATTTGAAAAAGTCGTGTTTTAGATTTCTCTGCTCCTCTCCCCCCCCACCCCCCAAGCGAAGGCTCCTTTTTCCTCAAGCCCAAATCGCTGCGTCTTTTGGGGTTTTTTTTTTTTTTTTTTTGGCTCGGGGGGAAAAACGAAAAAATAATCCCATTGAAAAAGCGTGGCCGACAGCTTCACGTGGCTCGAAGCAGAGAAATTTAAAATATTCACGCTTTCGAGAGGAAACGTGAAGTCACCTGGATTCGCGTTTTAAACTTTTAAAGCGGTACTTTCGTTACTTCTCTTTCCAAAAAGAGGAAATTAAAAAACCACAAAAACACCAAAAAACCAACCAAAAACCCTTTTAAGAAGATTCCGCACGAGCCCCGGTGCGACCCGCTCCGAGTTCCGCGCCCCCAGCAGCTCGACGCCTTTTCCGAATTTAATACTAAAAACCAAAAAAAACCAAATAAAACCCCCACTTACTGTAGCCCGCCGTCGCCGAATTCCCTCCGTAGCCGTAACTTCCGTACCCAGCGCCTGGATTGGGAGAAAAATGCTTAATTACGAGGAAAACGAAGGGCGAGAAGGGGCGGTGTGACACCGGGAGGAAAGGCGGGGGGGGGGAGGTCGCTCCCAGCTCGGGGTTAATGAAGTGGGAAAGGAGTCTTTCAGAGAGGCCTGCAAACAACCCCCCTCCCCGGGCAACAAACCCCCGTCCCAAATCCTACATGGATTGACTTAAACCCAGGGGATAAGTGCTTTAAATTAATCTCATTGAATAAGAATGAGGCCAAACAAAACTCTTTAAAATCATATTAAAAATCTATCAAAGGACAACTTGCAGTGGGTGTGCTTTTCATTTTGTGAGCGCAAAGGCAAGGAGCACACAGCAACCTTCCTTCCATTTACACAGCAGGAATGTGAATCAAAGACATTCTCTAATATTTAATTGTCCTTGTAGCCGTAGCAGATTCCTCCTCTTACATTAATGAAGTACAAGGCTTCGTTACACGTTCGTAATTGCAATATTTAAATTTGCCATTTCACATCTGGAAGAAGCTGGAAACTCCGCTGTAACGGCGGGTCTGAGCCAGCGCCGAAAGGCAGCGACGGGGTCGGGTTTGTGCTACAAGGACGGTAGGAGAGAGCGGGGCAGAGCCCCGAGGAAACCTCCGCTCTGGGAAGGGGAACCGGCCATACTGGGTCTGGCTGGGAAGGAAAGAGAGCAGAGGGGAAGCGAGGGCTGGAGCCATCTCCTCCAGGGAGATCTCAAGCACGGCAGGCTTCAAAATAAATCAGTTTAGAGAAGACACCACACGCTGTAGGCTCGCGTCGGAGCGCACCGCGCTTGCCACATAAACCACATCTTACACAGGAGGATCTCAGCAGCCTCAAAAGCTGCTGAAGGACTGGCCTCACCTCCAGCTTGTGTGTGGGGACTGAGACAGGACCCCGCTGCCCAACAGCAGAGCCCACCAGCACTGGTTCTGCACCTACAGGAGACCCAGACCAGGCTGGAAACTACTAATTTCCAGAGGCTGGTACCAGGTGGGCATGATCCTGGCAAGTCCTCAGGGCTGGGACAGGCTGTGCTGGGTTGAAATTCGATGAAGCAGTAAAAATGGCGCAGTTGAGAAGAACCACCAGTCCCATTAAGGAAATCTTTGGGGTATTACACCAGTTCTGCTCCACCGATTTCTCTCAGGGTACAGAGACTCCAACAGACAAGCTGCTGGTGGTTGGTTTCTACCAGATCCAGGCTCTGGATCCAAAATACAAACCAGTTAGTGCAGTGGGTGGGTTTGCCAGGACCAAACACAGTCCTGGCTCTGAAGCACCTTCTGGGCTTTCACCCAGCTTGAGGGCCATCTTCCTCCCCTCCTGACACAGCTTTAACCAGGACCACCACCCTGGGAACAGACAAAGAACGAAAGCTGCTCCTCTGAACATGCCAGCACACACAAATGCAGTGAAATCAGCAGAACTGTTTCTCGCTGAGATATTTTATGGTTTCATCTCAACACCAAAAATTATGCCAGAATGGAAAGCCCAGAACAATTGGTGCTTTTCCTGTCTTCGCCCCAGGCTTATGGGGAAAATAAATTGTTGTAAACAGGGAAGTTCTGGTGCTTTCTACCCTGCTTAGTTACCGGGTGCTTCTCAGCGGTGGCTACCAGTGCCTTGTGTTTGACCTCGACACTGAAAGCAGGGGTTCAACTGTGACCCTTGTACGAAGGTGACCTCCTCCCTGTTTCCTATCCCAAAGCCTCGAAGTGTAACCTCAAGGTGTTCCAGCCGCAGAGCGGAGGAGGACGCGGGCTCCTGTCACCGCCAAAGGACACAGAGACAGAAGAGAGCCGAGAAGAGGCGCAAGAGCATCTCTGGGGAGAGGCAGGACCCCAGGTGTGAGAGCTGGGAGCCGAGGAGCAGCAAGGAAGGCAAAACCAAACTGACTCCAGGTCTGACTGGCAGGAAGCTTTATATAAAAGCTCCATAGTGACATTATTTTCAGACCAAATGCAGCAATCTCAAGCCGCAGGGCAGCCAGGCCCCTACCATTCACCACAATTAAGGTAAGAAAACAGACCTGACCAAAGCCAACGCCGCTGCAGTCAAATGAAGCTGCGGTTTCACCGAATGCTGCCAAGAGCCAATCTCCTCACAGTCACTGCAGAAGCAGCTCCCACCCAGCCAAGTCCCCTGCACTGCACGCCACCTACCTCAGAGCAAGAGGGGACAAACTCAGGAGCAGTTCAGGACAACGTCCACCTGCTCCATGCCAGGGCTGAGCCAAGGGAACCCACTGTGACCCCCAGCAGCTCCTCCAGCATTTGGGTGCTCAGAGGACCGAGAAGCCTCAGCACCCACAACATCCCTGCTCCAGGGCAGGTACCACACCCTGCCCTGATGAAGAGATGCTTAGAGTCAAGTACCAATTAACCCCAAACTTACCAGGTTCTTCCTGAATGGAGTGAGGCACCAGGATAAAGCCAGCTCAGAGCCGATCCAGAGCTGCCAAAGTGTAAATAAGGGCAGAATTTGGTTCCTGCTGACCCAGCTGCAACTCAAACACATTCCGCACATCGGCCTTTGCGTGTATGAAGAGCAAACTTGGCTCAGCTTCAGGTGTGTGTGCCTTTCTTTTAACAATCTCCTCTTCTTTTCTCTAATCACCCAAGTCATCCAGAGCTATCTGCTAAAAGATTGTGAAGCTAAAAGGGGTTTTTGCTTTTTTTTTTTTTAAAAAAAATCACATTATTCACCATAACTGTTTGCAACGCTACATGCCCAGTTAATAGAGAGGGCAATGAGATTTCCCAGCATCTCTCACTGATGTGCTGTTGGCCTTTATTCCTATTATTATGAATTTGCCAGTAGCCCCTATTAATTCATACGTGACAGTCAGCCAGGAAAAGGTCATATATTTTCCCCTCCTGCACAAGATCAGTTCTTCCCAAACTTACACTCCCTGCATCACTCTGAGTCATTTTCGTCCTCAGGGGTTTCTTTTCTGCTTAAGTTGACATTTGCCTTACACCCGATTGCTCTTCCAAACAGTAATCATAACAAAATCAGGTGGGCTTTGTTGTTATTTCATCTTAATCTAATAAAGATTCTTACCTTCATTCTCTCTGCAAAAACATGGTTAATTTTATACTGGAGCCTTTTTAATATCTTTCTTAAGGGTTCAAAAAAGTATTGCAGTAAAATCAGCATGTCTGGTAATTGCCTGGGAGGGAAAAAAAAATCATTTTGGTTCTCAAAAGTTACATTCACTTCAGAAACTAAACAGTTTTGGGCTGATTGCTTCCCTCCTACAGCCCTTAGTATGACTCACTATAGCCCAAAGTAGGTGCCCCCAATTCTGTATTCACAAAGTGGGTATAATTTTCACCCAGTTATATTCCTTTTTCAGTACTTTTTCCCTCCTGGCACTTGAAATTGCCGTTGGATTTGAGCATTTTCTGGTCCTGTGTTAAACGTGCCCGACTGGGGTCACGGGTGGGCTGCTCTTCCTCCTCTCTTTCTTTGAGGAAGGCACACGCAGGCAAAGGAAAGCTGTGCGTTGGGAGGGATCTGCACTGTTCTCAAGTATGTACTGCCTGGCCTTGTGTTACAGGAGCTGCTGGGAGCAGCACGGGGAGGGGGACAGGGAGAGGGGGTCTGCAGGGGTCTGTCAGTCTCCCACAGGCCTTGGGGAGCACCCACGCCACCCCCCACTCCTTGCCAACTCAAAGGGGGTGTTTGTCACGGACAAACTAGAGCTCAGGTTCCATTTCACACACGCTGGGCAATGGGGAACGAGCGCTCGGCCCATTTGGGGCCCATATTCTCAGCAGTCCCAATTCTGTGATGATAAACAAGGAAAAAGGGAAACAGGAAGAGCAAGAAGTGAAATCCATCAGCTTGGGACGTGCCCAGAAAAGGCCCTGCCAAAGCAGGGAGAACCCCAGAAGCCAGGTTACTGCTGGCAAGTGTTAGCAAGAGCCTGAAAGGCTTTAACGTTCAGAGAGGTGAGACATTTCATACATACTCTGCGTCTTATAATGAGGTATGACAATACGCTGCAGGCAAGGAGAAGTTTGGAGATTGCTGGATTCCACATTGGCTCCTTCCCACAGTGACAACGTTTGTTCCCAAACTTAAGAGTTTTGACATGAAGTTTTGTGCCCATGAGCTCTGCCCCAAAGGGACCATGCGTCATTACACCGAAGAGCTCTCCACAATCCTACCGCTTGCGCTGAACTTGAGGAGCTTCCTTCCTTCCAGGTGGCAATATCTAACGATCAGTGTCCAGGGACAGACCTTGCCCCAGCACACAAAGGACAGGAGGGAAGGTGGCAGCAACGTGGCTGCATTACCTGAGTCAGGAGCAGAAGTGTCCCCTTGTATAATGACAGGGGAAAGGGCAGCTTCCTCTCCCTCCTCTTAAACGTGCTCCAGGAACATCTCCTCTGCCACTACTGTTTATCTGGTTAAAAATAAGCAAAAGCAAACAGATTGTGGAGTGTTTCTACAGTTTTTTTAACCAGGAAAGCATCGCCTGTCTGAGAACACTTGTCTCATATTACACAGACATCACATTTCTCTGAAAACCATAGTCAACCTTTTTTATTTTTCTTGCAAAAACCACCTTAGAAAAGCGGCGCATCTTTAGGAAGCCACATTTAATTGCAGCAGTGCAACAGGACACGCCTGGATTGGATTCCATTTGGACCTATGGAACGAGGGGGAGGAGGCCAAGATCCCCGAGATCCCTCCCATATTTGCCTGATAAATTGAAGCGCTGCTCAGTTGATTTGGCAGGTCACCCTGACCCCCGGCTGAGGCGCTCAAGCAGGTTTTGCAGCCAATGACTAGAAGGTCCCGGCTTATGTTGGAATCTGCTGGTTGCCAGGTTTTCTCTGTTTTTTCTTCTTCTTCTTGACCTTGGATACACCAGTGTCCATCCCACTGGAATATTCAGATCGCAAGATCTCAGCAAGGCGACGTTTGCCGTGGGTCTTCTTGAGAAGGTCAGACCTGGGCAGAGGGAAGAGAAGAGGGATTAGATTTCCTTCTCTCTGGAATGCTCTAGGTGGGTTACTTATTTTACAGCTGCGGAAAGTGACATTTGCGCATTAGCAGAAGAACAGCTTCCTTTTCTTGAGGCTTGATTTGAAATTCTGTCTCATGCAAAATTAGATATTGTTGTGACAGGTTTTCACAAAGGTGGCAAAATATCATGCCGTTTTTAAAAGCAAGCCTTTGTTCTGTACAAATGCTCTTGCAGGGGTGGCGGGGAGAAGGAGGGAAGGTTGTGCGCTGAAGGCTGATGAATTAGGTGACACAGCAGTTTGAAAATTATAATAATAATAAAAAAAACCCTAACAGCCTTAAGACATTGAACAATGGAAACATTTTATAAACAGAGCTTATATCCAGAGCTTGAAAACACAAAACCCCCAAACAAACAAGCAAAAAAAATAAAACATCAGGAGTCTAAACCCAACAGGCTCTTGTCTTGCAGTGTCCTGCAGACATCACATGCACCTTACAGCCTCCCTCTCCAGAGACCAGCTTTTGCACAGGTAGCTGCATTCTGCCCAGCCACTAAACTCCAACATGGATCTCCCTGCAGCCCTAAACTGCCAGCTATAAATATAAAAACCCCACTCAGCATTTTTCCCCAAGTTCTGCCACTATCCTGCTCTGTGACCTTGGGCAAATGTCATCCTCACTGCTGCTGTCACCCTCACTCATCTGTTTAAACTGTAGTCTCTTCGGTGCCCTACCATGTTCCTATGGTCCTGGGCACAATAGGGCATCCACAGCTGTTGGTGTCTGCACATCCCACTCTCCTCTTCATTGTAACAACCAGTGGCAGATCTCAAAAATTTCCAGAGAAGTAGACAGAAATCTGTCCCTCTAAATATGACAAGGGAATTGAACAGAAGCCCCACATCCATGCCAGCGTGCTTTTATGACAATACGTGGACCTCAGCACTCCTAAAGGTTGCACCCTTATAGCGCTGTCTCTCATGGTTCCCGTCAGGTGCCCAGACTGTGGTGGGGATTCATAGGAGGAAGCAACAGATCAATCCATTCATTAGGCCAAACACACACAGAAGGGAAGGGAAGCAAACTCTTGGCTGTCTGAGGTATTTGCTTGCCCCCTTTCCCACAGCTTCTTTTCCATCCCTGTGTAGTCTTTGGGGCTGGAGTGGGTTTGGAAGGATGGATCAGAACAATATGGTGTGATGATTACCAACTGAAAGACAGTTTGCCCTAGAAGAGAAAGCCTGGGAGGCTTTCACAGGGGAGAAGATTCTGCTACCTTTGGTGTAGTCTCCATTCTCACGCTAACTAAACATTCAAGCTCTGCGTTGGCAAAAGGGCTGGAGACTGGACACACCAGAGAAATAAGAATGCAGAGCCACCACCCGGTTTGAACCTACAAAAACTAAGGGCAAAACACAGAATCAACTCGAAAGCAACTCTACAGCTAACGAAGCAAAGGCACTGTTGATAAAGCTGTACCTGCTGCACCTCCACAGCAAACCACCTTCCTGAACGTACAAGCCACAGCAGCAGGGAGGGACACTCGTGGGTGTACACACAGCTCCAAGCCAAGGTGTGCCCTCAATCAGCCCAGCTCCACTCCAAAACCCTTGTAGTGCAGCTGTATCCCCTGCTCAGCCCCCCCCATCACCTGATAAAGTTTCTATTTGACACTTTCATCGTGTCTCCAAGCATTTACTACAGTAATTTGAGGGTTACCAAGCAACAGATCAGTTTACTTAACAACAGGGAACTATCTGCTGCAGAAGGACAAGTAATCCACCAGTAGCTGCCGGGCTGAGTTTCAGCTCAGCAGGGAGGTTGTCCAACACTTTATTATCAATCAGGTGAAATCATTGCCCAATTAGTAAATCAATACCCCTTGCTGTGGTGATCAGCTGCACACAGAAAAGCAAGGATGCAGGGAAAAGGGAGGTTTCTCCCCCTAACCAGGGCCACAAAAATCAATGGAGCTGTGCTGTGGAACCTGTGCTGATCACCCAGAGAAGAAAAGCAGCTGTCAAGGTCCTGTTCAACCACGAGATGGAAGAGCCATAGGCAACAGCAGGAGTCTGCAGTGACAGCACACCAGGAAAAGTGCACCAGGTCAAGATCCCTGGCCGGACTCTGATTCCTGTTGTAAACCTGTAAGTTCCCCTCTCCGCTCAACTGGTGAAAGTCTCTGGGGCTCTGCCAGAGCAGGCACGATAACATCACAGGGAAAGGAGCCCTGTGGTTATGAGACAACGCCCAGGAGAACAGACCCAGACCTTGATACTCACCCTCTGAGCATCCTTGGGCAAGGTATTTAATCTCTTTGGCCTTTATGTCCATTCTCCCACCTCATAACCCAGGATAACTGCATTTTCCCTGTTGCCAAAGGCTGGTGTGATGTTAATTTAAGAGAGCTGTGTGGTGATACTGTGGCAAAAAGCTTCACAGAAAGGCTGTAAATTTAAGATGCATTTGCAACACAGACAGAACCCATGTTCCCATCACTGGATAAACACATGGATTGTCAGCATTTCTTCCTGTGATCTCATGTCTAGATATCACGCTATATTGAGCCCTAATGAGAACACATCATGTTGATAACGGGCAGAGAAATCCCCAGCCCTTTAAATCCCTCCCTCCAAACACAACAGTCAGTCTTTAGGCGGGGAACTACAAAACAGTGCAGCTGAGGGGAACTTGCAGGGGGAAAAAGATTCACTAATGACTGACCCATCCCCGTGTGCTACAGTGCCAGGATTTCAGCGGGGCTCAAAGGAGAATGGAATGTTCAAACAGATGAGAAAATAGCCATTTTTATTAGCTGGGGGAAAATGAGACGGAAATAGAGAAATCATAACTCAGAAAATGAAACAGCCCCAACACATGAGTGAGGAAGAACCTGTCCCTGAACAGAAGGTTTTGACTTCTGACTTCTCTGTGCTACTGTCCAGCACGCTGGTTGTTGAGTGCTGTCACATACTGGACACCAGGCAGAAGCACCACTGACTACTACTCTTTTACGCTAGACATGGGGTATCAGGACTCCCATAAAAGACAGCTGGGAATTGGTACGTAGTCAGATGAGCCAGCAGAGATGAGTTAGCACCACCTTCTAACTTCAAGTGGGGGACACATCATCCCTTCATTTGCAGGTTAACTCTAGACCCAACCACTGGTTTGGGCTTTATGTTCCAGGTATAGGGCCAAAACCACATCACCCTGACCTCTATTTAACCACCTCATTACAAGGCGAGAGAAAGGTGCTTTGCATGGTGAGGAAGGGAAGGCAGAGAGCCTCGTAATTGCTTGGTACGGTCTGAGAAAGCTTCCCTTCCTCCTCATGGAGACGTAGCAAGGAATAAAAGATACAGGTTCACAGCTGCCTGTGCACATCTGTAATTAAACTGCAACCTCACAAAAGCTGGTACCAAGAGCCTGAGCAGAGAGACAATAAGGAAACAGAGGAACTGCCTGCAGATGACTTTGTTATATCCTGAAAGGCCAGGAACAAACTTTGAAAGACAAAAAAAGCTCTGCCCTCCTCCAGAAAACTGGAATGATTTAAACTCTCTTTTCTCTTTAAA
>JAOXNO010000008.1:1149464-1172512 GCA_028565335.1 Limnodromus scolopaceus
GGGTTGGAACCAGATGAACTTTAAGGTCCCTTCCAACTCGAACCATTCTACGAGTCTATGATAAAATGGTGAAACATGGGTTAGTTTCCTTACCCTTTCTGTAACCCCAGTGGCGCGAAGGATCTGCATCTTCTGAGCTCTACCTGTCCCCACAGCTCCGAAATGGAAAACCTATTGTTGTACAACCCTTTGGATGAGAGTCCTCCATTTCCCAGAAGGGGCTCCACATTTCATAAGATCTGTCCTTCTGGCAGCAGGGCTCAGCCATACCCCCCTCCCACCCATCTCATCGCCGATCAGTCAATCAAGTTTGAAGGGCAGCACCTTCACTGAACCATTTTGATTTGAGTTTGGAAAACGTGGGACCGAGAGGCAGAAGGGGTGAGTGGGCAGGGAGCCACTCGCCTTTTGAAAGCGGGCTGCAGTCAAAACACTGCTTATTAACATTGACTAGGTCAGAAAAATGGGGAAAAAGAAAAAAAGAGAGAGAAACAAATGCACCTCTGGCACAGTTTCCAATTGATTGTCTGCCATGAAAGCAAAAGCCAGCTGCCATGTTAATTATTCATGATGCCTGGCGCAGAGGGGAGGAAGAGGGGGCTTATGGAAGCCACTCAGCAGTGGAACATTTGCATATGTAGATGGTGGAGTAGGAAAGAGAGGTGGAGTGCTCCTCTACAAGATAAATGGGATGCACATTTCAGCATTTCCTGATCTATTTTCTGTACTTCTTGTCTGTGGCTAAAAAAGTTGTTAGTGCTGAGGTGAGCAACAAGTGTGTGTGGTGTGTGTGTGCGCAGTGACACACGCTGTACAGAGAGACCACAGAGGTTTTCCGGGTGTGACCAGAGCCGTTCAGTTGTTCTCCCTGTCACAGTCATTTCAGGGTAGAAGTTTGCATGGGGTATAAGGAATCCCAGGGGAGCAACAAGAAGCTCATCCATGCAGAATCAAGGATTTGATCATATTAGTCACATACTTCGAGATTATGGACTTAACAGTGCAGCTATCAAAGTAATTACACCAGTCAAGTAGCACAACACACCTGAAAATGGGCGCAAGCAACCGCTTGTGTAGCAAACCTCTAACACTTTCACTATAAGGTATTTCAAAACCCTGAGGAAAAAAAATCATCACTGCAACTGTCGGGGGTGTGTGTGTGTGTATAGAATCAGTACAGCGACATGCAGTGGCGGGGAGCAGAGCAAAGAGTGAAATGGTAGGATTTCGAATACCTCGCCCATCAATATGGCCACGCATCATTAAAAGCACACAGGGTAATTTGGGGTGAGCAGGCAGTTACAGTACGAGCTCTAATTGTTCTGCTATGTTGTCACCTAACACGTTAGTTCAACATTCAGAATAAAACAGCACCTTTGACCTCTTTGACAATCACGTCTCATGATTCCAAACAATTTTAATGCTGAACTTAACTTCTATCTCGAGAACAGCCTTCCATTACCCAGCTTCTATGATGACATTTTACAACTCAAAGGCCAATTTCCCCATTTGGTTTTGGACCCCTTAGCACGTGATTTATGTAGTTTAGTACAGCAGATATATATAATGGTAAACAAAAATTATGCAGACCATTAAATTCATCTCAAGAACCCCTCTCATCCACACCTAGAGTGGAAACGTTGCCGGACTGAAATCAACTGGACATCTACGCGAGCTTAGACAACAGGATTTGACTCAAATCAAAGTCACAAAAGAGGTGAAAAAGAAAATTATCAGGAAGGGAGATATGAGGGAAGAGGAGACTCAAAAAAAGGGGAAAGTCTCTAGTCCGGTATATTATGAGCACAAGTGATTTAGTCTCTTGCACAGAAAACTTGCATTTTGTGGACTTGTCTCAATATTTAATAACCAAATCCCAAGTAATTGTCAAGGATGTTTGAGGCCTGACTGACTTCCCACGGAAGAAGAGGAGTGCCTACATTGCACCACCTTTCAGGAAACTGCTTAGTGTTTATTTTCCTACCACATCCCTGGCAAGTTCTTCATCTTTGCCACAAATCCACCTTCCTTTGGATTTTCCAAACTGAGAAGCAGAAGGGAAGAGTTTCTTGTACCGCTCAGGGACAAGAATGTGCATCCTGCTTGGCAAAGATGAGAGCTCAAATCCCAGATTTGCACCTAGCTACACTTATTGTTAAATCCATCCCAGTTCTTCTCCCTCCTGCCTTTTTGAGTAGTTGCCCCCTCTCTCATTTTTCTCCTACCCCACACAACAACCTCCAGTCCAAGATCCCTGCCTGTTAAGAGTTGCTCCCAAGCCATCCTCTCTTACAGGCTTCAAATTCATCCCTGGTGTAAAGTGAGAGCATCTAATGGGTATTGCACCAGGATGTGGTTAAGCAGGTCACCCATGACCTTCCCAGCACAACACACATAATCTATTCGTTCATGCGATTGGGTCAGAGCCCTCGGATGTGAATCCTATTGAAAGCCAAGATTAAACCTCATTTGCACGTAATATGGGAATGCAAGAAATTAACATTTAATATCATCACAAAGCCTTCTGGGCCCATCTCAACCCCCTACAGAGCCCAACGGCCCCAAAATGTTTCTTCCAGGCCTTTTCCCTGAAGCTCTCCCCCAGAAGAAAACCATGGCAGCTTCTACGAGTCCTTCTGGAATAAATTGAAAAGAAACACACTGACCTTTCTTTGCCCACCGGACAGTCCCCTCGTTGGAGTGAACGTAATTTTCAAATTTTGTCTGCAAGACCGTGGCCCGCTCCCGGACTTCCTGAGGGTCTGTGCCACAGGATTTCTACAAGGGCGGTGGGAGGATTAGAGGAAAGAGAGAATTTGAGTCAGGAATAATGAAGCAGTTTACAATAGATTTAATAACAGTAAAATCACACAGTAACCACCCAGGGGCCAACAAAGGTAATCCTCTCAATATTACTAGAGGAAAGAAAAAATAGATAAAGACGTTAAAGTCAAAGCAGCCAGTCAGTGCTGTGTGGTGAGGAGAGCAAATCAGTTTTAATTTTGTGTTTTCTAACATCTATCATGTATCTTTTTCCTTTTTTTTTTTTCTTTTCTTTTTTTCAGATTCAACAGGCCAGACACCACTGCTTATTTCTACTGCAGTTATTTGGAATAACTCCCCGCAGACTCTACAGTAATGGTTTTAGACTCTGTGCAGTTCACCAAAACACCTGGTCTGTTCTAGGCACTTGTGGGGCAGGAGATCCATATTCAGCCCCAAGCTCCAGAGAACGGACCAAACTCAGTACCTGTGAGCAAAGCCAACTAAATGAACTTCTCACTATCGATGCCTACATGAAGTTTTCTCACTGTCAACAAGTCATACTTAACTGTAACTGCCATCACGTTATTCCTCCAGAATAAGACAAGTCCCTTCGACCAAAGACATGGCAGAAGAAACTTCCTCAGACCAAATGGGCAATTTTGCACATGCTCAAGCTTTCCCAGGATCAGACTGCAGGATGCAGTTCAGGAAATGGAAAGCAAACATTCCCGGGAGCAAAAGACAGAGTCTCTCTCTAAAGTACCCAGGCAGAGAAAGGAAACGTGGACCAGAAAACAAGAGAATTTTTGATGGAAAGTTGACAGCGAAACGCAAAGCCAAGCATCCGTGGATGTGAACCTCTCCCAAGAAAGGATCACAGCTCTCGAAAGCTACTCAGACAGGAACCAGCATCCAAGTCTAAGAGTGCCAGATCCAAGGCAGTAACTTGGTACTGATCAACCCCTTCATCTGACCAGAGCTGACTGAAAACAAACATCCAGCTCCCACCACTCCGTCCTAGGCCTGTGCCAAGGTGACAATGCTGTTGTTCCTCCCTGGTAGATCCGCACGCCAATGCTGCAGGACCCTCCTTCCCTCACAGCTTCAAGCATCAGCTCTGCACTGCTCCCTGTGTGATGGGACACATATCGCACTGACACCGTGAGCCCCAGCAATCACGGTAGCCCAGCAATGCTGCTGGCACCCTACACAAAATGTTTTGCTGACCCAGATCTGCCAATTTACAGCCCAACAGCAAAATGTGCGCAGAGACAGACCCCAAACGCAACCCGAATTCCCTGCAGTGCCCTCTCTTGAACTCGGGATCCCACAGCTTCCAGCCACTGGGTTATTCTTGAACGAAGCAGATACGGGGACTAGAGCTCCTGCTCACTCACCACCTGGACTCACTGTCCATCTGCATCTCCGGCAAAGGCAACAGCGGGTATTTTAAGGCTACGTGATGAGTCTCCCAGATTTCTGGTCTCTGCTGTCTCCCAATCCACTCGAGAAAGACTCACCGCACAACCTGTTTCACAGCCGCCTTTCAGTTTGACTTAACGTGCACCTATTAATCAGCTGAGACAGTCTCCAGTCGAGGGGCCTCTGTAAAGGTTTAATAAACTACAAGTGGAGCTGCCTCCCCGAAGTGGACACTCGTCGCTGTGACTAACAAGTTTCCATTGACGTGAAACATAAAACTTTCTCCCCCCGCCTGCTCCTCCTCACCCCCATCACTTTTCTTTTGTTAAGCCTCCTGGCAGCACAAAGTGTCACCTTCCCAGCGTTTTTTAATATGAATGTGAAATTAGTGAGGTTTGCCCTTTCCCCTGGCGGACAGAATCCTCTGTTATTAAAAAGTAAAGCACTTTAATAATGAAAACTTTTTCTCTTTTTCCTGTGTTTTAACTGTTTAAAATTAATGAGAAGGGCATAACGGTTGTCAAAGCGATATTGAAAGCCGGGTAGCCAGGACCGAATAAGCACGAAAATCCCTCCAGAGTGTTAAATAAACAGTGCTTCAGCCCCCTCTGAATCCCTCTGTTGGTTATTGTATACATTCTGTAACAGCACTCAGAATAGATCTGAGCACCGGGGAGGCAGAAAGGTTTCAGAATTCCAATAAAGGCCTCAAATTAAAGACAGCCTGGTGCGAATTCCAGGAGAAAATTAAAGAGACCTCAAGCTTAAGTGACAGGTGACTTGCTTCTGTGTCACAACTGTCAGGGGATTTAGTGATAATATGGCAATATATTACAAAGGACTTTTCTTATTCCCCCCTTTAGGTTTCAAAATGAGGCATCTCTTCTTCCTGGTGCTGGGGGAAAAAAAAAAAAGTAAGACAAAAATGAGGGATAAAAAACTAGGTGCATAATTTCCAAAGTGTGAGGTCAGTCCAAGAGAAATAAATGAAAAAAAGCAAATGGCAGGAAACATAATGTACTCGGAAAACAGCTTCTCCCCTCCTCCCATCTCCACCTTGTCTTTTATCCCCTCCAGCCCCTTGAGACAGATCTCATTTTAAAATTGCCCCCTAATGGGCATGAAAAAAAAAAAAAAAAAATCTGTGTTTGATTCCTGCCTTCCAGAGAGGTTCATCTTAAAAAAAAATAATAAAATAAAATAATCTAAATTTAAAACTGACTCAGAGCCAAACTGTGGAAATAAAATCTGCACATCATGTGAGTGTCTGGACAGATCAAATAGAACAGTGCTACTGGAAGCGCATTGGAAGCCACCCTGTATGCTCTGCTCACACAAGCAAGCTTTAATCTTCCTCCTATCCTGGTTCAGATGAACAGGACAATTAATTTGAGACCTTACACATTTTTCTAAGACCCAAAAGATAAAAGCCTACCCCAGAGGTTTGCTTGATCTACTCTCCAGCTAGATGAATTTGTTACATCTGTTAAGTAAGAAGCATTATTGCCATTATGGAGAAATAGTGGGATGGGAGAACTTTTTCTACCTTGTGTTTGCTTAGAGTAAGAGCCTGTTCTGGGTGATCCCTGACCACCAGCATAATGGCTGTGATCAATAAAAATATCTATAAGCTTAAAAAAACCCAGAAATGGCCCTAGTTACAATGTTATTGAACCGGTTCAAGACATCAGGGGGACTCTTCCAACTGTCAACTACACCAGGAAAAGGCATTCAGAAGAAACTTTTTGATTATTAAGACTGCAGCTTTTAGGTTTGAGAGGATGGGATAAGCCCTGAAAGCCTCTGATTTCATTAAGAGAATATGTTAATAGCAGAAGGGATTGAAACACAATAAAACTAGACTGAGGTAGTAAAGTTCTTTCTTAAAACAGTACACACCCCCACACACACCCCCCAAAAAAAAGGAAGGAAAAAAAAGCCAAAAACGCAGGCTGTAACATCTCCTGCTTCCATTATACTTCAAAACAAAATGAAGGATTTTGTTTTAATAACAACTTTTTACTAACCTCCACACACCTTCTCTAGAACTCACCAAGTCCCCCTGCCCCCCTCCATAAAAGTTGAAAGATCAAATTTATTCTCTTTGTAGGCAGGTGAACATTCACACACCCAGACATAGCCACATATATATTTTATACACCTAAATATAAAATATACATTTTACAGGCACTTCAGCTTGCTCCCTGGCTGCACACAGAAGCCCAAAAAATACATGTTCCAACGTGGTACTTATAATGGACTTCAGTTGAGGCAATGAGAACCGAAGAGCTTTATAATGAGGTTCCCATGTGCACGACTATAATATATACATGACTCAATGCATGGAGAGCTGATAAGCAAAGCCCACACTCTCCTGAACGGCAACATCACAAACAGAGCAGGTTCAGCTCCTCACAACAAGTCCTCAATCACTCTCTGTCCCATGCAACGTCCCACCGCATTCCCGGCTTATTGCGCCATCTTTATGGCAAACTTAGAGGATTTAATAGAGATCAACCCTCCTGAAACCTTGGAAACATGCCCTTGCAGTTCCTGAGAACACAGTGCAGACCCCTCATAGAGCCTCTGATGGTAATAAAATACAAAGCTAACAAACAGAATGAATCCTTGACTGCATTTAATGCATTTTTCAAGTAATTCCCAAAGAAGTCTATTTGATACCAACAGAACTACTTTAATTTCATCCCCATTAAACGATAGAGATTTTTTCCCATAAACTCCATTTCTCAGTCCCAGTCCTTTCATGTTCAGAGTCACACAAAAATAGGTTATTCTGTATTTATAAGTCCCTGCAGCGGATTCAGACCATCCTACAGCCAGAGCAGATCTATCTCAGTCAAGTCAAGAGCAGAATCCCATTCGCTTTGATGGCAGAGGGAAGAGAGGAATTCAATCCCACCTTTGACTGCAAGTGAAAAGGAACCAGCTCCTTCTGTCCAGGTGCTGCCGTACGGCACCGAGCAGGGCAGGGCATGGCATGCCCAGGCAGCGCCGCTGAGCAGAAACCAGAGGAACAGCTACTTCCAAATAGGCTTTGGGGTTTTTTTTTTCCGTTTTTTTTTTTTTGAAGGAAAGGGACAAAGACAAAAGAGGAGTATTTAGAATATTCTGTGCTTAAACGTATAGAGTATTTTACAATTTGAAAGCACGGTAGAAATACCAATTTGATCAGGTCCCAGCAGCAAACAGGCTTGTTTGGTTTTTATCGCTGTTCCAAAGGCAAGGATACGAAGGCACTGAGATGTTTACGTGAGAATTTTCAAGATGTATCAATGATTTTGAACCTCTCCGAGTACCGGGCTCCGACATTCAACAACATTCAGCAGGTATTTTCTCCTCTCATTTTTCAGAAGTCAAATAACAACTTCCCAGGAAAAACACGTTCTCTTTTTTGCCCACTTCCCATGAAATAACATTTGTCCTGAAGCCCAGAACAGGTAATATTCTGTCCCACATCAGCAACAAACACAAAGTGCAACTCCTGCATAAATGTAATCGTTGAAAAACTCTCCAAAGGAAACCCAGAATTACCCACCTATAAGCATATTTGGGAAAAAAAAGAAAGTATTTATACACAGAAAAACTATTTTAAATAATTTCTGCATTAAAAAAAGCACAGCTAAAGTTTGTTTACACTAACATATTTGCTGAGTGAGTTAAGAGGTCATACCCTAGGCATGTTCCAGACATTTAAAATATAGGCATTACAGGCTGATTTCAGTGGGAAGGAGCTTTAAATAGAGCCGTTATCTCAGATGAGCCACAGATCTGGCTTTCTGTGAAATACAGGGCATGTAAGAAAACCGAACATCTTTCAAAAGCATGTTTACCAAGAACACCACAGCTCGTAGCAGTCATTCACAGGAAGCGAGAAGGCTCATACATGGTCTAACAGAAAAAACGAGCAGGCAAAACAGCAACAAGAGATATGAAAAAAAGCATGCTGCACATTACTTGATGCATTCTTGACTTCCATTCAAAATGAGCGTTCTTGGAGGATTTAATTTGCCAGGATGCAGAAACACCCGAGACACCCATTGTAAATGACTGAATTCTGTGAATTAGCAACTTGAAGGCAGATTCAAAGCTTCCCAAAGTCAATGAAAAGATGCCTGTCAACCCAGCGAGCTTTGGCTTAGGCCCCAAGTAAATACAGATAACAAAAAAAAACCCTAAGTAACACATCACCAGATACATTTTCCTTATTGCTACAGAGAAGTTTTGTGTCATTTGTGATCTCCAACAGTATTTTAGTGCAGAAAAAAATCCAAAGTTTTTGAAGCCAGAAACCTTTACTGTCTGTTACAAAAATATCTGCTGAAGAGTTCGGAGTGACTGCTTTTTGGGGACAACATTTTAAAGATTGGACAACTGTGATACAAGGCAGCTCTATAATTACTTGCACTGACTGACATCACGGATATACCAACCCTCGTATTGTAAAGACGGAAGCTAAGGTGGGGAATACTTATGATGTTTAGCTGGTAAATGAAAATCAGAGCAATTCCAAATCAGCAGAGTAGCTCACCTTGCTTCTTGGTCTGTGCAATTTGAAGCGATCATCTTTCATCAGGCTGGATAACACCTTCTCCATCTTTATCTCTGAAACACTGTAGCAACAAAGAGAAAAAATTACCATTTTTCCCACTTTTCAAATAGAGAGTGTATCCCATAATGGATAGCAAAAATGTTGAGATTTGCACATTCAACTTAAGAGTTTAATCCCTGAAACACATGAGGCCTCACCCCAGATACTCACTCAACAACCCTAAAAGAGAAACTACTGTAAAATAATGACCCCAGCTGAGTCGGTGCCTTCACTGGAGCAGAGACACAATTCTACCCACAATCTTGTTGCTGTTACAAGTCCCCACCACACACTCCAATTCTATCAGAGCATCAAAGTAACTGAGGGAGGACTTTCATTTCACTGAAAGTCTCCCTGGTTCTCAACCAGAGTAACCGATTGAAGAAAAATGTCAGGCTTTTGATTATATTTCTGTTGTTTTCATAATTTTTTCTTTCTTTGCATTGAGAAGCACCAAGACAATTGGGAACCATTTGGTTACGTTTTCCACTAACAGAAACTCAAAACAGAGTTGAAGCAGCTCGTAACATTCATGCTCTTGTAGATCTGCTTTATAACTATAAACAATAGGGTCTGTTCTCTCCACTTTGAACCCAGAGGGTGTCAAACGTTTTATTGCACATTAGATGCCAGGGGGAGGGAGCAGAAGGTGTCTGCCTTCGGTTGCTTGTGCAAGTGTGAGAAAGAGACTGAGACACACACACAGGCTGGAAAGATGCGCTCCCCTTTGCTACTTCTCCTACATCTTGTGTGCCCCCTCCCTCCCCAAATTAACTTTCAGATTCTCTGGAATCAGAGCCATTGCTCAAGCCTCATCCAAAGGAACAAACTGCTTTGACGTTCACACATGTTTTTTTCCACCCAACCATGCTCCCAAAACTAAAGAGCTAAAACTAAAACTGTATAAAGATGCACCTCCTTCCTCTCACACTGACTCAAGCTCAGAGGGCAAGACAGGATCCCAAGGAACTTTTCCTACCAAGCTAACTCTCCTGCAGCTTCCTTCCCTCTGCTCATGTCATTGCTCTTTCCCACAAGATCTTACATCATTCCAGCTTCTTGCTATGTTTCTTGGCTCAAAGCTCAGAGACACACTTCCTGACGGTCACACTCAGCCTCCAATTCATTCAGAGCTTCAGAAGCCACCTCTGGCACCAAATACACGGCTTGATTTCCTCCCCCATTCTGAGAACTCACCTTCCCTCTCATTTGAAGTGTAAAGCTGAAGCCCAGCCCATTAGGGACCCTACAGCATTCTTTTTAAATGCAGGAGACTCGGTCAGCTGTCCTAGCCAGGCTTCACACTGGGCATTTATTTTCATTCTGTCGACTCACATTCCTCCTGTAGATTCAACCAGATGATTTATTCTCCTGTCCTGCTTGTGAGACACTGCTGGGTGCTGTTATGGCCCAGATCCTGGAAATGCTTACGAACCTGCTTCATTTTAAAGTGAGTGGTCCTACTTAGAGGTGCATTTACAGGAGACTAGAAATTCTTCCTCCTCTTTACCGCTGTCTTGCAGGGCACATGCACACCAGGTGACACAATACAGGAACAGCTGTGCAGCTCCAGGCCATTAATATTACTGCTGCATCCAAACTGGGTCCCATTTCCAAGGGAGTTACTCAGCTGATAAAAGCTGAAGTTTGTGGGCCCAAATTTTCAGCAATAGGCAAAGGACATCTCTAGAAAAGAGATCATTTTCCTTTTTATACCAGTATAAATCATAAATACTGCATGGAAGCCAAGGAACTCATTTGGGGTTACATCAGTTCAAGGAAGAGAGAAATCTTGGGGGTCCAAGAGTTCTCAGTCAGAAAGATGTATGTGATTTCTAAAGGAAGCATTGCTGATATTCTTCAATTTGTAAAGTACAGAAAGAAATTATAACAAGGATCCCCCCTTTCTCTTCACTCAAAGATCTCTAAACGCCTGGCTGGAAGGAAGGGACGCATCTTTGCCATAGTGTGTAACGGGATACTGTGATCCTCGCCTGTTCCCCACTCCTTCCCAGTTAAAGTGACGAATACTTTCACTTTTGCAATCTCTGTTTACAACCTCAGCCAGCTCACCACTACAACACATGGAAAGGAAAAGAGACGGTCCAGAGAACTAGCCATCCAGCCTGGAAGTACAGGCCAGCGTGGCCATACGATATCCTATATGGGAGACAAGCCCCGTTGCTGTGCAGCTGGGACTCCTGATGCAGCAGATTCCTCCGCAGAGGATGCACAGAGAGAGAGAAAGGCGGGGGGGAGCAATGGGGGAGAAAGGGAAATGGAGCATAAAAAGACAACTGAGGGTTCCTCTGTTTGTTTTTGAAAAGTATAACAGTAAATTAAAACATAAATGGCAACCACTTAAGCGAGAGAGAAGTATACCTCCCCATCCCCCCCCCGCCCCCGTAAAGGTTGCTTTAACGCCGCGATGAATGAAAACGTCAAACCTTTGACATTGATTTGTCTGAGATGTCACCCCCTCTCCGATCCCCCCCCTATTTCCCCCCGCCTGGCGCGTTGCCAGCCCACAGCCTAACAGCGACGTGAACCGGGTTCCCAGCGGGGAGCATCGTGTGAGGGGAGCAGGGGAGCTGGGGGGGGGGGGCCAGCACAGCCAGGGAGAAGGGAGAGAAATGACTCGTGCCTTCACGGTGATGCGTTTTCCTTTATAAATTAGTTAGGGCGCCGTTAGGAGATAAAGAAATTATCTGATAGCTGTCGAGGCAGGCGCTGCTAGATTGCAGTTGAAGGAACTAAAAGAGACATAAAGAGAAAAAAAAAAAAAAAGAAAAAGTGAACCTCACTGACTTTCTTCTGCTTCTTGCCTCCTCCCTTTGAAGGAAAATCTGTTAGCTCCACTTAGAGCTGAGACAGAACATTTTGGAATTTAACATTAAAAAAAAAAAAAAGAAAATAAAAAAAAGAAAGAGGAAATGCACAGAAAACATGAGTGTGCACGTGCATGCACACACGCATTTACAGTTAGGTAGAGGAACCACAACTTCAAGCCACACAAAGACTGAAAAGAAAGTTGCAGAGAGATGTGCAGCTCCCTTGAGCCCCGATGGGAATTACTGATCTCAGCAGAGCCAAAGTGAGATCGTTTTGGCAAAGGCTAACGCTGCCTTTCCACAGTGGAAGCCAAGGAGAGGCTTCAGGTACCGGTGAAAATTAATTGCGAGCGATTTCCAATTTCAAAGGCAGTCATCCCTAATTCCGAAGTGAATTTTCATCCAGGAACAAAGCCACGTCTGCTCTCATTACTTCCGACTCTCAACATTTCTGGACTTACTCCCATGCATGCTGGGGTGGGTGGAGGGGCTTAAGAAAAACTCTGGGTCAGATCCTCATCTACTGTAAATCAGCCCAGCACTGCTCATTTACACCAGCTGAAGACTGCGGGGACCCGTCTCATGCTTTGTCTTCTTAGAAATACATATTTTATGAAGTATTTACATTTCAATAAACCCAGCGGGAATTTCATTTAAAAAAGAAACAACAAATTAAAAAATAAAATTCACAACACACACTCATCCCCAGCAAAAACCAGGGGGTTTAAAAATTAAGCAAAGAGTAAAAAAAATTGCAAACTCCACTAAGTTGTGTGGTCCAAGTCAAAAGCTACAAAGACTTAGGATAAAGAAACAAAAATTATCAATGCCTAAGAGGATCGGTGACAGGCCAACGCATGCTGTCTTTCGCCCTCGCACTGAATTAAATTGTCAGGATTATCACCATAATGCTCTGTTTATGAAGGGTAACGGCAATTTGTGCTGATGGCACTTGCTGCCTTTAGCTCCGAGCTGCCTTCCTGCATCTTCTCTGTAATTCATCAGCTCTTTTCTATCCCGTTGCCCCTTCTCACACCGTGCGCTCCGATGTGGGAAGAGCGGAGGACACATGACTGCAAACAGGCCGAATCGCCCACCCATGCCAATTAGACACTCATTTTCTTCCATCTGAAGACAGGGGTCAAGGAAGGCAAATTACGCTCCTTTTTTCGCAAATCCCTTATCTGCAGGGCAGCACGTTTTATGAAGAACATAAAACAAACAAACAAGGAAAGACAATCCCCAGAGTTGTTTGGCTCTACTGATTTGAGAAGCAGAGAAAAAAAATTCACATAAACCTCCCTCTGCTCATTCAGCACAGCCTTCTCCAGATTCCTGAAGAACTGTGGCTAGCTCAACAACAGGTCTCCTTAGCAGATATAATTACCAGCGTGAGGGATACCGCTCCTTAAACTTGTTAAAAACCAAGAACATTGGATAAAAGCACTAACATTTAAAATTTAAAAAAGAGGGAAATTTCCCTCTCCTTCCTCCAACGCTTCCAAAATATTATAAAACAGAAAAATAGAACTTTCCACTTGGAGCTAAAAATTCACAATTATGTGGGATTTCACCTTTAAATGTCAGTGCTGTTTGTTACATGAAAAAAACCCCTGTCAGCTTAGCCCTCCATGTCTTGCTGGTGTCTGCTTAATAGATAGTTACCTGGGATGATGGATGGCTCTTTGTTAGACCACTAAATGGCTCACAGCCTAGAATAAGCCTGTATTTACTGCCAACATTTGTTTGTTTCAAGGATGCAAAACCAAATTCGACTCCAAGTAGCTCCACCCGACATAAATACCAGAAATAAAAGAGAACTAATTTGTGCATGAGTTTACAGGGCTCCATCAACACTAGAACACCACTAACGGGGCTCTGCTCGGCGGCTGTTCTGAAGCACCGGGTGACAGCAGCGCAGGGAGCAAGGGGAGTCACACAGATCCAGCCGACTGCCGAGGCTGGAGACCCGAGAGTGCGCCTGCCCCGCAATGCTGAGCGGCAAGTTGTGGGTTTATCCACAAAAGGACCATTGCACAAGCAGAGCAGGAGTAAAATCTCATTGTGTGTGGGCCATCAGGAACCTGACTGCACGTTGGACCAGTCCTTCCCCAGCCTGGCTCGCTCTCACAACCGTCTACTCCAAAGTCCGAGCTAGAGGTGCTGTAAGAGCAGCTTTCTCAGCCGGCTTGGAAGCACACCCCACTTCTGGTCTGCGGAGTCCACCCACCCTATTGCCTTCCAGGACCATACTGGGCACCCACCACTTGCAAAAGCCTCTACTATTCTTGTCACAAGCCACTTACACAACGCATCGTGGCCAATTACCTGCCAGATACGACCCACAGCTCCCCAGCCATTTCTCCGCCGGATCTCTCCTGAAGAGAAAGCACGGTCTCTGACAATATGGTGCTCTGCAGGCAGATGGCCAGTTAGCATCTGACAGGCTCATTTGACTTGTGATCCTCACATAGCCACGACTTGAACCCAGGGCCAGAGAGATAACAACGGAGCGCAAAGGATCTCCGACGATTGTCTCCTCTCTGCCCCTCACCACACACACTCACTCACGCACAATCTGTCAGGCTGACGATTTTCACACGCTTTCCTTCTCTCCTTTTGCTAGTCTGGGGCCGGTCCTGGATCACAAGAATTAATAAATTCTTATTAAAACCTGCACGAGACACAGTCCCGCTGAAAGTGCCATGGAAGGTTAATTAGCAAGGATGAGCTGAAACTTTTGTTCGCGTTTCTGACTCACTTAATCTTGTGAGAAGCCAGCAAGCTGACATATTCTGCCTCCGAAGGCGCCAGGACAAGCAGGCTGTTCCCGTGACAGCCAATGCGAGCCGTCCTCCCGATCCGGTGGATGTATTCCGCAGGTGAAGCTGGAGCGTTATACTTCAAAAAGGGAACACGAGAAGGGAAAGGAGGAATTAACAGAACACAGCGTGTTAATTATAAACGAGACAGTCAGCCCGCTCATCTGAAACAAAAGGGATCTCAGCAAAACCCACATGCTGTACCTCCCCCGGAATTGGCCTGTTTATAAAGAGCCCATCGGGCTCATCCCTGCAACCATCCCTCAGCCCCCTCAGCCACCACAGGTTTTTTGACATGTGAATGTGACACATTGGCCAACTTTCAGATAATAGGACAGTTTCCCCATCTCAGTGTCTCCCTTTGCCTTTTACATTTGATTTCTATAGAGGCACGTCAGGAACCTGTTTGCTTCCCTTAAAAAAAAAAAAAATAATAAAAAAATCATCTCACAAAGACCTCAAATCAAACCACCCCCGGGACTGCCCATCTGGAGCAGGAAGCTGCCTGCTCTGCATTTGGGAGAAAAGCCATACAATAAAAGACGACGGATTCAAATTTGGAGTTGGGCTAAATTGCTGTGTTTCGATTAAAGCAAATCATAGTTGGTTACTGGTTAGAAGAAATCCAAGAGAGATGAGGGCGTAAGTGCTTTCAGCAGCGTATGACAGAGGTAGCAATTGTCTTCCCATGTACAACTATTAGGCACTATGAAAATGTTGCTTAAAGCCCCCCCTAATATAGTGGTGCCTCTCATTTATTTCACGGGGAATCAAAACTGCCCAGCCATTTGCAAGATCTGATAAGGGGTGACATATTTCCCTCCCTTTAACCTCCCCCTATTCTTTGCCCCCCCCTTCCCTTTCCTGGAAAAATGAACATGCACAGAGATACTGCTCAGAAACGAGCCCTCAGCAGTTTAACTGGAAAAAACCCAACAACCAAAGCCCACTCTAGTGTTTATACCTGTGCCCTCTGGCAAAGTTTCTACTGGCTAGAGGTGTGAGTAAGATGCTGTGAGCAATCTAATTGCTCCCTGCAGGTCCTTGCTCTTGGACACAGCTCTCAGGACAGCTGAGATTTCGCCTTCTGGACACACAGAAGTCTCCCAGGGCTTCAGGTAATTTGCACTGCGTTCTAACACTGGCAACTATATCTTTGGTTAAATTATATTAATATACAGATCTGGGAATTAAAGACTTCACTTCCCCAGCCTTCTCCAACTAGCTAGCTGCTACACAACCTTTTTTAAAGACCACAAAATTAAAATCAAATTTGTTACCTGAAGCAATGAGGTAGAAATTAAAAGGCTTTGTTGAGGCTCGGTGACCTGTTCTTTTTAGCCAGGTGTCATCTGATACACGAGAATCTCTGGATCAGTTTTTCCTCAATTCAACTAACCTTTTTTTAATTATAAATCTTTTATAGAAATGAAACCTGCCTCATGCCCCCAGCTTCCTCTTTGAAATGACAGGCTGCTATTTTTAATGTTCGATCCATCTCCCTTAGTTTCCTTTTTTTTTTTTTTTTTTTTTCCCCAAAGAGAGTATTTCTGTCAACAGCAATGCAGCAGTGTTGGGTTTTTTTTTCCAGGGGAAACCTGAAAAATGCAGTTCTACTGAAAGCTGAATGCTTACAGCTACCCAGCCCCAGCCCAGCGAAGCCTCACTTGAAACACCCAGGTCATTGCACAGACACTATTGGGCTACTCAATGTTTAACATTAGGATCGCACTTAAATTCCTCATGGAACTGCCTCCCCAGCAAGCTCAGAAAATTAGAAACACAGAACTGCAAGAGAGATGGCCAGTACTTCACAAGATTTGGCTTCCTGTGGGGGGAAACGGAGGGTGTTTCCTCCCAGCCAGTGGAATATTATTACACAGCTGGTAACACTGGAGTTATTGAAGAGGAAAACAGACTGTCAAAACCAAACATATGACAGCAATGCTGTATCCTAGCAAAACCCGGAGTCCCAGTCCTGCAGTCAGGAACACGTGGGTCTCCCACATCTGTAGGCATCAGCACAAAGCAAACTGCAAAGAAAGAGGGGCTGGACTGGAAAGGGATTTCAGCTGAGCAAGACTGCACTTAATACATACACACACACACACACACACACACACAACGCAGCAAACCTACCTGTACGATCCATGTAACTTGAGGCAGGTCTAGTCCACGTGCTGCAACATCCTTTAACATTAATAAGGAAATTACTTTAGTAAAAATGCTTTGAAGACAGCAGCAAAGTAAGACCTCTTCTGGGATGGCAATTATACCAGGAAACAACTGGCCATGCAAGTAGGAATTTTTTGTGCCTAGTTTGGGGAGAGATGGACTGAAGGTCAAAAATAACATTGAGGGTTATAAAAACACAAGGAATATTGTTAACAGACTAACACAATAAAAAAATTATCCACTACTATGTCCCAAAGCCTGGAGGATATAAAAACACCTATTTCAGGAGAACGGTGTTGAATTAGAGCAGTCTGCTGCAGTTCCTTTACATTATATCTGAGAGAATCAACTGTCCTAAGTAGTGATACCTTTGTTCTTCTGTTTGTTTCATTGACGAAAACTGATCTGCTCACAGGCACCTACTGCCCAAACAGAGAGAGAGGCAGAATTAAATCTCTAGAAGGCAACACCATTTCTGAGCACACCTTTCTCCACAGCAAGGCTAAGAACTAGAACCAGGCTGCTAATGATGGAGAGGAAAATGGTCATAAATTAAATGGTCATGGCTCCTAGGCCTTGAGCGGAATGTCCAAAGATGCACTGATCTCCACCTACAAATAATTAGTTGTTTCCTAGGTGATGGTGTGAAGTTAGGGAGCAGATGACTTGCAGGTCACCTGGCCCTATGATAAAAGGCCAACAAACAATTTAGCAGAATCTGCAGGAAGCCAGAGTACAGCTCAAGGAGAGGGGACTATAGGAGAGCTGTCCCTTAGATTTTCACCCGTCTGGCTTTGATTTGGAGAAATAAAACTCAGCCCCGAAAAAAAGGGTCTGAAGCTGCTGTCAGGAGTGTTATTTGATGTGCCAGCTGGTGAGAAAACCCATCAACTTGGAGAAGGACTTGAATGAGACCCTTTAGTTACCCACAGCCAGTATAGCTTAAAAACATACCCTTTCAAAGAGAAAAGAGTTTAAATACTGCTCAAAATGGAGAGAGAGCGCGCAAACACGTTTCAATCTCCCTTCTTGATTTTCTGTTCATTAGCAATGTCCTCACATACTCCTTGGATTTTACATTCACCACGCGCAATAACAGAGCAGGTGTGCAGATTTAACTCTGTTAGGAAATGTTTTGGAACACATGTATCTTTTAGCTAGTTGCAAAATAGAATATATTAAGAACGTAAGCAGGAGCTTAATGTACTAAAAATGTGTCAGCCACCCACTGAAGTGTTTTCATGCAACTCCCACACACGTTAAAAGACTAGGAAGCTGATGTTTTGGCAGCAAAGGCCTTCCCATAAGCACTAGCCAGGTTGCTTTGTGGCTCCAACTGCAGTAAAAGAGGAGACACTTTCCACAGCGCCCACTCTGAAATAATACACACTTTTGCTCCAACACGCTCATTAAGAAACGACTTGTTCCCAGACTCAGAATGAACAGATGTACAGAAAGCCATTTAAAGGAGGTTGGAGAAAATAAATCAAGAGAAGTCGGGGAACGTGTACAGCAGTTACCAGGATAACAAGATTATAAACTCTACAGCACGATCAGACAGGGCTGCTGACGTCTGATTCCGATCTGGCTGGCTCTGTTATATACTTCCATGTTGACAAGTCTTTGGTCTTTTCCTACACTGTGCTCCTTCTCACATCCAGCATTCTAGGAAAGGCTGTTTGATGAGAAGGCTCTGACCTTGGGTCAGGGTCAGTTTCCTCAAAATAAAGAGACAGCCAAGCTGTCCCTGTGATCAGGAGCAGGCACCTCCAACATGGGGAGAAGCAGGCAGCAGGGGCAGGAGCCAGCCCTCTCATCCATCAAGATTCTTCCCCTCCTCTTCTAAGACACCTTTTCTCAACACCTCTGGCTGGGATACTACTGCTGCAGACAGTATTGGTCTCATGCATTTGCCAAAGCAAGTGGGAAAAATGAAAAGGTTAACAGAAAGCCTAATAAATAGCCAGGGACAACATTTTAGGAGGAGGCTCTCTTCCATCATCAGCCTTGGATTCACTACTGCTTTCACGATGCCACCAACTCCACTCAGCTGCTACTGACACGTATCAGCAGCTATTCTCCCGGGGTTTAACTTGGCTTTCTTTCAGAAGTGCCTTGGGATTTACTGGTAATTGGAGTGTTTTGCAAACTCTCAAAGATTCCTCAGTATCAGTCCACCTGCGTCTCCTGTAGCTCCTTTTCCTCAAAGACCCTCGTAGAGAGCAGCAAGGTAGAACTAGGATAAAAAGTTTGAGTTGATTTGCCTTCCTCTGCCGACAGAGCCCATGAGCTTCTTGCCTCTCAGATCTTTAGCAAATACCTGTGGGTCACCTTACCAGGAAAGGGAATACAACCCAAGCAAAAATTACCCGGTTTTACTAGCACTACATTTATTCCACACACAGCAGCACTAATCTGCTGCCAGTGCTCTTTCAAGAAGCTCAATAGATTTCCAGTGCACTACCCTCCCTTCTTCCACACTGCCCCAGACGGCATTCCCCTTCCATGCATGACCTCACACCACCATTCCTTAGTAACAAGGAAATCAAGAATATGACGCCTCAGCAGGTCACCACTGATTCCTTGCAATGGAAGGGAGAATTAAGTGACCATCTCACAGGAGCAAGGAGAAAATCTACACCAGTGCAATTGTAAAAACCCAAATGCCAAGCAAATACAATAACCTGAAGCCTTAACCGTGTTCCTGCCCTGATCCCAGCTGCACGCCACAGAACTGCACAGTATCAAGGTACAATCCTCCCGAGGACCCCCAGAAATGCTGAAATTTCTGCATCTAACATTTCATATAACCAGCCTGTGCTGGTGGGAGTGGGATGCAGAGGGATGGGTGCGGGGGAACGGAGGGCAGAAAGGCCACACCAAAAGCGAGGCACATCGCTGCGGAAGGTCAGAACCAACGCTGCCACAAAAGTTTTGCAAGGGCCTTGGTCTGCTCAGTCCCTCTCACACAATCTAATTAGGGCAAAGGAAATTGCTAAAGTTGCTTTTGAAAGACACTCAATGGTGAGGTCTTGAAGGCCCTGAGCTTGACAATTGGCTGCCTACATGAGGCCTAGAAGTACAGATGGAAGGCAGCTTGCTCAGGTGCCAGGCTGTCAGTTGGATTAAAATGACTCATTTATTTACCAAAGAACCTCACAAAGTGCTTTAGCTAACAGGCAGAGAGGGCCTAACGGCTCTCCAAGCTGGGGAAGAAGCTCTCGCGCCTTCCCGGCCTGCCAAAAGTCATTACTGCCGAGTGTGGAAAGCCATCAGCAGGGTAGAGACCCCCGTCGGCAGGGTGACAGATTGGGCTGCGTAATCAGAGGAGGAAGGAGAGAGCACAGAAGCTGTCAGAGGCGAAAGCTCTTGGCTAGGGCCGCCAGAAAACTGGCAAGATGAGTTAGCGTGACTGAGTAAACAGCAAACAATCTCCAAATGATCTTTCCTCTCTCCCTGGAAGAGATGAACTTGTTTAAAAGGCACATCCCAAAGGAAGCCGCAAAGAACTTCAGTGAAGGAGAGAGAAATAAATCTGGATGAGACCCTCTGAGATACACGGCCCTTCTTTATTTTCTTGTCTGCCAGCTTATATTGTCTGGCAAAAATATTTTATGGAATATATTAATATACATATGACATAGAGCAAATTAATAAAAGGAACAGCAGGTCCCATTGCTTACTAGAGCGGAAAGATGGGTGGAGAACATGGCATAAGGGACAAGGGAAGGACGGTAACATTATTGGTGTTGCTCTTTTGTGAGCCAGGTTTCGAAATTTTGTGGGCATAAAAGGCAATTTTGCAGTGAAAAGAACAGAACCACCTTTCTGCAGAACATTTTTGCTGATATGGAGAAAAGAGTTAGAAAAAGCAATGCCCTCGGAGGCAGGAGGTGGTCACAGTGCCTGGCTGCCCTTTGGACATCTGCGTTGGGGAGGCACCTGTAATGTGGGACTAGCGCAAAGTGTATCTCTATATTAAGGTGTCCATATGGTCCCCATTACTGTGGTAACAGGCCACCTCCTGGTTTCAATGCATTTGTCCTCCCAACATCTCTGTAAGATAGAACAGTGCTACTATCCCCATTTTACAGATGGAGAGCTGAAGCACGGAGAGATTTTGGACCCAGACGCACAACTTACTGTGCTTAACGTGCTAACCATGTGCCAGCTGAGCCACACAACCGTAACCGTCAGGATTTGCATCCCTGCCTTGCAGTAAATGCAAAGTAGCTTAGATTGAAACGAAGGAGGGTCACGATAAATGCATTACCTTACACTACCTTCTTCACGGCAATTTAGGTTAATTCCCGTTACCTCCTCTTTATGACAAGTCAGGAGCAAACACTCAGCTGACATGCGGCTACTTGCCTTGTCATCACAATTCCGTATTCACTGGTACGGAGTCTGTGGCAGGAAATCAAACCACATCTCCAGTGTTTCTAGAGGGGGATCCCATCCAGTGGGATTTCTTTATCCAACTTACTCTTCTTCCTACCTTGTCAATAACTGTACATTTCCAGGCAGATTTTTCCTGCCACGGGCTGCACTTCCCCTTCAAATGGTCTCACCCAGGAACTGATATCCCAGTGATTGCAGTGATTGTTTTCTGTCTAAAAATCGAGCATTTACTGTCTTTCTAAACTCATTAAACTGAAATCTGACTAACAAAACATGTCCCTGAAATTTCTCAGTTATAGACAGCACGTGCATGAAGGATAAGAAAGTTTAGCTATTTATTATTTCGAATTTGTCGAACACTTTTAATCTTCAAAACACTTAACCTACACCACTGAATGATGAAGCTTTGCTATCCTCCTCAGTTAAGTCACTTAAGTATTACCTCTGTATACAGGGAAACCAAGTTATAGTTGTTACACTTACGCATCGCAACGTTGCATTTTGACCTTGATCAAATCATTGAAAGGTTGTACACGTGAGCAGGACCAAAACTACCATGTAACAAGTTCAATTTTACAGGTGATAAAATATGTAATTTGGCAACGCTAAATCAAACACTCCTATATACATGGCAGTCCTGTTTTGATAAAATTCAGCCCCTGCTCTCTGAAAAAAAAATCACAACTGGTTTCCTTTAAGCATAATGTGCTGCAAGAACAGGAGTCATTTCAGAGCTGGAGAGGGTTTCTCAGCTCTAATTACTCCCGATCGCTGTAATTTACAAGTTTGCGGTGGGTAGAAATCGCCAAGATTCACACATTTTCAGATCAACAGCTGCCACTATTAGAGAGCAAATCGTGCAGCCTTCTGCACCACTGCAGCAGGCTAGCTGTGGCACCGACAGGTCAGAAACGAGAAGCGGAAGGTGCCACCACAACACAAGGGTGCCAGCAAACTTCAGCAGAGGACAAGAATTTCTCCCTCAGCACCCTTGAAGGAAGCTTGAAGGGCAAAGCATGGAGAGCAGCAGAGCATGTGCATTACTAGTGACACCATTCTCTGGTTGGGTTTCCCTTCCATCCCCGCAGGTTTTTGTTTTTAACCTTGGGGTAGTCATTAAGATGGGAAATATCACATTACATCCAATTTACCTGGAAGTTATGGGGCATACTACAAATTAGGACTGCGTTCTATTGACTGCATGCAGAGGGCAAGGTTCCAGCTTCAAACAAACGGATTTTTCCAGACATAAGACCGCGCAAAATACTAAGAGGCCTCTTGTATAAGACATACACTTTTTCTGTATATGGTACCTCGCAGCAAAAGATCATATAGCAGTTTGCAGAGAAGGCACCAGGCCTCATTTAACATGTGAGACGCAGAAAAAGGAGATGACTTTCCTCAAGGTCAGACAATGAGCTTGAATTAGAGCTCAGTGCCAAATCCTCTGTTCTACCATCAGATACCAGACAAGCCTATTAGCATGGAGCTGCAAAGGGACTCCAAGTTACTTACAGTACAAAGCAAGATGCCGGTCTTGGATTTAAGGAACTCCTGGAAGACCTCCGTTCTTTCCTAGAGGATTGAAAGAGAAAAATGAAAAGAGTGCTTGATGTGACAATCAAACATACAGCAAATCAGCTAATGCAACAATTTAACAACTATGCCTCATTTACCATAACATGAATAGCTTCAAAAACAAAAACAATGGCCTTCACGAGTTCCAGTCAAACTCTTTCTGCAAATGGATAGAAACCTCTGGCACGCAGTGTGGTCCCAGGTAGGAAGGCACAGTGTCTGGGACTAGCCTGGATGCATTTAGCCAATGCAGGTTTCCCACAGCTCCCGCTTCTCACAAGAGCTCAGGGTCCCAGGCAGGGCTGTCCACAGCCCCCAGATCCCAAATCCCCCCACCAGCAGTCTGAGCTGTTGAGCCCCAGAACTGCAGGAACCCTCCACTCCAGCTCCTCACTTACCTTCAAAAGCCTCCTGCTTTTGTCAGTCCCAAGACCTTCCTAAGCC
>JAOXNO010000008.1:1172612-1184266 GCA_028565335.1 Limnodromus scolopaceus
CAGGAACCCTCCACTCCAGCTCCTCACTTACCTTCAAAAGCCTCCTGCTTTTGTCAGTCCCAAGACCTTCCTAAGCCCACTCCAGTTAAATTACTAACTAGTTTAGGGTGTGGTTTTTTCTTGATAAAAGCAACAGAAACTGATTCTCCAACGCACACTACGTCACAATGATACCAGCTATCACACAAGACAATCTCTGAGCACTAGTAACTGAAGGTCTCAGTAGCATTTGGTCTTCGCTTGCCAATAGTGCCTACCCACTGACACTCCCTCTCCTTCGCTGTGGGAAACCACTGCACACTCACACTCCCTTCATCTGATTCCATTCACTCTTTTCAGATCTCAGGCTGTCTCTGGCCTCAGAAACACCATACCCCTTTCCTTCCTGTTCCTTTTGCTTCCTCCTTCCAAAATATCCTTGTTTCCATGTTTCAAGCCTTCTTCCTCAGAGTTCTAGCTAGGGGTTAAGTGAATGGCCTGCTCTGTTGATGATATAGAAGAAACCTTACATACTTGACTCCCAGCTAGAGGTACTGTTCTGGGAAAGAAGGGAAACTTGGGCCTTGCTGACACACTGAACCCTCCGCTGACAAAAATTAAAGAAGAGAGCACGCTGTATCTTGTTGACAATGACAGCAGCCGTGCTCAGCAGTACCATATGGGATCCACAATTTAGCTCCATTAATGCTCTTAATTTGAAGACATCAAGCACTAATTACACACTGGGTACTAAAAAGGCAAAACCCTTCCCCTGGTGCCAGCTACTTAGTGGTGTTCTGTTGGCTTAACAGCTGGTCAGGGTAGAGTTGGGCCAGACCAGGCCTGCTCACTCGCTCAGGCAGGCAGGTTGAGGAAAGGCCAGACTGCAGGGACAGCAAAGCACATGTTTCTGGTCTCCACAGGATGGGAATGAGAGAGAAAAACAATGGCTCTTCACCTCTTGCTTCATCAGAAGAGCTCTATTCATTTACTATCTCTGCTGCACAGCTCAGAGTAGAGCCGTAACTCTCTCCATCACAGACCAAGGGCAGGAGCAGGGGCTGAGCTTTCAAGGGAGGTCCCTCAGCTATTGAGAGAAACACTGCAATGACAAGTCATTTGACACTCTTCTCCTGGCCTCCCAGTCTTCTGCAGCAAGCTCAAATCTCATAACTCAGGCCCATCCAGCTAAACCCTAGACCTATTTTGAGGTAATCACTGTTATATTGCTATTATTCCATCCCACAAAAAAGAGCAGTCTGTCAAGACACTGTTCTTCAAAACCAAAGCCAAACTGCTCCATCCTCATCTGATGGGGGCAACTAATTTGGCAATAATGTTTTGAGGCTTAGATGAGGTTTTCCTTTGGCATTAAAAGCCCATCCTGACTGCACGAGGGAGAATCATGGATATATAAATGATTTAAGTGTGCCCACTGGGAATACTGAACGGCTGCCTCAGCCTGCTGAAATAACACCTCTTGCCTCTTCAGCTGTGTTCTTCAGATATAGCTACCAAGGTACTTTCCAGAAGTGGGACAATATTCTTATTCTCATTAGCAGATGGAAGACTGAGGCCCCTAGAGGTGAAATGACTCTCTGTCCTCTCCTCTGCCCTCCTCCCCAAAATAACCACACAATAAATCATACAGAATAAGGAATAAAACCGTATAACCTGACATTTTGAGAATGCTTACTTCCTGTTCCATGTTCCCGTGCAGTCGTAGAAACTGTAAGTGTGCAGAGGACACAGGTGACCGTTCAGGTTGTTCTGACTCTAGCCCTCCTGAAAGAACCTTTAGGAGGAGTTCATAGTGGAATTCTACTTGTTCACAGCTGGAGAAAAAGATGATCATCTTGTGGTGTTTTTCAAACTGCAAGATAAACAAGAAAATTGCACACGACCATTTCCACAGGCCTCTCCCCATTTCCCAATCATTATAAGATGTAGGTGGCTGCCACTTCTGGATATATGACTATCCAGGAAAAGATTACAGAGTTTGACACCAGATACTGAGCCCACAAAAGTACAAGTACATGCTGCACGGGTATCTCACTGCCAGCATGTGAGACACAACAGCCCCTCAGCTCTCTTGTGGTTCCCTATACTCTAGGTGCACTTCAAAGCCACAGATCTCATCCATGTCATCCTTGATGGAGTAACAGATAAAGGAGGTGGAAAGGACAAAGGGCTACTTAGTAACACAAATGCAAACAGAGTCTCACCTTGCATTTTTCAAGGATGAAAGCTGCTAACGTGACAAGCCTCAATTTGCTGGGAACCATCATGACATACTGCTTGAGCTTCTCCGGAACAGCAAAGTTTTCCTGGTCCATGCCGTTTGATGAACTACTGGGTTCTCTGTCCATTTGTGATGCCAGTTTGAGCCCCTTGTGGATTTCATCTGCTATGGAAATGCTGATGGGGTCATTCAAACTGATATCGGCCAGCCGTGTTACCCCTGAATCAGAAAATGAAAGAAACATGAGGTCCAGTCTGGGGTGCTGCTGGGGAGGGTGATGATATATTCACATTTAAAAAAAAAAACAACTAACGCAATTCCAGTAAAAAGCAGTGAAGGGTGAGACACTGATGAGCCATGCCTCAGACACTGGCAGAACACCTCCACTTACGAGTGTCATAAGCCCAAAGAAATGAACAGACATTGTTCCACTTCCGCAAAGGGCTTCAGATTGGGCTGTAATATATTCACATTCAACCATTTTGCAGTTGCCTGTGCATTATTCACCTAAAGGAGACAGCATCTTTTATAACCTACCTTCCGTGAGGGTGGCTGAGAGCAGAACATTCTGACGCGTCTCTCTCTGGGCATTTAAAGCATTGAGTATCACAGCTACATCCTTCTCAAAGCCAAGGTCCAGGATCCTACAAAAACAGCAGAGGTGATTAAAGGTGCTGCAGGAAGGAATGAGGAGGCACTCTTAAGGCTACACGAGCCAAGCAGGAATAGGGAAAGTTCTAGAGCTGATCAGATCTTGGGCTAATCCAGCTCCATGTTCCATCTTCAACTTTTGCCAGGGTCAGACACGTCAGAAGACACCGAATCTCTGCAATGAATAATTGTACATTAATCTGTCCAAATGGGACATTTCTTCCTAATCCCAGACATCTGGTGCTTGGCTGAGGCCACTGAGCATGAATGGTTTATGACAACGTGCGTGTGCTTTTTCTTGTATTTTTTAAAAAAATATTTAGTGAGGTATCAAATACAGATGCAGAGGGTATCATAATTATTTTCCATAACTAAACATTCGGAAGTTTACCTGTCTGCTTCATCAATGATCAGCCACTGAGTGCGACGGAAATGAATACATTCTGTGGACTTGATGTGATCAACCAGGCGACCAGGAGTTGAAATGAGGATATTTATCCCTTTACGTAATCTGTTTAGATTCAAAACAAACAAATAAATCCACAAACAACCAAACCAACAAAAAAAAAAAAAATCAAAACAAGGCCCCCAAAACATACAGGTTAGCACTTACTCTGGAATATGAACTTAGAGTGAGAAAGTGGAATGTACAGAGGAAAAAATCTTGGCCATAGTAAAATTAGCAGGGATAGTATTTTCTCACTGATTAAAAATCAAATTTCTTGTATGGCTAAATTTTATCCCTGATCATCACTGATAGGCATTGATAGGCATACTCAATGATAAAGACATAGTGGAAAGAAAAAATTAAGAACACCAAAGCAAGGTTTTCTTTTCTAATCGAGTACTTTTTTTTTTTACTGTCAAGAGTAAACTTCTTTTGGTGTATGCTTATACATTGAGAAATGAAAATTCCATTTTGGATTACCAGCTTACAATTCAATTCTTGAAAAGGGAAAAGAAAGAGACTTTTAACATCAGGAAATCTCTTCTCCAGAAAGCAATTTCCCCCATAACAAATACTGTAGACAGCACTCAGTGGTAAGCAAATACAGGTGTTTGTCAAAGAGGAAAAAAAAATACTGACACAAGAGATCATCTTCTCAGAAGACTCATCAACATTTTAGAAATAGATCCAACTGGGGGAAGTGAATACTTCCTGCTGACCCAGGCACTTTGTCTGTGTAAGATCCAGGGGGATCACAGCTTGATCCAAACTCGCAATCCTCTCTCCCAGTAAGAAAAGCCCTCTAAAGAAGAGTAACAGATAAAAAGGCTGTAGAGCAGAAGGACCCAAAATACAATTTAAGAAGTTGGCTTCCTACCTGGCTTTTTCCGATTTTCTCTTTTCTCCCCCCATTAGCACTCCAGGCACAATCCAGGCAAATGGCTACAGAAAGGAAAACCAAGACCAGTATAGATTCTTCTTAATAAAGAGACAAAGCCTAATCCAAAAATTATGTTTCCTGGCAAAAAGAGAAAGGACTGGGGCTGACAGCAGTGTGCATCTGATTTGATCTAACAGATACAGTCTACATGCACTCTCTCACCCACAGCTACATATCAATGGCACCTTTGGTTCTAGCCATGTAACTTGCTTCCCACATCGTTGAGGAAGATAGAAATGCAATCATTTTTGCACCAGTTCCAATCATATAATAATAATTCTTTTCCTTCTCCCCATGTAGCCTAAATGTTCAAAGACAAGCTACAATGCTATTTCTTCATCTTGCCTTTAAGCAGTATCTTCCTGTGGCCAAGGAAAATTTAAGAAAAACACAGGACCTATAAAGTTTATATATACATCCACAGACCTACATGCACACAGTCACCGTGTCTGTGAACATTAAATGTCAGTCTCATTGATACTGGCAGGAGTTTTTGCCACTTACTTTAATGAGGTCCAACCCTTCATTGAATCCAATATTGCCCAGTGTTTACAGGGGAGATAATCAAAGCACAGTACTGCCACTGCCTCACTCGACGGAATCGCAGGACAGAAGCAGAGCACAGCTTGTAAGCATTGCACAAATGCATGACTGGTAAATAGGCTTAAGTTTGCATGGGTCACTGCTTGCCAGAAATGCTCCAACAAAATAGTTTCTACAAAAAGAGTTCCTTTTAAAGGTTTAAAATAAGGTAGGTGTCTAAGCAAGATCCATACAATATCAACTTAGCAGCTGGCATTAGAGTAATTGCATCAAGAGCAGCTCAACTTTTTCTCTCTCTCAGTAATTACACAATCACATCACACCCTTCAGTCGTCCAGCCCTTCCAGGGTCCAGCCAGACCACAATCTAAATCTTCTGCTTTGGGTCACTACGACAGCCTACACTGACTTGACAGTTACTACCCATTATATGTAACAAAGAAAAGCTAAAGGAGACTTCATCCTTTGAAGGACATCAAAAGTCCACTCATAATAACTTCTAATTACTATGGAAGAAGACTAAAGTACTTTAAAACCTCAGCATGACAACAAAATATTACTTGGTAATTCAAGCACCAAAAAAAGACTTGGAAAGTGCTTTATTATTTCAACGAAAAAAGAGAAGAGGGAGCAGGACTGTGGATCAGATAAATGATTTAGATACCTCCTAACCCCATGGTAAGATACTCTGCCTCAATTAAAAGGAAAGCACTATCATTTAATGATTTTAAAAGCCTTTTAATTTCTCCAGCCATTCAATTGGCAAAGCACTTCACCAAGTTCTACTCCCCATCTGAAACCCATCTGTCTAGTATTAGTTTCAGTAAAACGGTACGTGTCATTGTGAGAGCTTCCATTCATAACTCAGGCTAAAACAATGGCAGGTTCTTTGAAATCAACTATGCTTGTTTACGAAAACATGTGCAACTAAGGTGCCATAATTAATCACTTAGCTGTTCATTTAATAGTTTAAAACATGCCATAGGGAAATCACACTTAAATGCACTTAAAGACAAACAGGTTTATCTTTAAGCACCATGTATCTTGCCAGATGCTGGATTTCCTTAAACATGCAGTTGAATTCACACGAATGAAGTTGTTCAGCATCCAACAGCAAGAGGCTCAAGGAATAAAAACAGGGCAATGAATTCTTACCTTAAGTAGTTTCTGCATTGTATCAAAACTCTGGAGCGCAAGCTATGGAAATCAACAGAAGAAAGTGAGCTCTGAAAAAATCCCAGGACTACAAAAAGACTACAGCCCCTTTGGCTCAAAAAATAAGATAATCTAGTTATGTATATTATCAGAATTCTAAATACATCCTTAATTTTTCTTTGATAAGCTGTGTATTATTTTATTCTTTTGCATAATCCTTCTTTTATCATCTTTGGACCTGTTCAGAAACCTCTCTCCTGGTGCAGCTCCACAAGCTGACTCCCGTGACAGTACAAAATTCTGCTGGCAAATAATATAAATCAAATAGAAGAGAGTTCAGTGGAGAAACCAACTCTTGATAGTCTCATCTTCAGCATTCACTTACAGATTTGAAAATAGGGCTTTAAAAATGAAATATTTGTATAAACCTACACATTCGCAAAGCTGATTTCATTGGTTATACTCCATGCCCTGTGTGAGCTAGGCAAGCTTCTCTCTCCCATGCACTGAGCTAAAGTTTCTCCAGTCTTCCCAACTACTTCCCACTGTATGAGGAAAACTTAAGAGATTCCTTCTCTCTCACTTTGGTATGGCATGAAACAGAAATGACACCACACATCCAGGGAGCAAACGCCCTTTCTGTGAGGGCAACATCCAAGCAAAATGACAGACAACATTTCCTAAGACAGTCCTTAGTGGACCCACACCCACACACTAAAAATCAGGGTTCAAACACCCAAATTCAGATAGAATCAGAAAGAAAAAATGCCACCTACCTCTCTTGTTGGGACTAATATGAGTGCATAAGGCCCATCACTGCGCTGCAAACAGAAAAGACAAGAGATCCCCTAAGAAGAATGTGGTACTGATACACAGAGAGCTTTCACTTGTAACTGTTAGCAGCTGACTAAGTGAATTCTGAAGGGCTTTAGTACAAATCTGTACACAACAGTTTGGGGTATTCCCCTCCCAGCTTTAAAAAAAATATAAAAATCAATGGTCTTTCAAATACCAATCCTGCATTGCCTTCTCTTTCGTGCTTGGAGACCTACTCACAGTCATACATGATGCTTTATTCCATATGCATATTGCTTAATTCTTATACTTCTGAGCTGCAGAAACACCCTCATGTTTGACACACAACAACAATCTGGAGGGAGCAGCTGCAGAAAGTAACAGTCCAGGATGGGCTGGAAATATTTCAACCCATAAGGAAAGTCAGGATGATCTCTTTCCAAAAAGTGTACAAGAGATGGCAGATCTGCAGCAGCATTTTCTGGTCAACAAGATGATCCAAACTGGGAGCAATTATCAAATCTCACTCCATGTCAAAGATTAGAAACTTATTACTCCTAAAAGCATGGCAGTAACCTTTGATTTTGGTTCTCCCAGCTTCCAGACCATTGCCTCTTCTGTGCTTTACCTTCTCCAAACACGACAATTTAGCCTAGTTATCTGCTGCATGAAGTAATGGGGAATGTGTAACATTGTTCTTGTCTCATCTGTATCTCAACAGCACAGGAGGATCACATAAGCCACACACACAAATAAGAATAGAGACTGCTCAAGTAAAGTGTAAAGTAAAAGTAAGTGCTGGATTTCATTTTTATTAATCTTAATATCAAAAGCAGGTATATTTAATCCTATTGCACCTACCTGTATTTTGGATTCCATTCCTTGCAAAGACTGTACAAGCGGAATCCCATAGGCAAGAGTTTTACCTTTTAAAAAGGGAGAAAATTGGAAAACTTTCCATCAAAAAAAAAAAGTGGCAATTACAGCACTCTAGCAAATTAAAATACCATTCATCCTACCATTCTTAAACTGAGGGGTCAGAGTCTGGAAAAGTTCTAATTAAGTAGAAAGTTTCCAGAACAGAAGATTGACAGGCAATTCACCAAAGGGTTAAATTAAAAAACAGGCGGTGGTGTCCCACTAAAATCTATCTAAATAAATATCCCCATCCACCCAAGGAAATGAGACATCCAGACACAGTTTGCTGTAGGCACGTAAGTTTGGATGGTAAGAGTGTGTGCTGCTCAGCTCTGCTGCTCCTGCATCCCCTCAGCAGCCTTGGAATAGGCCCACGGGCGACGGCTGGCAGCTGCACATCAACGCTCAGTCCCACCGCTGCACCGGTACAGAAGTTTGCACAGCATCTGTCTGTGTCACCGCAATCCCACGTCAGGCTTCCCAGCCTGTCACTTCCATGAGCTGTACTGGGAACGTGAGGGTTTGGGTCTGTATTGGGGATCCGGTTTAACGCACCCCAGGGAAGGAGACTGACAATTGAACACTGACCTGACCCAGTCTGAGATCTCACTAGAGCATCTCTGCCTTGCAGGAGCACGGGAATCGTTTGCTTCTGAACACTGTGTAACAAACAAACCTGGTAAGGAAATATGAACGCAACACAGGATACAACCCTAGCGTTTTAACATACGGTGACTGTTTCAAAACTGTTTACCCCAAATTCCACACATTCATCTCTGCTCTGTAGCTACATCAGTAGATGTGATATTTTAAGGAAAGTCTCTAGATAGGCATTAGATGTGATAAATGGAAACCAGCTCATTTTATGATTCAGGTACCAAATTAGAAGGCAGGACTCCAAGGTTCCACCTTCAGCTGTGACAAATGACTTACTGTGTTACATAAGTAATAACTCAAAAGTTATTTCTCATCTCAAATTTTGAAAGCAACAAACCCTATGGCAATTGGGACATCTTCCCAGGTACTGTGGTCTTCAAAATCCAATTACAGATAATGAAACAATCATAAATGATTTGCTTTAAGGGGTAGTGAAGTGCAAAGTCTATATAACAATTTGCTTACCTGGTCATGCTAGTTATCTTTAGGACGGTGTTTATTGTGGAAATCTAGAGAAATAATAAAGAGCAGTAAGCAGGTTTCATTGTCAAACTGTTTCTTTTGTTACTTTTTGTAGTGGAAGATAAAGCAAAAACCAGAAAACTGATGCTTATTTTCTACATTACTGGTCCAGGGCAACTGGATGTAAAAGTTCCCACATCCTCAAAATACTTCTGAGTTAATCAGAATTACACCACTGCTGGTACATCACAAAATATTAAACTTGTCAAAATATTGCACTCCCAAATAGTTTTCTGTGGGTTTTTTTGGTATCACAACTGCAAACAGCGAAGGGTGCTGGGACAGTGTGTTTGGGGACAGGTCCCAGCACATTGAGCTAACAGACTGCAACAAAATCAGGCAAAGAACTGGCAAGCCTGTCTAAGTCACCAGGAATAAAAGAGCCTCTCTCAGTGCTCTGACCTGCTTCCCACCCAAAAAAGAACGTTTCAAGGCACACAGCCTTCCTGCCACTCACCAGGTGCGGATGAAGGCCCAACTGGCTAAAAGAATCTGTAGTGAAAACATTTTCTTGCACCTGCTGCACTGCTTTTCTGAGTTAGGGGAAACAAAACAAAACAAAGCACAAGCTGTGGTTAAACATGATACAAGAGTATTCTATGTAAGCAGCAATGAAAGTACTTGTACCAAGCAACTACTCTGCCCAAGCAAGGGCAAGAATTCAAGACACTAAATTTGAAGGCATTGAAAGGGCGTTTTTCCTCCCATTTGTCTAAATACCTGTGAATTTCTGGGATATCAGGGTTGTTTTTAAACAGGCTGGATGTCTTAATGAAAGGTTTGCTTTTCTGGTTTTCATTTTGTTTGTCAGTCAACTGCTTCTTAGGAAGAGGTTTTTGTGATGAACTTCCCTTCTCCTTGATGTCAGCTTCCGGAGCACACTTCTTGAAGGTGTTTACTGATGGCTTACGCTTACGTTTCAAAGGTGGGTTTCCCTGTGGTGACTGGAGCTTTCTTTTCAGAGCACCAGACTGCTTGAATGTTAACAAACAAACCAGACAGCAAGTATTCATTAGTGACTGAGAATTAACAACATGCTATCATGCTGAACACAAACATCATCCCACAGACAGATCCCTTATTTTCAGAATTCCCTACCCCATGACGAAAGAAACTAAGTTTGATTTTTGCAGCTAGACAGTTCCTACTCTGACAGATTCACCCCTATGCCTGAGACCTCTGAACACTGGTGAAATGCAAAGAGAGGTCTAGAGTCATATACAGTGCTCATCTCTGCAGGATTTCATCTGGCTTCTCCAGTAACTGAGCAGAACACGCTTCAAAAATCTCTCTCAAAAGCTCTGCAAATCTCCTGATTACATTAAAGCCATCCCTGTAGGCCTCCTTCTTTCTGTGGGCAGGAGGCACGGCCTGTACTTCACTCCAACTTATGCTTCTGCCAACTTTCAGCATTTCTGAGCTCTTTATTTCTTTTTCTGAAGCAATCGGTTTATTTTACTGATCTTCCAATCATCTTAAGAGAAGCTTTTGCTCTCCCCGTATCCCACCAGGAATGCTGAAGAAAATTAAATTTAACTTTCTTTGGTCCCCAGAGCCCTTCAACGTCCCTCAGCCCTTTCTCCCTAAACTTGTTTTTTCCTGACACAACTGCAAAATCCTGAAACGCGTGAAGCACCAGCACAGTCCTGCCCCACTTTTTTCTCTCTTCTCTACTCCTAGTTGCACACTCTGATTTTCCTTGTCCTCCTGGGAACCATGCTGTTCTCAAGCTCTATTACTTTTTTTTCACTTGTTTCTTCACATTTTTAGCAACCACCCAAAAAACCAACCTCCTACCACCAACACTCGCGATCAGGAAAAGGATGGTGGTGCCGCCCTACCTCAAAGTACCCATTATAACCTGGGTAAACCCTGCCAAAGACTTAACTCTCACGTGTTTTTGCACAGTATTTTACAAACGGTTTAAAAATTGAGAATAACAGTTGAAAAAAAACCAAACAAAACAAACAGAATTACTGTAACAATACCTTTGAGAACATCTATTCAACCCATTCTTGCTCTCCTTAAAAAAGCACTTATTCCTGCAGCTCGTAGCATCCCCACAAGTGTAAGTTTGCTCTAAAATATAAGACTTCCCCTCCCTGGCAGCCTTTCAAAGCATCTCCAAAGGAGGCAGAGGCCTGTCAGAGCGCTCCCCACCAGCTGCCAGCCCCCAACGAGGCAGAAGCCTCCAGGAAGGCGGGGAGAGCCCAGGGCCATCCCGCGGCAGCCCCTCCAGAGGGATCAGACAACCTGGCCCCCGCCGAGGCTTCCCCCTCCGCAGCCGCGGGCCGGGCCCCCCCCGGGCACGGGGGCCGAGCCACCCCATGCGGACACCAACCCCGTTTGAGGAGAGAAAAAGCCAAAAGCTCGATTTAGTAACTTTTCAGACGCTGGCTTCCCCCCGCCCCGGCCCCCGCCCGCGGCTCCCCTGGGCCAGCCGCCAGCCGGTGCCTCCCCGGCCCAGTCAGGGCAAGAGCCGGCACCTGGGGCCGAGCCCCCCCCAGCCTCCCCGGGCCGCACCTACCCGGCTGGGGGCGCCGGGCCCGCGGCCCCGCGGCGCCGAGCTGAGGTTGAGGAGCAGCGTCCCTCCCGCCGCCATGGCACGCCGCCTCCCGCAGGGCCCCGGGGCCGCCCCTGGGGCCGGGCCCAGCCCGCGAGGGCGGAGGGGAGGCGGACATGGAGAGAGGGATCCCTCATGGGAACGGCCGCTCACCCGGCGGCCCCGGCCCCACCCGCCCCGCGCTGCGGGGGCTCTGGGGGGGCGCGGCCCGACCCTCCCCTCCCGCCCGGGCCCCGCGGGGC
>JAOXNO010000008.1:1184778-1207788 GCA_028565335.1 Limnodromus scolopaceus
CCCTGCCCCTCACGCTGCATTTGATGCTTTTGAAAAACATAATGGGAGGAAAAAAAACCCATAAATAGTCCAGTAATGTTGGGGTGCAACGTGATCCGGTACCGAGTGGATTTCAGGGATTCTAAAGTTTAGCGGTTTTTCTAAGAATCGCTTGAGCTGCAGTACTCTGCTGACACTTATTTCTGTACAGTTTTAAGTAGAAGTCTTTTTTGGCTTGCTACCTAATCTGGAAGGTTTTTGCAGCCGGGACTGGTTTGTGCTTCGGGGGGGGCACCTGACTTTTTACACTCCTTAGCACAGAGAGGCGGCAAGGCTGAGTGAATATCTTACTAAATAATAATAATAACTCTCTTGTTGCTGATCTGAGGCTTTTTTTCCAGAACAATGCTGAGAATATGGAATAGCTGGAGTTGAAATACTGAATGCTTTGCAGTTTGAACGTTATGCCAAGTATGAAGTACGAAAGCAGGCTCTTTGATTCAGCAGACAGAGATTCACTGAATTTCACTGAATTTTTTTGGAGTTGGAAGGGACCATAGAGATCATCTAGTCCAACTCCCCTGCCAAGGCAGGACTACCCAGAGCATGTCAGAGAGTCAAAACTGTACAAATTCAGGCCAACAGCGAGGCTTACATCTTTAAGAGCGAGGTTAATTAGCCACTGGAACAGCGTAGTATATGTTATAGTGGATATACATATTGTATATGTGATAGGGGATGCTCTGTTTCAAGTGGGGATTAGTTCTGGGGAAGTCATCCTAAAAAAAAAAAAAAAAAAAGTTTTGTAAGTGTTTTAAAAGTTCTTTTTGTTATCTTTTAGGTTGGTCCAAAAAAGGAGGTAGCAGAATGTAAGGAAAAGTTTGCAAGTTCAGTGGATCCAACGGTTAGTCAGACCTTCATGCTCGATCGAGTGTTCAATCCCGAAGGAAAGTCCTTGCCGCCGATGCGAGGATTCAAGTATTCCAGCTGGTCCCCGCTGGGCTGTGACGCGAACGGAAGGTGCCTCCTCGCAGCTTTAACCATGGACAATCGATTGACCATCCACGCCAACCTCAACAGGCTGCAGTGGGTGCAGCTGGTGGACCTGACAGAAATCTACGGGGAGCGTTTGCACGAAGCCAGTTACAAACTCTCTAAGGCTGACACTCCCAAGGGAGAACTAGGAGACTTCTCGGAATTCCAGCGGCGGCACAGCATGCAGACGCCAGTGCGCATGGAGTGGTCGGGCATCTGCACCACCCAGCAGGTTAAACACAACAACGAATGCCGGGATGTCGGTAGCGTGCTCTTGGCAGTACTCTTTGAAAACAGTAACATTGCAGTTTGGCAATTTCAGCTGCCGTTTCTGGGTAAGGAATCGATTACTTCTTGCAATACCATAGAGTCCGGAATAAATTCCCCAAGCGTGTTGTCTTGGTGGGAATACGAACACAACAACCGAAAGATGAGTGGACTCATTGTAGGGAGTGCTTTTGGACCGGTTAAGATCCTTCCTGTCAATCTAAAAGCAGTCAAAGGCTACTTCACGCTGAGACAACCCGTAGTCTTATGGCAAGAAATGGACCAGTTACCAGTGCACAGTATCAAGTGCATTCCTCTTTACCACCCCTACCAGAAATGCAGTTGTAGCTTAGTGGTGGCTGCAAGAGGAGCTTACGTGTTCTGGTGTCTCCTGTTGATATCCAAAGCGGGTCTGAACGTCCATAATTCCCACGTGACAGGGCTTCATTCTTTGCCAATCGTATCTATGACTGCAGACAAGCAGAACGGCACGGTGTATACGTGCTCCAGTGATGGAAAGGTGAGGCAGCTCATTCCTATATTCACAGACGTTGCTTTAAAGTTTGAGCACCAGCTGATCAAGCTCTCGGAAGTGTTTGGCTCTGTCAGGACTCACGGAATAGCCGTTAGCCCGTGCGGTGCGTACTTAGCAGTTATTACGACAGAGGGAATGATTAACGGTCTCCACCCGGTTAACAAAAACTACCAAGTCCAGTTTGTAACCCTTAAGACTTTTGAGGAGGCAGCAGCGCAGCTCTTGGAGTCTTCTGTTCAGAACCTTTTCCGGCAAGTGGACTTGACGGACCTTGTACGCTGGAAAATTCTGAAGGATAAGCATATTCCTCAATTCTTACAGGAAGCACTGGATAAAAAGATTGAGAGCTGTGGTTCTACTTACTTCTGGCGGTTTAAGCTATTTCTCCTGAGGATTTTGTACCAGTCGATGCAGAAAGCTCCCTCAGAGGTCATGTGGAGACCTTCACACGAGGATGCAAAAATCTTGGTATCGGATTCCCCTGGGATGGGCAGCACGGAAGACGATCAAGAGGAAGGGACTTCTAAACAAGCCAGCAAGCAGAGCCTATGTGACACAGGCAAAGGTATGGACATAGATGACACTGCAGACGATTCTCTTCCTCAGTCAAGTGACATAGGAGGCCGCGAGCCAATGGAAGAAAAGCTTCTTGAAGTACAGGCACAGATTGAGGCAGTAGAAATGCACTTGACACGAGAACACATGAAACGGGTGTTGGGAGAAGTTTATCTACACACCTGGATTACAGAAAACACCAGTATTCCCACCAGAGGAGTCTGTGACTTCTTAATGTCCGATGATGGCTATGATGACAGAACAGCACGAGTAAGTGCACCTCTATGCTCTGGGAATTCCGTGTTACAAGTGACTTCTTTCTCCCCCTCCGCATCTGTCGTGAAAATACAACTTTGGGGTGGGAAAGAGACCTGTAATCATGTCATCCTTGCCAGTCAGCTTCTGTAGAGCATACAGCTGAAGTTGTCCTTCCTTAAAATTACAGAGTAGGAGGGAATGTAAATACAGAGGTTGAGATTTGGATCAGGTACAATAAAGAATAAGTGAGCTGTCTGGGCTTCTGCAGAACAAGGGAGAGGACCATGGTTATTCTGCTGCTGTTGGTGGCTTTAGAACATGTACTGATAGAGAGGGATGTTTATTTTCATGGCTAAGTTTATTTAATCTATCTCCTCTACAAAACTAAACTTAGAAGGTATTTCCTCCAGTCAGCTATGTCTGCAATTCTAATTTGCAGTATCACTTGCTTAAAGTATTTATAATTGAAAGTACTGTGACTGTTCAGGTGCTACATCAGGTTTGTCATTGCTCCATCAGCCTCCAGTGGAAAGATCAGTTACAGAGGTTCAGAAAGGGATTGTGTTTTGTATTAAATCCAGTGATTCAAAACTTTGTGCAGGACTTTCAATTAACCAAGCTGACTGATGTCTTTTTTTTTTAACATACATGGCCTGAACCTTCAGGCACGCTTGCATTTATTGAACTACAATAAATAAGCATAACTGAATGCTTGGCTGTACCAGGAACTCTTCCCAAACTTGCAATACTCCCTACCAAAATACAAGTATAACTACAAGGACAGTATCCTGACTATTGCAATATGTAGAATAAGCATCTGTGTCAGGAAATAAGTGATCAGTGAACCTAGCACTGGGCAATGAAGTTCCCTCAGTATAGACATCAGCCAAAGGAAGCTTCAGGGGGAACATGCCACCACCAGCCTCCTGGCTCTTAGGACTTGATGACAAGAACATCTCAGATGTCCCTGTACCTCTTTGTATGAGCAGAGAACAGTTCTTTGCAGTACCCAAGCCCTTAAATCACTTGAACTCTAAAAATGAACCTTTACATTGCATCCAGAAAGACAGGGAAGGAAGCGCATTTCCATTCCTGATGTCGTGTGGTGTTCTCTCTGCTGGACTTACAGCCAAGCGGGCCACACAGCGTGGCCATCAGTAATTCACCGGGAAACTATTCTGGCAGAACTGCTGTGTTTTTCTAGCACCCAATTACTATGAATTGAAGCTCTGAGAGGTTGCTTTTCTTCTCTTGTAACAAGATTCTTGTTTTTACAGTGATTAAAAGCTGACTTCCAAGTCCTATTTTATCTATTCAGTTTGCTGTCACATTTTAAAGGTCCTTGCATGTGTTTTATATCTATTGAAATGTTAAAGACAAATTTGATCACATAAATGTTCTACTATAAACATTGTGTATACTCAAAGATGACTGCTGAAGACATGCATCCAGGTAATTTCTAAAGAGGAATTCTTTTTAGCACATCACTGTGATAGGCATGAGAAGGTGAAAGCGTTGCTCTAGCGGTCAGAGGCTAAAGTGGTGTGACACCAATTTCTTCAGTACTTCTTAAATTTGCAAGTAGCTTAACATAACACCGTTGCTCTTAAGTTCTGTATCCCTTTACTGTGGTACAGAAATCTGTAGGAGGTGACCATAAAAGGAGACTAAATTAATATTTTTCAGTGTATTCTATTTCTTGTGCTTTTATTTCTTTGAATTTGGTGAAGAGCGTAACTCTTTGTATCCTGTATCATATCCTGAAATCGCAACATCCTGGGAGAAGTTTCCACCTTCCCGTAGGCAGCTCTCTCGCTGTAACCAATGCTGACTGCTCTCTATTCCCAGGTGCTGATTGGGCATATCTTAAAGAAAATGAACAAACAGACTTTTCCAGAACACTGCAGCTTGTGTAAAGAGATCCTGCCATTCACCGACCGCAAACAGGCAGTCTGCTCCAATGGACATATTTGGCTCAGGTAATTGGTTGTTAAAAGAGTTTTTGCCCTCCTCTGGATAATTTAAACATCCTTAAATAGCTAACCTAACACACTTCCCAGAGTTGGAGTGAAAAGTCACGAAGCATGCAGTTAATTGTAATATTTGCTGGCTGTTATCTGCCCTCTTCCATGAGAGAGGGGGCACCGGAGATTGGATTGGGTTCTCTTATCAATACACTGTTTTTTAAAATAAAATGCTTTTGATCATCTTTTTTCTTCAAGCAGGGGGAGGGTGGGGGCAGGGAGAAAGTAAGTGAGGGAAAATCAAACACAAGTAATCCTTTGGAACAGCACATGAAGTTCAGCTACTTCAGCATTTGAAAACAAAGTAATTTAACAAAAAATGATTGGAAACAGCCACATTGAGAATTCAGACAAGTTCTGGAACATCTAGAAAAGGAAGTCTTCCAACATGAATATATCGGGTACGTGGTGATTGTCCCTGGAGACTTGGCAAGTCAGTAAAAAAACAACAAACCTTTGCCTGGCAGATATTATGTGGTAGTTTGGCTAAATAGTCATTGCCTTAAAGACACCATAATTCTTCCCCTGTGCAGTAACCCTCAAATGCTTCACCTCTTCTACTGTATGCTAAAATTTTTTGACCAACTTTTTTCAATGATATATTGATTTTTGTCCTTTTGCATTTTGTGACCATACGTAATTTGGCACACTTGTTAAGTTTCATTTACCTGAATTAATATTTTATTAATTTCCATGTTTAATGTGGCTCAGTACTGCCTGAAGTCTCAGGAAGCAAGGTCTATTGGGAACAGAACCCAGCCTCCAGTCAGGGCGTAGGCACAGGTCACAAAACAACAAAACCTCAAGCCTCCTGATAAAACTGCTTGTCCTTTCACAGGTGCTTTCTAACTTACCAGTCCTGCCAGAGTTTGGTGTACAGGAGGTGTTTGCTTCATGACAGCATCGCACGGCATCCAACCCCAGAAGGTAAACTCTTCCTCTGGCCAAAAGGGGCAGGATTATGTATTCTTAAGTTTTATCTGCAAAAAGACTTGAATTCATTTCACTGACTTTTCTCTTTTAGCCAGTTATCATGTGAAGTACTAGTACTCTGCATTTCACAGTGTCTTCTTGTTGTCCGAGCATTAGTGGAATATGTTAATTACAAAATAGCGACCGCAGAAATTAATTTATAAATACTACATTTCAATGAGAGCTGGGTAAACACATAATCTGTGCTGGAACGCTACAACACTTAGTTTATATTCAAGGTGAATATATCAGCATCCCGTTCTGCAAGAGCTGAGGGTCGTTGACATTCTATTTCAGTGCAAACTCTATTGATCTGGCACGGGTTAAGAAACAGTTGTCACCTTGCTGGCTTTGGTCCCAAACCTGCCATGATTAAGTACATCATTCAGAGACAATAACGGCAGGCTGTGGGGCCAGTCAGCCTTTTGGCTTTGCATTTTCAGAGTTTGAGGAAGGACAAGCTGTGCAAGAAAATAACCAGTACACTTAAAAAAATTATGGTACACTCTAACAGTTTGTCTTAAAGTGTAGGTGATACTTTTCCGCTCTCCATAATATGTATTTCCAGTCAGCACCAAGGATCAACTACAGAACTTAAACCTCAGTGGAGAGAGGCTGTAAACTTAGTTTCCTTATATAAGAGAGGGACAAAGAAACAGGAACCAAAGACTGCATTACGTGAAGGATCTAATTTCAGTTAAGGAAATGAGAAGACTGCATTTATGGCATGGTGATCCTTTAAAATTTTTTCCTATATAGCTATATAGATGTGTATCTAGTGGTATAGCATGGAGTGTTTCACCTTAATTTTGTCCTCTTCTGAAGTGGGACTTAAACTGGCATTGCTTGAAATTTCAAGACAGAAATGGACTTGGATTCCTCTGAACTCTCAGTTAATATCCCAGATGGTGAATATATAGACAAACTAAATAGTAATCCTGAAAGAGTTTCTATCTCAGACGTCGTTCCTGTGTTCACCTCTACCCACAGCTTTAAACAACTTCTTTTCTTATTTGCAGATCCTGAATGGATCAAGAGGTTATTACAAGGACCTTGCACATTCTGTGATTCTCCTGTGTTCTAGAGAAAAGCTATGTAAAGATTGAAAGTATTTTCTCTACTGCATAAGCTCCCTTCGGTCTCGAAGGATACAGAGCACAGGAAACACAGACTTTACTGGAGGGGGAAGACATTGTCCACAGCCCTGTAAATAGAACATCGGAGGTTCTAGAAACTCCTTCAGTCCAGAGTCTGGTTCTCTGGAACTCCAGTTCCAGAAACAGGAGTACATCTGGGAAGACTGAGTTTGTAAAGCGGTTTGGAAATGCACCCCATTGAAGCATCAGCAGCTGGACATGCCTCCTTTTACTGAAAAGGAACTGAAGTCTGAAGCACGTGCCATTCCCCAAAAGCTGGGACGGGAACAGCGGAGCTGCCTCTTGAATGGTCTTGGTGGGTAGAGAAGGCTTCAGCTCGTAGTGCTCTCTGTTGCTTTTTAACAAGCACTGGCACTTGCTGTAGAATATTAAACTATCAAAATAATTTGTGGTTCTAATTTCTTGCAGAGTGAAGCGTGTGCCAGTTACAGCCATAGGAAAGAAATTGGCCGTTATATTAGTTTCACTTAAAGTCTAGAAGAATAACTGCCTCTTAACTGTTAACAACAGTATTGCAGTCAGAAGAGTAATACTGGCTGCCTGGGTCAAATATGGATCAGTAAGAATAATTTTAAAATGTAATAATTATTAAACTAATCGCAATTAGACTAAACACTAATATATATAGATATAATTTCCAATGCTGTTAAGTCGCTTGCCCCACTTTCTTTTTCTGAACTAAGTTCTAATCACTTCCTAGCTTTTGCCAGTGCACATGCCTTTGGTTTCACTTAACCCTCTACCAACAGGAATTGTGTTTTCCAGTGTAACTTGCTTACCAAACCATTACCAATTTACCTTATTCTCGATTGAACTGAGAGTCTCCTTCATACAGTAATTGAGTTTTACAAAAGTGTGACACACAAGTAATCACTCCCAGCTGACAGTTTCTCTGTTCATAATAATGCAGTAAAAAAAACCACCACAAAACCCCTGAAAACCCAACCACCCCCATGGCAAACGTGTCATAGGTAGTTTCCACGGGTGGTCATGGAGTCTGGTGAAGCTATTCTTGTAGAACCCTGAATTTCTCATCGAGAGATTCATAAACATGCCAGTGATGTAGCATGGCTGAGCCCAGAAATTTATTCTGCCTTCTCACTGTCCTATCAGAAAAAGAAATAAAAAAATCTTTCTCTCTTTGGCATCTGGTTCCTGCGGGGACCAGGAGTATCCTTTTCGACTTCCTATGCAGTGTTAGAGGAATAATACCTCCAAAACTTGTATAGTTATTTGGTACAGTTTGTCTTGTTAACTTAAATCTATGTTGTCAAATAATCCAAAGTCTCTGTATTTACATTCTTCAGCCAGTCTGTACCAGTCTGGACACTGGGCTGTGGTACCCTCTTTGTGATTCATGACACTTCTGGTGCGCGTGACGTCCTCTATTTGAGAAATCAAGGAGTTGTCCTGACAGTATCAGTCTCCGAGGATGCATGTGTGGATTGGTGCTTAAGTTTCCTTGATTCAATGACTATGCATATTTTCTTAACGTTCCTTCACCTTTAGTAGGAGCAGATTTTTTTCAGCAAACATTAAAAGGAGTCAGCTGTCCTTCCGTTCAGTGGTTCATGCATTAAGCATGATCGTGCTTTGAGAATAATCTTAACATAGTAGACTAGAACGGCAGAAGCACATTCATCTGTAAAATAATTAGCCTTGTTTGTAAATACCCTTGGAAGTGATACCATAATTGTATTAAAGAAATGTTTAGTTTTTTATTGCTGTGCATTGAAAATTGAAATGACTTCAGCGTGTCTGCAAAGAAAGAAAATGTAGATTGTGGTAGCCTCAAGTAAAACAAAAAGTAACCCCGACACCCAACGTGTGTGTAGTTTGGGGTCAGGTTCTGTGTCTGGGACAGCCTTTATCTTCTCCCTCCCAGGGGAGATGGGCTTTGGGAGGAACAGAACATCAGTTTCCAACACGAGTTGAAGAGAAGATTTATTTATGATGGTAGAGAAAACATTTCAAGTGGAAGCTGCAAGTCCCTGTCTGGGCAGCACCGACCAGTTCGTGAGTAAGTGTTTGATTCAGAAATTCACCTGACCATGGAAAAGGCGAGAGCTCTCCAGAACCACGGGTAGAAGCGCTTTTAAAAGAAGTCAAAGAACATTTCTTTGATCTTGGCTTAGAAACTATAATGATACCCTCATCTGCTGAAGCGTTCAAGTCTGGCTGACCAAAAGGTTCAGCCTGAGATCATTAGATTAACTCCTGGTGATTACTTCTAGCAGTTACCTTGAATTTCCCTGGATTGAGTTTTAATGCTTTAGACGGTAGCAGCTCTAATACACCACACGTTAATGGTTATTTTCCTTGTCTTTTAAGGCAGTAGATATCAGTAAACCATTGCCAGTTTATTTAACCTGATTTATGGCTGCTGGGAGAATGGAATTTTAAAGCCAGTGATGTTGGCTTTGTCTGCATGCCAGTGGAGATCCTTTAGCACAAAGCTTTCACTTCTCACCCTGACCCATTCACAACAGGTAAAGAGCTATTGTGATTTTAATTTTATTTTTTTTTAAACCATCACTGGTCCCTTGAGTGGTACTGCACACCTCAGACCAGTAACATTTAACCCCTGATGCTGATCTTGCTGGACTTTTCTGCCCAGCTGACAGCCGAGACTTCCTGCAAGAACCCCGTTATCTGTCTTGGACTCGTGATTTGCTGTTTGGGAATGGGGAGGTTGGTCCCACTCCTGGTGGGTCCCGTAACAACCCCCAGGGCTGCAGCAGCCCCTGGATGCGTTATCCCTCACACTGTCCTGACCAAACCCCTGCTTTAATCCCACACGGGGAAGGGGAGTGGGTGAGGAAGGTGCGAGCACCTGCTGCCGGGTCCTTGTGCTACTCTGCCATTAACAGAGCTGCCTTCTCCAACGAACACATACTCGAGCTCTCCAATATTAAGGCCCAGCCTGTTCAGAGAAACAAAGTGTTCAAAGAATAAACGCCACAAAAATCAGAGGGTTTGGGTTTTTTTTTTCTCACTAAGTTTTTGCCCTGAGTTTTGTGAGAGGTCTCAAACAAGTGAATAGTTGAAGGCTCTCCTCAGCTGCTTCTCCATTTGGTGGTAAATACCGTGGCTGTTGGTGGTACCTTATCTCCAGAGGAAGAATTAACACCCCAGCAGAGAGACATCATGCACTGCTTTTCCTTTTTTCTTTTTTTTTTTAAAGGATTGTGATATTTGCTGTTGCATCTGAGAATTGATAGCCAGAGGTGCTGTGTTCTGTCGGGAGCCAATCTGTCATTGTCCTTGATAAGTAGCTTCTCATAGCATTTAAGATTTGCTACTGGTGCCGATAACAGGAGTTTATCCCTCCTCTGCTGGGATGAAGAAATCCAAGGTTGGATGGATAAGCAGAACAGCTGCTTAGTGCCGTTGTTGGAACTAAGGTGAAAGTTTGGGGTCATGAGGACTCAGTCTTGGGTCTCCAAACTCCGCCTCCTGCTCTGGAACCGGTGACAGTGGAACTCATGGCTGCCTTTTGCCCCATTCAGCTCTGGGTTGGGCACTTCATCATTCAGTCGTCCCTTCCTTCTGTATGTTCCCCCATCCTATTAATCCTATTGTATATTTCTAGAGAAGAAATATGGTTGCTAATGCATACCTACAGGTAATAAACATTTCCCTGATTTTCTTAAAACTTGGAAGGCTTTCTACTGGCTAATGAATCACCAGTGATTATGGGCAGCATAACACTATTTACTCTATCCTCATTAAGGGTTTCTTGATATAAAAGAACTGAATGCAAACATTTACAGTCCTAGTTAAAGGCCAACAAATCACTCTTGTCCCGTTATGCCCTAAACTAACATTTACAGGAGAGTTCTTTGTACGAGTTTAGTTTCTCAAATACAGAGCCTTTCCTTTACGACTTGCTGGGTCTGTGAAGCAGTGGCCAACTCGCAGGCACAACCGCTGGAGCCTCAATTGCCACCTACAGGTACGGCATCAGAGAGAGGAGGAAGAAGAGAACCCCTCATCACTGAAGCTTTTGCTCTTCTGACAACATCTAAATTATGTGCAAGAGACGGAGGCACGAGAACAGCGAGATGTGGCTGCTGAGAGGATCTTCAAGGGGCAGGATGGGGGCTGCTCCTCCTCATTCCCTCTGCCTTCCTGCGTGAGCTGGGGACGGCAGTGAGACACCACCACGTGCCCGCTTCCTACTGGCGATCGCGGTCAAGTGCTTGTTGGCATTTTACAAGCCAGTCCATGCTGCTCATTGAAATTCCTTCTGGCAGTCATCTTGTAAGCGTGGAGTTAGTAGCAGTCCAACACTTAACAACATAATAAACTTCACATTTTGTTATTGCAGAGCACTGGGTCGTATTTTTGCGACCGGAAGTCAGGGCAATAGCAGTTTTAGCCTCAAAGTGCTGGTAGTCGTGGCAAAAGCCAAATTTATGGTAAACATCTACATTAAGTGGCAGAAGGTATTTATGGATTCTCAGTAAATAAAAGTGAAATGCTCAAAGCAGTTATCAATACCACCCCTGTCCTCATCTCCTCTCTTCTATTCCCTTTTGAAGCTTTCTGAATCAGGCCTGTAGCCGCACAGCTTGTACTGCAGACTCACATCCAAGCGGGTGGGGTTTATTCTTTAACCAGAACCGGTACAAATGTCCCCCTGGAAATGGCTGCTGGTTTACAGCTCCGCTGGCAAACACCAGGCAGGAAAGCTGCTTTCTTCCCCTCCGTGGGGGTAAACAAGGACAACTTGAGCCTGGCTCTGTTCGTCTGGGGTCCCGTCCCGCCCATCAAAGGCACGGGAATCTTAGCACGATGGAGTCGAGCCTTCTCCTGGAATTCTTGACGCAGGACAGTTTCTCACAGCTTGCAGAGGGCAGTACCTGAGCACAGCAACACCCGCAGAGCTTCGCTTTGCGCCTCTAACAGAGGAGAGTCTTGGCCACTTACTCTCACTGAAATTTCTGTCCGTGCTAATCTTTGCCTGTGCTCGGTTCTAACTCGCCCTTTTCACTGGAGACGTTCCCAGGCCCTTGGTGTCAGTTGGAATATTCTTATTCTATCACTATTTTTGAACAGTAACTCAGCTTTTAGCAGTCTTCACTCGGAAAACTGCAACTCCTGCTGCTCTGTCGTGATCCGGGCAGTGCCCTCAGGAGTGTCACAGCTGCCTCTGGATGTTGTCATTGTTGCAATGCAGCGGGTACACGGGGCACTAATTAGCATTAATTACACTACAGTCCAGGGCAGGAAGTGGAGTAATTCCCTGCGCTGTCCTAGGCCGTGGCTGGATCAACCCAAATGTGGATGTTTGGAGCACCTTCACCACAGGAGGAGTCGTGCACTGCAGATGTTAGAGGGCCCGGTGTTGTTCTTACGGAGCACAGAACAAGGAGGTGAGCCCTGGCAAGGGAAAACCCAAGAGCCACCCAAAAGGAACTGTTCAGATGAGAGTTTAATTTAATTGCTCCGCTAATCAAGTCCATCTCTTCACGCTACTTGAATTCTGTTCCGGGGTGAGTGTTGTAGCTGGGCGACCGCACGGTCGCCGGGCTGAACGAAAAGCCAAGTTGAGTTTTAATCTTCAGTTTGGGGATTTTTCCTTGGAGGCTCCGTTCATGGGAGGGTCTGACAAAGTTGCTGTGAATATTGATGCTGTGTATATGGCACATTTTGTAAACGTGAAGCAAACCTGGGTGAATGTTTTGTACACTGCCAGGGTAGCATCGTAATCCTGCTCCTTTTTTATTCTAAATAAATATATAAAGTACTTGTTTGTAATGTCTGTATTTTAAGGGACTGAATTCCTGGGAGGGACAGAGGATGCTAAGAGCTGAGACTGGCAAGAACGAGCAGAGTAGTTAAACACTCAGTCCTTCAGCATAAAACTTTACATTTAAAAAGAAAAAAAAAAAAGCTTAATAATAAAAATCTTACTGTAGGCAGTGTCACAGCCACCGGTGGTAGAGCCTGGGAGAGGACCTGGGCTCTGATAGCGCCCTTCAGCCACACAACCCTTCCCTTCTCCTCACCAGCACAGGTTCGACCCCTCTTCTCCCTGGCCTCACAAACTCCAGCTCCAGAAAATAATCACACTGAAGAACCAGCTTTCTCTGGTGAAAGGGTTCTGACATCGCCTTTTCTACCATAGAATCAAACAGTTCTTGTTGCAGAAAGAGGAGAGAGAGTAACCCAGCAGAGCCTGCCTCCAGAGGGGAACAGACAGTTTTCTGTACGACGTGTCACAAGGCAAGAGTCACCTTTCAGGTTCAGTTTTGGCAGCTGCGACACAGACGGGCAGTTACAGGTTTGTAACCACCATCCGCTCCTACTTCAGATCAACTGGGCTCCAGCCACCCCTTGGGAAGCAGAACTGAGGCCCAGGAACCTGCCAAGTCTCTCTTTGCCCTAAACCAAACCTTAGGGACCTGTACGAACGTCCCACTGGCCCTTCCTTCATCACAGTCCCGCAGCTTCTACTGCGCCTTGTGAGCGGGTGGTGGCAAAACCAGCAACATTTAAGGTTTTTGTGCTGGTGTCATCACCCAAGCAGCACCCAACCCTTACGGGGAAGGGTGAGGAACCCAAGGAGAAGGCAGTGAAATCTTTCCCTGCAGAGACAGTGCTGGGGGATTGGGTCTCCTGCCCAGGGGTGTTTAAGTGTCCTCCCACCACAGCGCACTGAAGGCTCCGGTCTTTGGAGCAGGTGGATGCAGAAGTTTGTGGAAAAGTTGGACATACTCATCTTGGTGCTGAACTATGTAATTAACAGCATAACATATAGGGGATGGCACAACCTCTGAGCAGCCCTCTCTGCAAAGTGTCCTCGGAAAGCAGAGCGGTGAAAGATGGCCGTTTCAGAACCGGGCAAGCTGTGCAATAAGTAACGTCTGGTCCCTGCTGCGTTCTTACCACCTCCTCTTCACCTTGTTTTTCTCATTGCTCAACATTTGTTTTGCCAGAATAAGATGCTAATAAAATCAAGCATAGTTACCAAATTGCTTTTCAAATGTTGCGTTCCAATTATAAAAGCCTAATTCCTCCTTCCACCCACTGAACCTTTTTGGTATTAACAGGCTTTACTATGCAAAGTGATGCAGGGGCTGTTTCGTTTACAGTAATTAAATGAATGTCAATTGTTTTAGTTGTTTCTGAGGGAGAGTTCTACACGAGTATTAGCATGTTCTGCTAACCCTTACGTTCTGCACTTCGGGCCTGAAGCAAACCCTTGGGGGTTGACCATTGACCTGAGACTCCGTACCCAGACATGCCAAGCGCATCTCAATGAGACGAGCTCTTTTTCTCAGTTTCTATGGAACCAGCAGAGCGGAACTAATATAGCGTCCGCATATAGATGAAAGAATGAAGAGGAAAAAGGGCTTTACAGCTAAATTAATTAAGCAGATGTACCTGTCTAATTAAAGATGCACTGTCCCTTTTGTACCCTAGCTGCAGTACAAACAGTATTTAAATACACTCTCTATCCATTTCATCTATCAAAATATTTAGTAGGAACACTCAGATGAAGGTGATATTAGCAAGATGAGCTTCCCATGTATTATTAATAGAAGGGCTCCCAATTATGCATGAATGCTACAGCAGATCTTTATAGCCATAGCATAAAAAACAGCTGCCCAAGTAGGTTACCAAACAGCACATTTGTAACAGGTCGGACTGTTATAAATGCCCTTGCCCGGCTTCACAGGAGGTTTGGGGCCGGGCCCTGCGCCGGGGGAGCCGCCGCTGCCTCAGCCCGGCGCCACGAGCTGGAATTTCTCAGCACAAGAGGCACAGAGGACTCAGCTGGCGCTGCTGGTGCCAGAGGATTTGGCTTTCCTAGGCTTCAAAGATATTTATTCTGAGATTTTTAACGCTGCCCTCAAGGCTGGAAAGCCCAATTCCCATTCGCCAACCCCCCTAAAGATATTGAAAATTCTGACCTTAAACTCTCCCAAAATAATACGATATCCTCATAGCCATCTGGATAACCAGGGTGTTCCCACCTGAATTTACTCTGCATGTATGAGAAGGGAATTTGGCAAGTATATCCCTCCAGCCCTCCACCCAGACCTAGACATACACGACCAAAGACAGCAACAAAGACCCAAACTTATTTAAAGCAACAGGATCAAACAAGTCATCTAAAACCACAGGGTTCCTGGAGGCCTGTCCTCTCTGAAAGGAGAAGGCAAGTGCCTCCTGCATCTTCCCGGACACAGAGGCTTCCAGGAGAAAGTTTAAGCCAAGGGGAATTCACTCATACACAAGGGAAAAACAGAGGGAGGCATAATAGAGGCATCAAACTCAGTGCTCCTCTCAATCACAACAAATCACGCCCCTTTCTCAGAAGCATTAAGGACACGCACACCCATAGTCAGAGCTAAAAGTGCTAACAGTGCTGTGCTTTTCCTCAAGGATTTTCCAGTTAAGAAACACTTACCTGAGCATTTACTGCAGTCAGATCCAGCCAGAGCAAAAAACAGCCAGGGCAAAAAACAGCCAGGGCAAAAAACAGCCAGGGCACCAACCCACCCAGCCACAGGCTGGGAGCCTCCCTCCCTGGGGAAACCAGGATTTAGTAACTTATCTGCTCCTGCAGCTCATTATGTCCTTAATTGGGGCCTGAACGGGATGAACCTGTAACCAGTTTCTATGGCTCTGGATATTTTTTCCAGCTGATCTCAGTCTTCCAGCCCAGCTGTGGGGTTGGACTGAGAACAAGTTGACTGTTTTGTCAGAACTTTTTAAACAATCTGAGTTAACAAGGGAGTGCAAACCTCTGCACCCCGGCCTCAAACCACTGCAGTTGTCTGGGGGATAAGTGTGCTGCAGAGAGAGCTGCAAACTTCCTTTTTCCATTTGCTTTTGTGTTTGCTTGCAGCAGAGCGGGGCAGTGGGGTAGACAGGTAGTGCCCGTGGAGTTTTGGTGGAGAGCACTGAGGCAATGAAGGCACAAACACATCTAATAGCTTTAATATCAAATTGGCTTTATGGGTACTACATGGTTAAGGCAAAACTAATATTCACTGAATCAGAAAAAAGATATTTGACTTGAACACAGGAACTTCTCCAGCCACAGTTCTTCACACCTTGGATCACAAAACAAAAGCCAAAAAAACTTCCCATAAAACACAGGTTTTTTACTCTCTCTGATTCACTCAGCCTTCGTGAGCTTCAAATTTAACAGAGCTTTGCTGACTGCCTGTCCCCTGGGGACAACTGCCACTTGTGACTGCACTGTGAACATTATAGGGAAAAGTTCAAAATCAACTGTCCTGGAAATAATCCTTATTAATTATAAGCTTTTTAATTTTTTGCATGGAAGGGGCTTAATGATGCAGCTTTCTATGAACTCAAAGATAACATGAGGGTCTTGGTCGGCATTGACATAAAAGGCGTCTTCATAAAAATCCTCCAGTTCCTTGACGTTCCTGTAATAGATTTCCACGTGCTTCTCAATATTCTCTTCTGTGTCTCTAGGGTGCTGCCGGAGACGGGCTTGGATCTTCGGTGTGGGTGCTGGTCGGAATGTAGCATGGTATCTGGAGATGAGACACAAACGCCACCACTTCAGCTCAAGTTGAGGACACAGTGGCTATTTCCTAAGATACTCCTTGGTTCTGCCTATCGCAGGTCCTTGGAAGTGCCTCTTTCTACTCTAGGTTGGGGTTTTTAAGACAATAAGTGGAAATTTCAGGGCAAGTAATCTGTCATTCCTGTTCTCAAGAATCCTGGATACTCAAAAGACAAGAGTTTTTCTTGAGGTCACACAGAGAGTATGTTACCCTGTTAGTGTTTATATACTTCACACAAAGTGTGGAGAAATCCCTATTACGTGCTAAATGCTCCAGGTTCAGAAGCCTTTCCAGATCTGCTCCAGACCCAATCCCAAGGTAACATGTTTTATTTGTAATCTTTGATTTCTATCTTAAAAAAAAAGCATCCAAAAAAGAAAGCAACCACATGCCCCTGAACTGGGCATTGCTGAAGGACTTTAACTTCAAATGTGTTTAAGGGTCTCAGACACTGAGGACTTTCCTGCTCAGATTCATAAGTTCAGCAAAAGGGCTGGGATCCCCAACATTAAATTTTGAAAATATTTCCTATTAGTGAGCATGTGGCTGAGCTTCCAGCAAAGGGCAGAACGGCAGCAGAAGCACAGCCCTTCCTCCACACGATCTCCAAAGCACCACAAGCTCGAGCCTGGAAGACTCTTCCTCTTGATAAGCCACAAAAGTGGGGTTAATATTGTTATTGCTAAGGATCACTGGAAAAAGTTAAGAAGACACAAATATTCTACTTCAGTCTCTATTTCTGGGGCAGATACTTGTTAACATATTTTCATAGTAGCTGAAGCTAAAAAGAGGTTCATTCACTCCGAGGTAGGTTTTGGTTATTTCTAATTTTCTAATTTCCAAAATGCCAGAATTTGGCTTCCCGGTAGCGGTGCCGCAGCCCAGCTCCGCCTGCCCCGAGAGCTGACGCCAAAATGGATTCTGACAATGCTTCTGCACTGCCCAAGGCTCCCAACAATCGCTAAAAGCTCTTTTGCAGACATGTGTTTAAATGTCCTGCCAGGGTAATTCCAGTTCCGAGTAAACGTCTCCTGTGCCCTAACACAAAACCTTGTTTGTTCCTGTACAGCCAAATTTTTTGGAACTGCTGGGACAGAAGCAAAACTTAGGAGAGAAGCGGAGTCTCTGTGTCTGTGGCTCCAGCTGGGACAGGGATGTGGACCCAGAGTTCATTCCACGTTAGGATTATTCAGAGCACAGCTGAAGGCCACCCTCTTCACTGCACTGCAGCCAGCGGGGCAGGTTTATCATAATGCCGAGGATTAGATACAGCATCTAAAACAATTCAATTCACAATGAATTTGGAAGGAATAAAACCCAATGTTTGGAAGAAGGAAGCGTGTTAACTGGAGCAGATACTGAAAAGACTAATCCTAATGATAAGGAATGCAAAGACGTGTGAATGATTTGCCTGGTATTGTTCATTTCTTCTGAACAACCACAACAGTTACTACAAAAACAAAGAGACCCGTTACAGAAAATCACTATCGCTGTCACAAGTTAATGCTGCACCTCGAGTGAGACGTCTGAATAATCGTGTATCACTTTGGGACAAATCCAGTATTTATGGCCTTAATCTCTGAGGGTTGAGCATTTGTCTTTGATTCAATAGGATGCATTTAACCATTAGAAAAGTAAAATAGCGGTTTAAAATTTAAGTGTGGGGAATCATAAAAACAGAGCACAAGTGAAGTTGCAAATCCACACCAATTCCAGCAGGTATTTAGGGAGATACTTCATTGCTACTTGTTCCCAGAAAAACAAGGGTGGAGCAGACAGTCATCCTGAAGGTCGCTGGTGACACCAGGCGATGTGACTGCCAGTGAGATGAACTGCCACGATGGAGAACCCAATCTTACAGTGACTCAAACAAGTTTGCTCTACTAAGCAGGAAATATATTAATATCCCAGAGCAGACAGAACCATCACAGGAGCTGGGGGAAGTAAAATGCAGCGAGTTTTCCATTTTCCCCAGCTGGGAAGCCTTCAAAATTCCCATGGGAATGTCTGAAAACCATCTGCATTTAGGCGAGATTTCAGACATCTTCCCTCAGCACTATTTTACCAACCAATTTAGTTACCATTAAAATGTCAGACCCGAGCTACTTGCTCCTGTAGATTTCGGACTCCACGATTTTAAAATGCCCTATTCTGAGAAGAGAAGCACTTCTGCTGCAGCAGGGAGGTAGGCTGGTACTCGAGTAGCTATGAAAGTTTTAACTTTTCTTTTAAGGAATCCCTAAGCAAGAGTACAATATTCCTGAGTTTCCTTAGATTTCTATGAAGTCTACCTGGTGCTTTCATCTCACTGGCAGTCTTGAAAAATGTTAGACATGAGTGCTAACCTTTCCCCGGTGACGGGATCGATCCTCCGTTGAGACAGCCGTTCCATGATGGATTCATAGGGGAGATTAAAGAAAAATACCCTATGGAGAACATAACAATTAAGTGCATTAACAACCTGATCATTTGTGACCTTCAGAGCAAGTTAATCCTTACCCAAATGAAGGGCATACACAAACGTGGAAGTGACAGTACCACTCAAAACTGTAGCATCTGAAAACATTAGCATATGCACAGGACCTCTCTTCTCCTGTTCTTCTCACATCGTGTTTAGTCTCCAAGCTTGTCAAGGCAGAAGCTGTTTGACACATGGTATTTGTGTTGCTGTGTCATGGGGCTCAACAGTCAAAACAGTGTGGACACCAGTGACCGAATTACAGCCCGTCTCAGGGTCTGCCATAGCTCCCTCACAATCCAGCAGTTACCGCTGAGCGTCCTCTGGATCCACCTTCCCAACCCAACTAGCAGATACAATCACAATGACATTCTGCAAAAGGTAAATAAAAAATTGCTACTGTTCCTGTCAAGGACAGAAAAAGAGCTAAAGAGCTAGTCTGCTAATATTATGCATTCCTCCCTAATAACAGCACTGTGCAACTCAGGGCCCGTGGAAGGGGGTTCCCTCTTGCTGTTTTAGTCCAACTACCACTTCTTCTGCCCTTGTGTCCCCACACAGCCCTGCAGTGTGAGTCCTCCTGTCTCCCACACCTCTCCAGCATCCTTAAAAGCAGAATGAGTAATCAGACTTAATACATGCCACCTTATGATGCTGACAATGCCCGGTCCCTTCCGTTAGCACTGCCCTGCAGAGAACAGTGCCAGGGCACAGAAGGCAGCTCAGCGTGGCATAACCTGCTTGACAACCAGCCTCGCTGTTGAAACTGCTAAAGAGGAAATATTGATGCTTGATTTTAAGATCAAAATCTGCAATTCCCATTCAGTCTGAACACAACATAGTTGCTCAGCATCTTAAAAAGTCAGACTCTCAGTGTGGGTTCTGTGTTATGAAGAACTTTTCACCAGAGGATGGGGTGGGACTTGCCAACCTATTTCACCCAGGTTACACAAAAGCCCTGATCTGAATCGAGACAACAGAACCAGAAAAAAATATACATCCCTCTCGACCCCAGTCAGATTACACTGCTGCATACAGAATGTTGTGCCCATCTCACATGGACAACTCCTTGGCATTTTGGTTCATTATAATGGTTCTGTTAATTTTATATTCAAGTTCAAAAGCTCATCAGCAGAAAATTCTCAACAAACTGCTGAGAAGAAGCAGAGCTGTGAGTCCCCTGTCCCCAGCCACTGGAAGAGGCCACTGCAATACGAGACTAAAGCAGATCTGGACAAAGATCCCATTCAATGACTCATAAAAAATACAGCTCCCTTTGAAAACTTGAAAAGTTTATTATTGAAAATAAACTTTTACCAGCTGAGCAGAGCCCTAAGGCTGTAAATACATTTTTCTTTTTAATACACCTTCTCCTGCTGCTGCCTTCAAGGCCAGGCTTCCTATTTGTGTTTTTGTCTGCCTCTCACAAAAGATACTGTATGCTTTAGACATTCACCAAAGGAACATTTTACACTGACTGGGTGGGATCAGACCAGATGAAAGGCTGAGCTTTACCTCGGCATGCACATAGCAGATTACTAGAATCCTTTGTAGGATTTAAAGTTATGAAAATCATCTCTCTTTTCAAATGTTTACAGATAATGACTTCTATTCACACTGTGGTAACAAAATAACAGCCAGGAATAAAACATTCAAGATCTCAGAGATTCCAAAGACAGGAAAAGAACAACAGTTTCAACACTCTTTTATCCCTTACACTCTTAACATTTTGTTTTTCTTTGTTTCTGTTGCCCAACAATGGCACAAAAACGTGATTGTCAGAACAGGTAACATCTGATGATATGTCTCAAGATGAATATTCTAGTAGAGAGGAACAACATTTATACAGTCATAATAATTGATACGGCTTCCTATTAAATTCTGAAATAAACAAAACCACTAAAGGATTATAACCTGGCATATCAAGAAAGCTTGTCGTAATTCATAGTTACTAACTCAAAAAGTATTATGGTATTTGAAACAGAAGAGCCTAAAAAACTCCACTTAAAAAGCTGCCAACAAAATGAACTCTGAAAGCCTTGTCTGAGATTCCCTTCTTTTTCACACAAGATGCTTCTTATTATCCAGTCTGGTGTCACCATTAAAGAAGAGTGTAGGGGGAAGATGTGGAAGACTATAGACATCCCTGCTAATACAGATTTTTTTTCCCCCACATGCACTGTATAATGGCACACACAGAACGTACTCTACAACAGCACAAACTCCAAATCCAATGGTCCTTCCAGCAGAAGGTGGGATGCCTTACCCTGCCACACCGTACATCTAGAGATAAGAGAAAACATCACTCCCTAGGGCTGTCAGTTTAAAATCGTTCAGAAGCAGGAGAAAAAGATGAAGGGAAAAACCACTGACAGAACTACCGTCTAGACTTAAAATACTTCCAATTAGAAAGCTTTATTATCATTTTGAAGGAGACACATACCCCACACAGTCTATTATGCAGCCCCAGGAGGCTTACTCACATGAGTAAAGCCTATTTACATGTATGCACTCTCTGTGAAGTGTTAGCCTTGGCTACGTGATACATCTCCTTCAGCTCAAGGCATTTCTGAGCAACATTTCGCCCACGTGCCCCTCTCAGGCTGCTATGACTTGGGTCACATATGGAACTTGTCCCTCCATGATTTCTCTTGGAAATCCTCCTAAGATAGAGGGCTGCATCCATGACCTTGGTCCAGCATTTAGAGCAGTAATCGGAACAACTCCCTACAAGTACTGGGTTTGTCTCCAAGGAGAGCTTGGCCCCTTTCACATACCGAGCATAATTTTTTTTTCACATAAATGCATCCTCTGTAAAGCTCGCTTTAGGAATCAGCCAGGCTTTGTATGTTGTAATGTGTCACAACTTCTATCAAGGGGAAATATGAAACAGATGTCATCAGAATGGGTAGACAGGGAGGCGAGGAAACACAGCCTCATATCAAAGTATACTACATTATACTGCTAGATTAGCATCTAGCGCGGCTTCTCTTTCAGAGTTGGCAGCTGTTAGTGCAGCTCCGCAACAGGTGAATAACGTCGATCAGCAGCAAAGCGAGGTGTGCACCGGGGAGGGCTGGGCAGAGATGCTCCAAGAACCCTCACTCCTGCATCACCTGCCCAGCAGCAACCAAAAAATCATTGGCATCCAGTTACAAACTGGTGCTCTGTGGGGTATAACTCGGTAGAGCCTCTCACCCCAGGTCTCCGAAGACAAATGTCCCCCTAACTATGACCGAGTGGCAACACTGGTGCTAGATGCAGGACTGAAGCCAAGTGATTCGTAAGCAAAGCTCTGTGCTCTCTCCTTTGTTGTCTCTCCCAGGAGAGGGATGTGAGAGAAGGTCCGGCCCTGTCAGCTCACTTTCACAGATAATAAAACCGGGAACACAAATGTTAAAAGGAAAAAAAAACACCTTGTGTGGGAATCCTGCCTCTTCCTCACTGTACTTGACATCACTCATCTAATCTGTTACAGCTTTCAGATACATTAGAGAGATTAAATTCCAACAAATTAATAATGTTGATGACACCTTCACCGTGTACCTAGTCAAATGAGAACTAGTCGCCTTTGGGTGACGATGAAATATATAAAGCCTCTAACAGCTGGAATATACCGTTGTTTTCCTACCAGCCATCTGGCATTCCAAAAGGGTATTCCAATCGCTTCTGGCTTCTGATTATTCAGACAGCATCGTCTAAGATCTTAGAGGTCACCAGGGCATCCTGATGGCTTCCCTTCACAAATGGAGAGACGAGAAGGTAAAGGGATGGGTAGTAGATGTTTTGTTTCACGCCTGATCATGACACAGCATTTTTGGAAAAATGTGTCCTAACCATACATAAGTGAAGGAAGGTTTTTTGACCTACACAGCAGCACTCCATTCCTGAACTGCAGCTGTTCCAGACGGCAACCAGCCTAGTTAATCTAAGTTATTAACAATTGACAGTGCTCAGAGTTGTCCTCGGGAGAATTCTTTTGGTGGTGGTTTTCCTGTTTTGTGGATATAATGTCACTGACTCAAAGCACCTACAATGGAAAAATTATGTGTTGCCATTAGAGAAGCAAAAGCTGTGTGCCGGAATTGTGATGTCACTGAGCTAGGGATTAAAGCACACTCCTCCTGCATCACCTTCCAGGATGGCTCCACTGCCTTGTCACTGCCTTCACAGCTCAAGAGAACTAAAGCTCTCCCTGTAAGCCACAGCCTTC
>JAOXNO010000008.1:1213821-1233228 GCA_028565335.1 Limnodromus scolopaceus
TCCCTCCAGGATTTGGCTTTGGAAAGCAGTCCCTGCGGAACGCCCTCTCTGATGCCATGGTTTGTCCCTCTCTTCCTCGCATGCTCCTCCCTACGGTGCAGAGCACAAGATCCCCCCTCAAACCTGCCCGCTCCAGAGAAACAAGAGGGTTTTCTGGTCTGCCAGAAGCAAAACCCTGTGCAAAACCACACCAGTTTCAAGAAAGGTTTCATTAGGTAGGGACAGCCAACAGCTGGTGCTCAGGATAACTCTTCAAAAATGTGCCAGCTTCATCTTGACATTCCAGTTATGAACCACCTCCCAGCCATGCGCCACAACACTAAGAAAATCCATCCCTGCATTCCTGTTGGAATCATTCAATTTTATATAAAGAATTACATCAAACCAGAAAAGCAGACTACCTTTGCAGTCCAACGCAGGTGTTCACCAGAGAGGCAAGAGACTTATATTCAATGAATACTTTTGTCTAAAAATCAGAGCAAGGCTAAGAAGCCCCAGAAAGAAGGAGGCGAATGTCCCATTTCCCAGGACTCCGTTAAAAGATACTCTCCAAATAAGGGATAATGACACCAGTTACAGAGCAGGAAAACTTGCCATTAACCCACTGAGTGGTTGAGTAGAATAGAAATTGGATTGCCTGTTCTAGAAAATAGAAAGGTTAAATTGTCTGGGAGATGAAGTTGATCCTAAACTCACCTGAGTGGGCAGTGCCTCAGATCTGGAATCTGACAGGCCAGGTAATCACCTGAACAGTTATACACAGAGCTGAAAGCCAACGTGTGATCTTGGCAGGCTTTGAATTATACCATTGCTGGATTTAACACATCTGCAATTTGGTAAAATCTGTTAAATACATTCATGACACTCAGCACCTGGGATATCAACAAAGTGTGCGTGGCCATGTGTGTAGATGAACGAAACGACCTCATGCGCTGGTCCCAGAAACAGGGAGCTGCATCAATGCGGGCCTTCCATGGGGAAAAAGCAGAGGCAAGAGCAGGCCCAGGAATCACTTTCTGCCAATGATTGCTAACAGAAAACATCAGAACTTGGCAATGTCAAGAAATCAGAAGCACTGCAGAAACTATTTTTCTTTGTTGCTTTTGAAGTGCCCTGGATACAATCAATCATACCGAAAAAACTCCTATATTTTGGTTCAATGTAGAAAGGGCTATTTGCATTTCAATATGTTCAACTTATCCTGCCAATAAAAACATGGAATCATGAAGAAGAGATCAGGCCACTGGAGTGAAAAACAAGAGATGACATCCTGCAGACCTTTCAGATAAAACAGCTCCTTGCTTGTAACATTTCTGTTGACGTCCCAATATTTCTGAATGATTGGGTTTTCAAATGAGATCAGTCAGCATGCAAATGAGGAAACAGGATCAAGACATCTCCTATATCTGATTGGATAGAGAAATTATCAAAAGACCCTTTTTTCATATCAAATTTCCATCACAAAAGGTCAAACTTTCAACTCCCATTACTTTTGCTAACTGCATTTCACTGTGCTCGCCAGCTCATTGCTGCTGCTGTTTGCAGAGGAAAAAAAGAGAAGTAACAAATGATTACATCTTCTCCCACATCTGTCACACAGGACGGACAAACATTTTCTGATCTTACTCTATTTTTCTCTACAGCCCTCAAAATCCTTGCAGCCAAAACATCATTTCTAAGCTGATTAGCTATTCCCAGGTTGGTTTTATTTTTCTTACTGGTTCTCTTCTTATTTTCTAGCCTACAGACTGACAAGAGTACCAGCTGCGTTGCCAGAATGTTTTGTTCTACAATTTGGCCACTTCAAATACTTTTTGATGTGTGCTTTTCTGAAATATATTTCCTTGTGTTGTCTGGCTGGACTGATGCCTAAATACTCAGGTAATGGATGTTCCAGAAAAACAAAAGACAGAGAGAAAGAGAGCATCATTTCCCCTCAAATCATCACATAGTTATATTTTCCTGTACAGTTCATCCTTGATAACAAACGCTGACTGGTCCTGTGTAGATTTTGATCCACCCTCTACTGAACATCTGATCACGGCCTGAGACTCCAAGACTCTGCTAGAGGACTTACACCCTTGTGTCCTGAGGAGCAGCCCAGCACCCCCAGGTCTCATCCACTACTTTTCTAGGTTTAAAGCTGAGTTTTGGAGCAGCGGAGATAGCAAGTGGGGCAGGCACAAGATGAAGACATTAGTAAAAAGTGCAGGACTCAATGTATTTGATGCTACTGGTCCCATAAAAATTCTCTCTCAACATTATTACCATTGCAACATATATAACCCATCAGATTAGTACCTAGAGATTTCTACTCTTCTGATTTTCTCTGTTCTTCTTATTACTCAAAAACTAAATGTTTCACAAAGCCATTTCCTACAGAAATATTTATGTTTCCAAATGTTTATTGGCCCCTCTGTCATGATCAAGCTTTTATGAGCACTCTATACAGAACTCTGAATTAAATACATAATTCCTGATCTATCAGATCTTGGCTTGATGCTGTGTTTGTCTATTTTATACAGCAAGGCACTGTGGTGAACTACAGAACACCTTACAGAAAAACTAATTTATACAGTAAAGATATTTCTATCCAACACTGAGTGCGTGCGTTAGTGATTACAGAAAGCTAATGAGGACCAGGAGGACGTAGGGTTTAAATTCCAGCAAAGGCACTTACTCATTGTGTTAAGTTTCCTGAACAACCTTTTTAGGTAACACAACTACAGAGATTAGGCCCTGTGCCATCACATGGTGGAAGGAGGTGGAAGATGCTCCTTGTAAATGTTACACAGACCCTTCTCTCTCACTCGTTCCACATCACACAGGTGTCCACAGCTACAGAGTCATTCGCCCTCCATCGGTGTTAACTGGTTGGAGACTCTATTCTCGCTGGCAGCTGCCAGTCATAACCAGCAAAGAAGGCAGACTGTTCGCTGGTTCCAGGAGCGATTTGCCCAGATTACTTCCTTCATCTTTGATTTTTCATTTTTCCTCTTCTTTCAAAGTGCCTGTGGTGATTTGTGAATATCTGTATGTATCTAGTAAACTAAAATTTTGGCCTCTTTACCACATCAGGTCAAGGGAATGTTCTCAGCTCCTCTGTACCCAAACAAATGCCAGTCACAGAACACAGGGAGACTTTTGTGCATGGAAGTTCTCCAACAGTAAAAAATCAAGGGTGATTGTATTTTATCTACAGGTCTCTACTCTTCACAAATCTATTACTATTGAAACACTAATCATCAGGCCACCTAAATGGAAAAAAAGCCATTCTTCAAAAGGTTAAAATTTGTAATAGTCTCTTTTTTCCTGGGACAAGTCTGGTCAAAGGCTGTTCCAGGATGAACTAAGTATCTTAGTCACTAGGTAAGGTCTGGAGTTCACATGATTTAATAATGGGCTCTTCAATGTAGCTGAAAAAAATCTAAAAAGATCCGCTGACTGGAAGCTATATTTGACATTCAGACACACTCAGAACTGAGGTGTGGGTTTCTAACAACGAGTAACCACGTAGCAAGTTCCTCGGTTTTGGACTGACTGCACAGGCAACTTTTAAACAGTGTTGTCCTTTTTTCTTCTAAAAGATACTATAGTTCAAACAAGACACTCTCTGAATCTGTTGTGAATTACAATGTGTTTGGAATTAACCAGACAGAACCTGACATCTAATAAAAAAGAAAAAGATGCATTTTTAGTCTTAGAACTGTTTTAAATATAAAAAAAGATTCCTGTTCCTTAAAAGGCCTAACAACTTCGCATAACTGCTGGTGCCTAGAAATAAATTGAATGTAAGGGCACTCACCTTCACTAGCAGTTTGTAGATATCAGGAAAATGTGAAAAGATGAATGTTTATAGTTATACTCTCCCTAAGACAACATAGAATCCTGCCTAACACCATAATGAAAAACCATTTACAAAATTAAATCCTCTGGTTCTTCCAAGGGCAAAACTCCCAGATTATATAACAATTCAGGATTTTCAAAACACACTGTTCATACAACCACAGAAATTCACCGGCACAGCCCTACTTCATGCACTCCGTAAGAATTAGACATATTTAGGAAGATCAGACCTTCACAGCACATTTTTGCAAGGGCAGGGAAGAACCGAGAACAGGTTTTTGTGTAGGCTTCCAGTAAAGAGCTTACACTGCCATTACCGTAAATCACCCCAGAATATCAGCAGTGATATAGCATCTTTCATTAAAAAAATACTGCAGCTTCTTTCAGAAGGACTGCCACTTGCCATTTCTTTTAGGTAATCAGATAGCCGTTAATTAATAAACCTGTCAGGTGAATCATCCTGCTCCGGTCATCATTATCCATTCTGTAACAGAATCCTGCTATCATCACCGCTATCCACCCCATAGCTTCCAGCTCAATTAACTTAATGCTATGCAAATGAGAGGCTCTCCTCATCATTAGCTTATAGCCCACAAATGTTAATAACATAATTGGGCCTTCAACAGGGTAATTAGACACGATTTCTTCCATTAGTCTTACAAGGCTAATTATTGTTGATAGGAGAGAGGGGATGAGTCCCAGTGCTGCATGCAAAGAGGGGCATCTGGTTAAAGCAAATATAGACAAAACATCAACAAGGTAAAACAACAGTTCAGATCTATAGCGGGGTCAGGTAGGGCGGGGGGAGGAGGACAGCATGAGGAGAAACTTAGGAACTGCTGGAGAAATTCTCTACAAGGCAGGAACTAAAACCAAATATTCAGCCTGAACATGGAGCTCTCCTACACTTAGCAGTAAAACAACACGATGCTTAATAAATCAGAGGGAGCTACTCTTGAGTTTTTGCAGATGGGACAATTTGGAAGCTGTACTGAACAAACTTCCTATGTTTGCAATGCAAACACGCAGCCGAAGAAGGACGCAGAGCAGACTTTAAGAAATTAATCTGTTCTTAGTTCTCCCTTGTCATTATGTCCAAGCTCCTCTCCTGCTGTCGTTGCTTCGGCTGTATTTTATTGGATGATTTTTCTGAGGAACAGCTACTTCCTGTAAGAATTACAGAATTGGGATACAAGAATTCCTTAATAATAACTGAGCAAAATGCATTTCAGACATTTATTAATGGAAAGTTAATAAAAACCTGGATTCGTTATAATGGACTGGCAGTAACATTTTTAACAAAAAAATGGGAACTGAGGTGTATTTTGAATGGTGGAATGGAAGCTAAAGGCTTGCTCCTCCACCAGTTAATTCTAGGCAGTCTCATCCATGGAGGGTGGAAATGTACAACTGGAGTCAGAATTCTGTGAGGAAACCATAATTCTAAAAGGAGAAAGTAAACTTTGCAAAAATATGGCAAATTCACCATACCCAACACTTTGCTTTGGCAGATCGGTGTAGTTTTACTACAAACACTGCTAAGAAAAATAAATCTATGTCAATCAGAAGAGTCCAAAGGACTCAAAGGGTTGAAAACCCAGGTGATTTCTTTATTTTGTTTCTGTTTTCTTTAACTTTGGACCACATTCATGGCCAGTACAAATCCTTCCATTTCACTGCAAGTACGTGAGGAGGAACTCTTCCTATATACTTGGCCTGAAAATCAGCTTAAATTATGTTCATGAAAGTAGCAGCATTTACTAGAGGGTTAAATGAAACAATTGGTTTTTTACCTTTGGTTGGTTTTAGCAAAAGATCAGCCTGTCCCCTGGATCGTTCACTCAGTGTGTATCAGTGGGATATTAATCAGCATTTGTATCAGAACAATATTAGACTACAATTCTTTTAAAAAATAATTTTTATCATGATGACCATGAATGTGGTATTTTTGAGCTCAGAAATACAGCACGTCTTAGAAAAGGGTAACATTTAAAAGCCTCTGTTGAATGGATAAAAGCCTTATTCAAAATGTATTTCAAGCCTTACAAAGGACAGAGTTCTGTAATACAGACTTTTGTAAACATAATGTATTTAGGGACAGAAAATATGATCTTTACACAGCACAAAACCACTGGGTCACCACTTACACCTGAACCAAAGGAAGCCAATTTAAGTGATGGTGATTAATACATTTATGTGACTTGCAGGTGATCCAGACCAACAGAATTAGATCCAGTGCCTCTGTCAGACATAAGGGATCATTCCCACCTCTTTCCTGCAGAATAAGCTATGACAGCATTCAGCTCCGCTCTCTTAAATTGCCCTGCACTTGCTGAATTTACTTACTAGAAAATTCTGAGCAAATATCTTGTTCCAAGGCAAACAGCAGTAAATCCACTGATGTTTTAATGAAGATTACACTTTCTAATCCTCATGGTAATGACAAACTAGTCTCCATTCAATATGCAATATTACTTGACAGTTTTAATCACCCAAGCCGTATTATATTTGCTACAGACTGATGCACTTGTCTTCCCAGATCTTCAGCTTGGAGAATCTAAGCAAAAGCAGCGTAACGCCTGTTCCGCCTGTGGTTTCCAGTATGGGCCAATTCTGCCAGTCACACTAGCTCTGAGCAATGGCTCACCCTGGGATTAGTCTCAGACCCAAAGAAGCTACTAAATCAGAGCACAGCTGGCACAACCTTGTCCTAAGTTTTCACTCCAGAATTCCTGAATTCTGGTGATGGTGGAGTTCAAAGGTAATGCACATTCGTAATGTACTTCCTCTAAAAGCACTGCCCCTGTGCTCTCAACATCAGACAGCAAATGCAGTAACAGACTTCCATAAATTCAGTTTTAACCTGTCCAGATGAGCTACTTGACAACACTGCACAGCCCTCCTTTTCCTATGGTGCTTTCTCAGACACTAAGTGTCTCCATCCACAGTTCTCACACGTGCAAAACTCTCACCAGTTTTATCTATATGTGTTCTCTTACTCAATGGAAATTAAAATGCTGCCACACCGCTATATTTGAAGTCTTCCTCCCTCAGTTATTTTTCAAAAGTTTTTCTGGTTCCCGTTAGATCTTGAAACCAGCATCTTCCTTACAAAAAGCTCCTCAACCCTATAAAAGACTTGCAGGTATATGGTTCTTATTTTTGTGTGAACCATTGAGGAAATGAAGGTAAAATTGTGAAAATGACTCCTTTAGTCCCTGAAGAACTCTTCAGAATTGACAAAGCACATCATATTTTACTCTGCTGAGATCAATCCGTGTTGCATTCCACGAAATGCACTGATGGTGCATGACTGTGTGCAGCCACATCTGTCCTGCATATCAGTCTTAGCAAAAGTGTTAGTTAAAAGTGACTCTATATCAAACAGCCTCAGAGAAGAGCTGCAGGACAGCCCTCGGGTTCAGTGCTACAGCCCTCAAACAGCACCTTGAATCCTGCTGGATCCCAATCCACGGAGCACAAGATGAATGGAGAGCAAACTGGGAGACCCAAAGGAACCTGGGTCTGTGAGTTCAGTGAGCTCTCGGATGCTCTTTGGATTTTATTCACACATTTTTGGTCACCAAAGCAAAGAGACTTGAGGGGGAAAAAGCACAAGGTTAGATCACTTGGCTGCTAGGAACTAGACCCAATCTGAACTAATGATACCCACAATAAACAGTTTTTCTCTCTAGGGATGCAAACCAGTCCTTTGCCTCAAAGTGACTGGCAGCACGTAAGGGCAGAGGACTCTTGTGTGGCCAACCAAATCAGGCCTTTTGGGATCATGACCTTTCTGAAATGTTGCCTAATCTAGTCCTTGCAAACTGCACAGTCGAGTATTCAAACAGAACGTTTCCTGTAACGTTGAATTTGACATCATTCAATGTTCTTTTACTCTTCAAGATTCAAATACTACCCACTGTCACCAACTCAAAGTCACCTTGTTCAAATTCCTGCTGCCACACAGCTAAAAGCTCTCTACCTTGCAAGTGTGGATACCTTATGGGACTTTGTGAAGAAGCACTGAGAGCATTAACATTAAGCCCAGCACTTTCACAGTGTGACTGTATCTGTTCCAATGTGGAGAAGGTAGAGACATTGCTGGTTTGGTTTGCCTTGTCTAAACCATGCTGCCATTGACAAAGACATGAAAAGTAGCCCAGACTCCACTGCTTTTGGGTTTTTCTGTCTCTCTTTCCAGTTAGGTATTGCATTCAGAAAGGCAACCTTGTTACTGGTGGCATCTTCTGAGAAAAATGATCTCAACATAAGGGAAATCAGGAAAGTCTTCAGGTTTCCTACTGTCTCCTCATTTGTGAGAGGTAACTGCTGCAGAAAAATATCCCTCCCTTCAGCAGCAAAAAGAATGAAAGGATTATGGATGCGGTTTTGGGTCCTTAAAAAATAAAAATAAAAATACTGAGTTAGAAGTAGAAGCTTTTCTTCTTTCTCTATCTGTAGACTTAGGAAGCTGGCTGAGATCAGAGATCTCCTTAATTGCTGTATCCACGACTTCACCAAACGAACTCCAGCCATCAAAAGGAGCTTGTATGAGGTAACTTCTAAAAATAACACCTGCCTCCCACAACTGAAGCCAAATATACCTCCTATGCTTGTTGGAGCAGAATAAGAAACAAGATGTGATGCTTGTGACAGCAAATGCAGCATCCTACAGAAAGCCCATAGACGGATTTTAAAAGTGCATTTGATGTTTTGCTATTGTTGGCTCAAGATGCATATTAAGAAGATAGAAAGAACGTCTCTTATGGTACCAATATAGGTCAGGCAGAATGTGCAGCAGAAGTGACATAATCTTTTTATCATAATCATCCAATTTTCTATCTATTGGATTATTTAACAGCAATAGCTTCTACTTGGATTATTGTTATGTTATGCAGGAAGAGAGAGCACAATCTACTAAGGACGAGAGGGAGAACGGAGAAAAAGGATTCCCCACCAATGGCCAAACCTCAGAAATCTGCCTAAGGAGCTGCTTCCACCAGATTTGTGTAGGGCAAAAGACTGCACGTGTGTGGCTTTTTGCACTCCATGTGGAGAATTGGCTGTCACTGTCCAGTAGCCCACGGTGTGACTGCTTAGTGGAGCCTTCAGGCCAGAGCAATGCATACCTTTTTATGCACAGCTGTTACACATAAGGTAATGGGAACTTCCCTGGTATATTTTACCCCTTATGGAGCGCTCGGCAATGCCTCTTGCAATAGAGGCAGATCAGGAAGCAAAGATAAATGAGTTAATTAAAAGCTTTTCATTGAACGGGATAAGTCTCAAAACACATCAAGAGATAACACAATGACTGAATTACTGTAGCTTGGGAAAGGCACAACTGGTAATGGATTTCCTTTGAGGAAAAAACTTGTAATTTTAACACTTGGCCAGGGTGTTCTGGTCACTCCGAGCATAGCTATGTGTGTACTTGAGGTACAGTCAGCACGGCTGAGAGGGTGAGCACCTCCACTGGAGTGGGGAAGACAAATAAGATTTCATCACCTAAAACATACTTTCCAAAACACGTTTCTATTTCATAAGCACAACACTGACCTCAAGAAGATTGTGTGCCTTTAGCTCCCACTGTCTTGCCCCTTAGTTTTTACCGAACCAGTCAGTCTGTTTGACTTTGAACATGTGAGGGAGGAGGGAGAGAATGGCTGAGATGGGAGCACTGATGTGCAAAGTGAGAATAAAAAGGAAACCAATTAGCATTAGTGAAGACAACAGTCAGTAAACCAGCAACCATATAATGGCTCTGGTAAGAGCAAGCTGCTTTCTAATCAGAAGAGACAAAAACCAAGAATGATTGAAACAGAGAATCGGTCTGCCTATTATTTTTACTGCTTTCTTTATAAATTAAGCCAAATCCTACATAGGCCACTTGGACTTTTCCTACTGTTTGTCTCTCTCCCTGGTGCAGGCAAATTTTACTGATTTAATCAAGGCACTGATTTAGTGCCTTGATTACCACATCATTTTTCTGTTGTTTTTTTTTTTTTCCCCCCTGAAAATGAGGAGAAAATAAGTAGATATAATTACAACATTTCTTCTTTGTTACTCATCAGATTTTTGTATGCCATCAATTAAAAGCACATCTATTATAAATACACAATATCCATCATTTAAATTAGGCCAAAGTTTTAAAAATGCCCTGTAAGATTTTTCCGTGTCAGAACAATTCAATAGCTATTATGTTTCCTTGATGCAACTATTTTGGGACTTAGCTTGTTCCTTGATAGGATTTTAATTAAGTCATTTACATTTAATTTCCAAATATGTAGCTGTTCCAGAAGGCAGCAAGGAAATGAAAGGACAAAAAGAAACCTGAAGACAGCCAATGCTTAACAAAAATATTTCTGATATAAAAATGAATCTGAGGAATACATATTCAGTGATAAGTATTCCAGTCCATGTCTGGTAAACTCTCAGATAATGGCAGCATGGTAGGGTCACTGGGGTTCTATTAGCTCAATTAATGAGGAGTAAGATAAGGCTAACACCTAGCTCTTCAAATGGCTAAAAAATAGAGCTGATAGTAATGGAGTTATTAACCTTCGCCAGCCATTGAATTTTGCTGCTGATTCAAACTCCATTTCCTAGTTCAGGCCTCCATTAATAGGCTGTTTATTATCCCTAATCCACATCGGGATCAGCTGCAGAAATACGAAAGCCCCATGTAAAGACCAAATAGTTAAAAAAAAAAAATATCTTTTTTTTCCATTCTGATTTTTCCCTTTCAACATATTCACAGATTCTACCTTAGAAATTAGGAGGTTCATTAACCTAAACTGTTTGAACATAGGTTCTTAGCAGTGTGATGAAAAAGAAGCTTTAAATATATTATGTAAAAAGATGACATAATTGGGGATTCAGCCACATCATTTTGAAGGCCAAGTAAAACACTGCTGGAAAACCAGTATTTGAGAAGCTAGTGCTGTCTATTTTCTCTACTGGGAAAGAAAATACTTTAATATTGGAAAAATGGGTATTTGAAATGTTATATATGTATTGTTAGGTCAATTCTCAAGTTCATCCCTCGCCTGCCCAGCTTTGTCTTTCCACTTGTATTGTTTGTAGATACTGCTGTAATATAATTAATCAATACTGAAATGTAAAACAATCGACCCTGGATTCAGATCCGATGGAAAAACACAAAGGACATGATGCAACAGAGGAACTGGGAATCCCAGGACACACTTAGCAGCAGAGCCCGTTGGCACAGATGGAAGGGCTCGCATTATCAGCTTGAGCAGAATGTGAACACAAACCTGGCTACAATTTTAACTACAGAGATCTTGAGTTAAAGGGTCTTTCGGCTCTTTGCTGAAGTTGCACACACTCAGTTGAGATTTGTGACACTGTGTGATTTTTCCAGTATATTCTCAATGAAAGACACACTGGATGGTTACCATAGTTTATGCACATAAGACATTCTTCTAAAATCTATCACAATAACATCTAACAGAATACCAGCAATTGCAAGTAATGGAGTTAACATCGAAATTTAAAAAAAATGGTTATGGTAATATATATACATCCAGCACGCAGTGCCACCCTGAAAACTGAATGCAGTTCTGGTTGTTCCACCTTAGAAAAGTAACTGCTAGAATAACTCAAGAAGGTAGAGGAACAGGGGGACAGGATGATCAGAAGAGTGAAGTGACTTTGGGGAAGGGAAAAGATAACCAGATAAACCAGATCAAGGTTCTTCGCCTGAGAAAGAGATGACTGAACAGGAATGTATAAGAGGCTTATAAAATCAGGAGTGTTAGGAGAGCATTATGAGAGAAAGCTTATAACTGTGTTTCCATAGAAGAAAGGAGCCTGGAAAAACCACTGTGAAGTGTTTTCATACGACACCCTGTGAAAAAGTAAAACTCTTTTCCACGCGATTTGGTGGAGGCCAGAAGCACAGTGTGTTGAAAAAGAGACTATAAAGTCAAGGAAAATGGGCTATTAGACAGTTGTCCAGATGACCCTCTGGCTCAGGGAATCCTTAAACTGCTGATTGCCTTAAGCTGGCCTGGAACCAGCAGACAGCTGGTCATGAACCAGCTGAAGCTAATGACAAGAGATATATAACAGATGACACTGTTGCTGCTGAGTCTTATTTTAACTGTAAGTTGGGGAGAGAGCAGAAGGGGATAAGAAAGATTTTGCTAGATATTAAACAGAACTTTCTGTACATTAGACCTACCCATGACTATACTATATATTTCCTATTGTTGCTCAGGCATTAACAATAAAGAAAGCTAAAATACCTATTTATAGTCATTTGGATGAGGAACTGAATTCAGTCCTTTGCCTTAGTAGTTCTGAGCTTCAGACGCCAACCTGTAATTGTATTTGGACTCCCAGTTACCGTAGGCACTAAGTGGTTAATGGTGTTCTTTTACCAGATAGCTGAGAGACCACTAATAGATTCAGCTTCTTATTTGCCCTAAAGGCTGCCACAGTTCAATACGATTAGGATCCTGTCCACTTAAGCAGTAACTGCTTCATAAGGAGGAACATAGAAAGCAATACATGTCTTCTCTGAGTACAGAAAGAGCAGTTCTTTGGTAGGCAGGTTTTGTCTGATACAGACGGGTTTTCCTGTAATGGTCTGTAAGCAAGCCTTTGCTCTACTGCAAATTCTAATTTAAAGAAAACCCTGTACCTTACTTTTTCAGTGGAAAATGAATTATTTTCCTTTTTTGTTCCAGGGCAGTTCTTTGGATGCAGCGGCTGATGCTGTATGGATTTTTTTATTATTACATTTTAACAAACTTTATAGCCCATTTTGTTTGTTTTCAAATAACTTTATTTTCCTTCTTTTCTACCATCAATTACTAGGTTTGTTTTTCTTTTCATAAGATGGAGGAGTCAGGAGACTGATCCTGCTCAATGCTGTATAATTTAGTATTATGTGTACTAGCTTTATGAGGTGGGAGTCAGATAAAACATAGTATTTGAACACTAACCATTTATTAGCTCTAAGGAATAGATTTATGACTTGACAAGCAGACAATAACTCTGTGTTCTGATCAGCCAAAGAGGTCTACTTTGAGTTCAAAACACAGAGTAACATACTCTTTCACAAATAATTTTGTTTACTGATGTGACTAGATTTTAATAATAAACTTGATATATATGTAAATTTATTTTAATCTAATTTCATCAACAGAGCCCTCCTAAAAATGAGACTTTGTAGATTTTTCTGTGTCTGATTTATAGATTTCTGCATCCTATTCCCAGATTGATTTCAAGGCTATAATTCTATCAGGTTTTTCTCCTGATGTCAGAAACACCACCTCTGCAGATAGTGTTTTATAACTAGCATCACAACTGAAACTGAATTACTGCCCTGCTATCCTATGCTGCTGCAATATGTCCTTTTGTTTATAATCACCCTCTCTCCCTTATATACCTACTACTTCAGTTTCATGGCAAATATCAGTTCCAAAATCAATCAGGTAGCATGATGTCTATTTTTGTCCCTTACTTCAACCCCTGTATAAAATAGTAGGGGCCAAATTCTTAACTCAGATATGAATGCGCAGAGCTCCTTAATGAAAATGGAAGCTGAGCAAATGGACCAGTGCCAAATTTCCACACAAACAATTTTATAATCAGTTGCTCTTCCTCACTTGGTGATGTCTCGATCCTGTAAAGGAGCACATGGCACACACTTGAGTATTCACGCTGATCTCAATTTGGATACATGTTTAGGGACTCAGGACCTACCTTCTAAATGCACACAAAGAATAATCCACGGGAACTGTTATTTAACCGAATCTAGCATATTTCAAGATTCTTTCTCCTTTTTTTTTATTAAATGGATTCCTGTTTAAGATGCATTGTGTCTTACTTTTAATAAATAAAGCTACTGCTGTTTTCACATACTTTCATTTTTAAACCTCGATGGCATGATCACCAGCTCCCTCCCTTTTCACTCTCCTCTTTTCTCCCTCCAACTCAATCTTACCTTTTTACATCTTTCTGCTGTGCCCTGTACAAGGAGTGGGGGTTGGATTGAGGGCAACCACACAGAAGACACAGGAAGAGTTACTTTGCCAACATAAACACTTACGTAGATAATATACCTTTTCCACTACTAGTTTTTAGGTAAGAATAAGCTTCCTGGAAGCGTAAAGACTACAAATTTCCAATGCATGCCTTTGGAGTAGCCACGGTGTCAGCCAGTGGTATGGACTGAACCAGGAACCCCTGGAGGGGGTGGAGAAGCCTCTTAGCTTTGATGAGTACACCAGCATCTCAAATCCTCACCACCCTTGGACCAGCTGTAAAGAGTAACGCCATTTTATTTGCCTGGCAGTCATAACAGTTCTCTTTTGATGCTCATTTCTCTTATATTACATTTCTGAACACTTCATTATAGCTCAAATAAAATATAATTCTCATGTTGTTTTTAATTATTTCACAAAACCCAAAAGTCTCATAATGAGCTCCTCGCAATACTAATATATTTCCATGATATTATGCCAATGCTAAAGAAAGAAGATGTAGATCCCTCCTCCTGCTGCAAATAAAATACACCTTCTGATATAATCCAAACTTTAATCCATTTCTTATGGCTTGCCTTTAGAGGCAACTCAAACAAATAACCAGAAGAACAAACCTCTTCTCTCTCCCACAGTTTGGCCATCTGGAGGATTTGTAAGGCCAATGCTCTATTTCCTACTCTCCAGGAGCAAGACCCCTTTTCTAGCTAAGGAAGGAATAAATAAATAAGATGCAGCAGCCTATACAATGTCAATAAAGACCTGTATCTTTCCATAAACAAATTTTTCATATATACAATGTCGCAATTGCTAAATTTATAGCTTACCTGTTTGGAATAAAATGTGATTTCTGCAGCTCTTCTCCCTGCTCTATGTCCCTTGGGAAGCCATAAAGCACCCAACCATTGGTCATGCAGTCCAGTGCATTTAGGCGTTTTGCCAGGATCTTCATAACAAGGTTGTCTGGGACTACAAAGGATTAAAAAGATGACATTTATTTTGTATGCTGAGTCTGCAATTAAGGAGGATACAAACTACTTTTCCTTGTAAGACTGCTACAGGAGCTAAAATGCAGTGAGTTATTCCTGTTTATGACTGATAGATTTTAGAGAGAGGAGTTATTGTTGACTTTACACATTTACTGTGCTGTCACGAAACCCCCAGACTCATAAGGAACTGTAGGACTAAAGCAAAAGTGTTCGGTAAAAACTGATGTCTACATAATTTTGCAATGTACTTTTCCTCTCAGCCATACTGGGCTGATGTCACAATGAAGTGTGTGACGTAATCTTATCAAAATGCAAAAATAATGACCTGAGTTGTACAAAAGAAATCCTAGAACAGGAAAGACATTTCTGTAGCATTCTGTATTTAACTTAGCAGATTATAACGGTTCAGCCCCAGCAGGCAAGATGGGAAATTTCTCCTATTTGCCCAAAGGCTTGAAGCTTTTATAACTGAAAATAAATTTCCAAAATGTATTTCAATTACTGTGATTATTGCATTGATGACTCCCTAATTTTAGAGATAGAAGTTCTCTTTCCTCTGTTATTATTTTTCTTTAAGTCAAGAGAGAACATGAGCAAGATGCTGACTGGGATTACAATTACTATGCAGCTTCTTAAATTCTATGTAATGGGACACAGTGGCAAGGAGGTATCCTGCATATTTTCACTACAGCCTTCACCAAGTAAAATATTTCAACTGAGATACTTACACTTACGTATCTTGTATTTTTTTTCCCTTTTTACAGAAAAATTAAATGATTAGGCTCAATAATAGTGACTACAAAATTTTAGGAGGATTCTTGCGTGTCCGGTTTAGTGTCAAATAGAAGAAAGGTCAGCAAAATCACCTCCCAAAAAAGCAGCCAAAACAATTTTCCAGAAGCAACGAGAGTCCCTTGTACAGGGTGTCTAATACACTGTTGCCTCTACTGGAAACAAGCAATACAGAAATGCTACATAAATCCACATCATGGAATGCTGATGTTTTGATACTCACCCTGCCATTGCATCTGCGTGCAAAAATACAACAACAAGTGCCTGTAGGAGGGCAAATGCGTCAGATTTCTGACAACGCCATTCACTTTAGGACTAGCTGACAGGGATGTGGCTGTATTTTAGTAGAGTATATTATTATCAGTGCACATTTACACCCTGGGTACAAGCAGGTTTTAAACTGCAATAATAGAATCCATTTGCTTCCTGAAATCTAGCGTTTCCTAAAGACTTACACCTTGATCATGAAATTCATTACTTCTCCTTTAAGTAATCAAATTACTGAGTTTACAGAATTGCACTCAGGATTCAATGTACCAGCAAAAAGGGAGGAAAACCGCAGGGAATTAATTAGAAAACAGATTAGTGTATTAATTGAGGATACCCACTTCACATTATAAAAAAAACAAGTTAAGGAGAGTAATATTCTCAATCTGCTAGAAGAAAAAAGGAATGGAATAAAACCAGACACTTGACAGAGAGCAAAATGACAATGCAAAACTAGGCATTCCCTTAAAAATGGGCTTCATAAAATTAACTATAGAACAGTGCAGCAGCAGGCAGAAGTGTTATTAGACAGATGATACTTATATATCTAAGACCTGAGCTGCAGGCAGGCATAGAGGGGATAAGGGGAGAATTTCAGTGCTCTGTGCAGGGCAGTTCTCCCAACCCTCCAGGTTACAAGAGCTAATACAAAACCAAGACATCTAGGTAGGAGGAAGAAAAAAAAATCCCAACTTCTCTTTCCCCAAAATACATTCCATACAAAGACCAGTGGAATTTTTCTGATAGTCTTGAATTTTGGGCTGCAGCACTAAACTTTCTGTCTTGATGCATGTTATTTTATCATGCTTCCTAGTGGTATCATTAATACGGATTTACAAAGTTGCCAAATTATATGGTTATTTTGAAACATTTTCAGAACGCTTAAAGACAGTTTTGCCAGGGATTTGAATGAAACTTAACAAACCCCAGAGTAAAACTGCACTAAGGTAGGATTCTGCTGGAGCCGTCATTGCTGTGAAATGACCAGGGAATCAGGGCAGAGGCTGAAAGCCCCAGGAATGGCACAGAGAAATAGGTGGATATACTGGGCTGTTGAGCTTCCAGCAGACCATAGGAGATTCTCCAGTTCCGGGGCCAAATTGCTTCCATCCTGCACATGGGAAGGAGAAAAGCTACAGCCTACAACGAAATTAAAAAGCAACTCTGATGGGAACCAGGCAGCATCTCCTCCATCTGATCACTTCCCACAGGCTTTCTGTGAATCCTGATGATAGAAATCCTCTATTTTGGTCACTATTTTTGAAGAAAACTGAAGCAGTCACAAGAGGGGAAAAAAAACAACCCCAAGATGCAGTGACAATTAATTAACAGTTTCTCTAATGGCATGCCAGGTTTGGGGTACTTTGAGTAATACTGGGAATATGTGGTAACCCTGACACCGTGCTCATTTCAGGGATGACTGACTAGAAGATATCAGCAATGCACTTTAGGTTGTTTCTACACTCATGTACATATATACATCACTGAATAATATAGATGCTTACACATTTTCTGTGCCTCCCTCTAAAGCTTGATGGTGAGAAATAAAACATAAACAAGTCAGACAGCAAGCTCTGCTCTCCTCTTGATTAGCAAACATACCTATCACTTCAACACAATAGGGGAACAGAGCTTGTTGGCTGTTCAATGGCATTACAAAGTACATCAGCTGCCCTTGAACAGGAACAGTCACACTTAAAACAGCTGCATTAAAACTGTAAAACATCTTCCACAGACCAGGAGAAAAAAAAAAAAAGGAAAGAGAAAAAAGGAAGAAAGAAATCAGTATTATTCTTATTTTGCTGTGGTACAGACAGAGTCGGTAATGAAGAACTCTGCAGTATGATATTCCTTTTCACTCATGTGGAACTGTCTCTTGAATGTAAGGCAAATTAATAACCTGTAATTGGGGGGGCACACAGACTGTAAGTAACTAGCCAGAGGTCTCCTGGCCTTAAGCACATGACCCAACGGGATATATACCAAAATAAAATTTAGAGCTTTTCTGATGAGACAGTCAATCTACATGTTTTAAGTAGATTATGAAGCACAAGAGCTTTGAATAATCAATTCCTTTTCAACGTAAGCTTGTGTGAGTTTCCAACTCTGAAAGTTGGAGGAATGAGACTCTAGAGAGATTTTACTTTATCATTAGAGAAGTCCAAAGATAAGTTTCTTGTAAAAATTACAATGTGCTACAAAGAGATATCCAGATTAGGTAATGTGGAAGCACATCTCTATTAGGGTGAGAAATCAAGGTACAGGAGTAAAATTCACCTCTCAGAAGTAACGCTGCAGAGCTGCTGAGCTACAGCGATACCCTGTGCTGAGAGCACCGTACAGAGCTGTGGACCAAGGTCACGGTTAACCTCAGAAATGGTGTATGTGGCAGAATGAGGCCACAACCAGCTCAATATAGAAATGAAATTCATTCATGCATATGTTCTTACTTAACATCAATACCACACGCCGTATCTCCCTTATCTCCCAGCCTGTATCGACCACGTTAATGGTCTAGACTACGCTGAATTACCAGCTGTGGAACCAAGAAGTGATCTAATCAATTGAAGGGTATGATCAGGCAGGGTACAAGGAACAGAGGCTTAAAGTGCTGCTGTTCGTGCTGGAACTGCTGCCTGGACACCTGGAGATTTTCTGTCTCCAGGGCTGTCAATCAGCACCTTCTAGCAGACCATTTAAAAAATAAATTTACTTCCCAGAGCTTCAAAGGTTTTCACAAGTACAAGGTACTTCTCATGAAAAGTATGTCCTCACGAAACTCACAGGAACGTGGCCTATTAGCTCTTACCCAACCCATAGATCTGCAGGACTAATAGAAAACCATATCAGGCAATCAGTTGACAAAATCAGACCATCTGCTCAAGACAAAAGTAACAGAACATTAAAGGCACAGTCTGAAATGCAAAAAACACTACTTGAGAGACTACAGGGCACTATTCTCCAATAGCTTCAATGCTGTCAGTGCTCCAAGCTATACAATTATCATATTTAAATTGATTCCTGCTCCATATATTTCCCTTTAAAACAGACTTTTGAAGGGTATTGACTCACTTCTCCAAACCTATAAAACCTAGATTCTAAGTACAGCATAAATGTATTTGCAGATGTAAATTCTGTCAGCTTTGTGCTGTAAAAAGTTTAAGGTCCTTTTGACAATATTGTCCATTTACCCTTTATCCTTCTCTTGGAGATTTTTTTTTTTTTTAGCAAGGTCTGAAGACTTTCACAGCTAATTCAGATGCCTGAGGCTTGATCCCCGTACTTGACAGTTAACATCTTGCCCACACTATAAGCTACCGCCAAAGGCTACTTTCCTGGATTGTCCTGTCAATCCTAAATTTAGCAAAGCATGAGATTTGCTTATTTTATTGCTCTATAAACTCTGGATTATGCACAACGGGCCAAAGCTATTAACAGTCTGAAGCCGTTCAGCCAAGCCACACTCAAGCCATAACAAGTCAAAAAAATAAAGTTAA
>JAOXNO010000008.1:1240049-1280299 GCA_028565335.1 Limnodromus scolopaceus
TAAATCTGAAATAAGCTCTAATTTGGGGAAAGAAAGGAATTACAACTTCAATTTCATTTTCCTGAAATGAAAGCAGCTCCCTTGGACTAAGGATGTACATATTTTTAGGACCGGCTAAAAACTGCAATCTGTGCAATTCTTTTACTCTACTGGGAATCCTTTTGCTATCTCCTTTAAGGAACTGTAATGGTTAAGATGAAGTTTATAAAATACACAAAGAGCATTTTAGTAAAGAAAGCTCTTAAAGGACCTATCTTTGAATAAGTAGATCATCTAAACTCCCATCTCAGCCATAACTGAAATTTAGAGAGCGAGGTATTTACAGTGGCTGTCCTCTACTTCACAGAGATGAGAAGAACGAAATCATGATATACACATAAGATTCCAAAATTAAGGGATACTATGAAAAAGAAACAGGCCCAGAGCTTAAAATGAACTCCACATGTGAGATAGACTGCATACATAAGTAGCCACATTGAGGTCAATCAGACTATACGCATGAAGAAGTTATTTCCATAACTAAAGATCCAGGCTACCCTGCAATTAATATATGCCAAGATCTCTTGCCTTTGAGCTAAATGGCCATTCTGATTAGCAGTATCTCTATATCAGAAAATCCTCTCCTAGATCTCTATGCCTGTGTTACAGAGGAGCCAGCGTCTCTCTTTCAGGCTGCAGAGATTGATGCTTTCCATTCCCATGGTTCCCACATAAGCTTCTTGTCCCAGCAATATGGTGGCTGCCGCAGAAAATTAATGCACTGAACTAGCTGAGTTACTGTATTAAGAATAAATGCAAGCCATTCACTAGAGATGAAGTTTAGAGTTAAAATGTATTACCTTGTGGCTTGATAAAGTGACTGACAGAGGGATAGAATACCCAAAGCTGCAGGCTGCCAAAGGTCTTTTGAAATGCTTCGAAAAGTACTGAATCTCTTGGTATGGTATCAAGGGAACCCCAGTTAATTTTATAGGCTCATGTTTCAGATCTGTGTAATTCAGTCTCAAAATTAAGCTATTGTGCAAAAAAAAAGGGACTTTCAAGCTTTCCACTTCACCAAATGGCTTTCCGTGCCAAAAATAAAAGACAATGAAGATTTCTCTTTGCTCAGGGGGGGTTTGCTCAAAATTCCATTAATATTGAAGCTTAACCGAGATTTCACAATCTTCAGCAAGATTGTCTCCTTCTATTTGTATCACTGGTAACCATTTGGCCTGTTGCCAGAAACAGGACTGGAAGTTCCTCTTGCAGGCCATTGTAATTTGGAAAAATAAACATTTTTCCACCGTACTGAAGTACAATTTATCCTTTAGAACTACGGATCTTTTCTGATTTTTTAATACTCACCACATACAGGGAGCTATCCTTGTGCAAGACAACTAACAAACACGTAAGTTTAAGCTGCTACCCTAAGGAGCTTACAGTATTTATGATTTATCTGAAATCACTGCAGAGCCTTCCAAAAGCAAACTATGCTTAGATATTCTTTGTGGTAGTCCCCTCCTACAACCAAAAATGCTGATAGAAATGAAGTGCAAAGAAACTTTTAAGTTAAAAATATTTTCATGAAAGTAGAGGAATCTATAATAGCATTCTATAAGTCAAAATCTACATATAAAAGCAGAGCCTTTATTATAGCCCCTTGAAATAAAAATGGAAGATGATTCTGTGCTTTAAATAACAGTGTAAACATTTTGAAATTGTACATCTCTTTCAGAATTCTGATTTTGATTTAGAAATAAAAACACAGAAATCAACTTTTGGAATGTATACAAAACCCCCCGAATTTCACTGGACCAGTGAACTATTTGCTTTGAAGATATCAAAGAGCTTAGAAATTGAACTTCTGTTACGCAGTGCTACAAATCATGTCATCAAAGGAATTAATCAACTTCCAGATTACTCTGATGTAACTCAGATTAGAATCTGACCAAGAAAAATTCACTCACAATTTAATTTTTGCCTACAAAATTTACACCTACAGTGTAATGAGACAACACTGTGCCCTACCTGGGTATCCACTGTCAATATAAGGCTTAACGAGTTCTCCAAGTTTTGTCTTGTCTGCAACAGCTTCCTTTAGCAGTTGCCCACAGCAAACTAACAGGAAGGAACAAAACAAAAGACACAAGGTTAAATTTTAAAAAGGAAGCAACAAAGAAAAGAAAAAAAACACCCCAGAAGCTGCATACTGGAATAAGGTCACTGAATAAAATAAAAGTTGTAGTTTTTTTGGGTTTGTTGTTGGAAATATTTTTTTCTTTGGCCAAGCAGAGCAAAAAGCAAAGAGACTGAGCAGGCGAGAATATTGAATAAAAAAGAATACATTTGGCAAAGAACATATTAAAAACAGAGATAGAGAGAAAGATATTAATCAAATATGTTCCTGAAATAATAACTCAAGGGATTCCTAGCATTTTTCACTTTTTATAAACTTATAATTACTGAATAAAGTTACACCTGCTGAACAGCATCTGAACTGCACTGTTGGAGGTGCAGGATAATACGCAGTTCAAGGAAGTGACTCCCTGGATCATTTAATGATCATGCAAGAATTATATTAAGAAAACTGTGCTAATCCAATATTATCATTGACTTCAAACACACAGAACACCAGGAGATGCAGATTTAAAGTTTTAGTCAGGACAGCTGTATACGAAATGCTGCTACTTCAGGGTTGGATAGCACTTTCTGACCAAAATTATCGAGCCTTACTGCCCCACATGAGTTACACACAACAGTCCTGACCCCTATTTTACAGGGAAGGAACTAAGGCACGGAGGGGTTACACAACATCACAACAAGCCCCAGTTTCAACTCAGGTTTGGTAAATATTAGATAACAGTCACATTATTGCATGACCTTTCAATTAATACCCATAGGTTGATTCCACCCTTTCTGAAATCAATAGCACAAATATCTACAGCTGCACTGACTTTAATGGAAAAACCAGCCAGCCTTTTCATCCGCTTTATCGCTGTTAGCCGCACCATTTGGCAAATAAGAAGAAGAATATTCCACAGGAACATTTCTTGGAGAAAGCTGATAAAGTTTAGTGGTTAAGTGACAAGGGATGAACACATATTTTAGCAGTCTCTAGTTGTCCTGGAGAAGCAAACTTGTATTCACAACAAACGGTATAAAAACATAACAGAAACTCAGTGCATAGACCCCACCTTCAGACAACTGATATGTGTACACCTAAATTCAATCCAACTCAAGAGACTATGTAAACATAGGATTAAACTTTTAAGCCTTTGGTTTAATCCCAATGGCCTAATTGGAAATCAAGTATATGCTGAATACTCTACAAAAAAATGACGGTCTTTCAACTCTCTTGCAAATACTGAATTCTTCCAATATTTGATTTATAATATATTTAAAATAAAATTCAACATATGGGTAAAGCAGTGGTAATGGTATTTCGTAAAAAGAGATGCAACTCTCTGATATAGTAATTACTTTAAAAAAACATGCAAATTTTGACCTAGATGAAACACTATCAAACTTGCAGTTTTAGAAATAAAGTCCAGAAAAAAATATTCAGAAACACAAGAACAATAATTTTTCTTTACCACATTCAGACATGTTTTATTTTTCATTAGGCCAATTACAAACTATTATATAGCTATTATATAATTATATAGCTATTATATAGCTTTGAATAAATCTACAATATTTATTTTTAAATGTGAAACAACAAAACACAGCAATATTAAAATAACTGATAGCATAAACTTTTTATCAATCTTATTTGTACTTCTTAGTACTGTAAAATAGATTTTAAAATAATTCACATTCACCTTTTTCAAGTTCACTGGATATCATTTGAGTCATATTCATGTATTTTTTTTAACACAGTAAAATAACAATAAAGATTTAAAATACTAAACTTAGAACCTTAAACTGATAGGTAGGCAGTTTTATACCTGTTTCCATGCCTTTAACAGAACTGCACAAACCTACAGTATGATCTAGCCATTAGTTGGAACAATTGTATGGAAAGCAGATGCCTTTCTCTGAACCGTCAAGTTTGAACTTAAAAAATTTATTTCTTTTCTGAACAGACCTGCTAAACTGGTAATTGAAAACAATACACCTCAGATCTTGAAGATATCATGCCCATGTAAAGTCAAATCCAGGTTCACTGAAACCTTTTGACTTCACCAGGACTTCAGGGAAGACACCAGCAAACCGGCACGTGGCTATGGACAGCAGAGAGAGTTCCACTCATTAAAGAATCTCCTGAAACATGAAACCCCACTACCTACTTAATTTTGATTTTTTCATGTGGTGTACATTGGAAGAATACTAATGAAATGAAGTTGCATTTTGCTTAACAAAGAGGATATGACTAATCAGCAAATTTTACAGATATCAGACATTTGATTAAAATAATTTACGGCTACTCCACTATTAGAAGACCTCATAGAACATGGACACATTGCATCGATCCTATCACCAAGCTAGGGATTCGTATTATAGGACTTGTTAGAGCTAGCACACTAACCATGAACAAGCCTCGTACACCATTTTCTGGCCCTCCTTTACAAAACAAGAGTATCTACTTTTAAATAATTGCTTCCTTTTCTAATACATTACTTCAGATGCATAGAACCTGAGTCTTCATTAAAGCTCAGAGTAAATTCTATTGTAAAAGTGTCCTAGTTTTGGTCATACAGTTGAAACTGCGAAGACATTACTCATGATCCGCTGATCCACAGAAGAATTCAGAGCACTACAGGAATCTAACACATGGAAAAATACTGAAGTAAAGGGTATAAAAAATGATGACTAAAAAAACATTAGAGCTGGTTTGTCACAATATATGCTTGACTGGTTTATATTTCTTCATTGAAATACTTTTCACTTCCCTCAAAATTTTGACATCCATAGCAATGGACAAACAGAGAAATTTTATGAGCAAGTAAGAAAGACAGACAGCAAAAGATAAATGATCAAAAAGAGAGAAAGGGGGAATTGAGCAAAGTGCATATTTACTGAGAACTTACTGTTGACAACACCGTATTTCTGAGCTATTAGTGCTGCCTGCAGGCTCTTCCCACTGCCTGGGGGTCCACAAAAGAGAATCCGTGGTGTAAAGGGGGCGGCTGATCGGTGCCGTGTTTGGACATAGGTAAGAACTAGAACATGAGAGAAAGGCAAGAAATACAGTTTATATCCTATTTCTTTTTTAAAAAAATATTAATATAAATATTGATTAACTTATCTTCTTTTTCAAAGGTTTTTTGCTCATCATTTATTTTATCACTGAAATATTTAGATACTCCAACCAAAATCAGGACTCTGATAAAACTGTCATGTCAGCAACTTACACTGAAAGGCACTTGAGAAATCTTACTGTCATTACAATCCTATATTATCTTTCAACACTAGATGTCAAACCATTTTAAAGAGCAGATTGAATTAATAATTGCTCTTTTACCGTGTTGTTTTTAGCAGAAGTAATTTTTGCTTGATAGGTACAATTTTATCATGCAAATTATGGAGAGCTATAATTACATTTAATACTTTCTGCAGTTTCTGAGCAAATATTTAAGCTTAAAAAGTCAGGATGTTAAATTAATATGACATTTATCCAGCTCTGTGTGTGTGATTAACAGACTCCTAATTACAATATTACAGACTTGTAGCATAGGATGTCAGGACACAATACACCATTGACAACACATAACTGACTATGATTTTATTCTTTTGTCCATCATTTTTGCATAACATGCAAAGGCTATTTGAGCTTCTCTGTCTGACTCCACTCTATTTGCTGGACACCATTCTTCTACATTTTGTATTGCATACAACATACTACACTCAGGTCAATCTACAGATGATAAGAGTTTTGGAAAGATTACAGGACATGTGAAGTATCACCAACACTGCTGTATTACAAAGACCTGAACTTTGTCTCAAAAGAGAACCTGATAGATCACCAAGAAGCTACAAGAAGACGCAGCTTGGCAGTGAGGACAGATTAGGATGGTATTTGGACACAGCCGAACACTCATACTCCCCATGTCCCTTTTGTTGTAAGGATCAGTATTTTAACTACCATTGTTAACACATTGTTGTATACTAACAGCTTCTCTGAGGACCCTCTGCTAGACATCTTGGTATCATTACAACATCTTTTCTAATAAAGAAGCATCTCCATCAAACTCCAGCCCTGCTATTTCTAGACAGAGAACCTCAAGTATTGAGAAACTAACGCAAACTGCAACCACAGTTGCATGGGATTGTACCCATCTCATCCTGCAGTGCCACAAGCTGTGCTGGGGTAACACACCGTACAACTGAAATCGATGTCACATATCCAGTTAGTAGTAATTGCATTAAAATTTAAGAATTTACAAAATTTTATAATTGTTTGAAACAATCCACAATAATACTAATATTGATGAGAGATCACGGAATCACGGAATGGTAGGGGTTGGAAGGGACCTCTGGAGATCACCTAGTCCAACCCTGCTGCCAGATCAGGGTCACCCAGAGCAGGATGCACAGGATGGCAATTCTCCTCTTTCTTTTTTAACTCCATCTGTAGCAATAAAAATACTCAAAAAAATAATCTGGAAAATCATAACAGAAAAGAGTATTTGCTGCACAACTTCCTAAAAACCAAGTATTTGCTACCCAAAGAGTGCTCTAGATATTCTGAACGTTTTCCATAACCCAGTGTATTGAAAAGCACAAACATTACAGGCAAAGCACCCTGCTTACAAATGATGCTTAATTTGCAGTAAATAACCAAGTTAATTAGGAGTAATGATCCCCTAGACAGTCTCCACATCTAATTATTCTTTAAAAAAAAAATCTGGCTGCTTGATGCACTGCAGAAAAAAAGATCTAGAGAGGATTTTTTCATTCCAGTTTTCAATTTATCTCACTACATTATTAATTAATAATAATTAATATTCAGGCACTCACATTTTTATTTACAATTCAAGGCATGAATTCTTTATGAATGATGATATGAACTTTTAAATTTAATTAAGTAATTTAGAGGTAATTAATGTGTAAATTCAGAATATAAACTTCCTACTTGTTTATCTCAAAAGTGCAGCACTTGTTATTAAAAAAAGACCTTTTTGAGATGCAAAATTACTGGGATATAAGGGATCATCTACAGACTGACAGCTACAAAGTACATTATCAATTGGTCTTTCTGGCAGTTTCCTTATTTTCTTCTTGAAGAACCAACATTAAAAGTCAGATTGCATTACAGTCAAGCAAAGCAACCAAGAACTGTCGAACAGAAGAGCTACCAGCACAAACAGCTTTTAAATAATGAAAAATTGCAAGATTTGAACTGCTCCTACTTCTTGTTATCAGACTTGTGGAAGGTACCAGCCCTTTGGGAGATTAACAATTGAGCCACAACGCAGCCTTTTAGAAGAGACTCTCGCAGAAACAACCCTGACATTTACTCTACTGAGTCAGCTGTTCCTTGGCAGGATGGTGGAACTAAGATTTTCCAGTTATTTGTACTTACTCTAGTCCTGCAAGATAACTACCAGTCCAAACTGTTCCTTGGAACAGTCCAAATGCTGTACTAGAGAGAGCACAGCTCAGCTGGGAGCCATCTGTGTTGACTAATTCTGATCCTACAAACTCTCTCTAACAGATTGGAAATACCTTTCAAAGAACTATCAGATTTGCCATGAAGATACATACCCTGTGAGAGGACATCCACGGAAGGCTGGTCTGCATTGATTGATTTCAAAACTTTCTGGTAGATCTGGAAAACCCCAGGGAAGTTTCTGTGATACTCCAGCAGTTTCTTTGATATCTCCTGTTCAGACAGATCTTCTGGTTCCACCAAACGTTGCTGTACCAGCAGATCAGTTGGCCAGTTAAAGGTTGTATGGTAGACCTCTAGAAGGCAGACACTGATTAGGAACTGAGAGGATGATTTAACAGGTCTTGCTCAGCTCCAAAAGTTTTCTTAAACAAAATCAAGGTTTTTGTTTAAGCTTTATATTGTGGCACAAGCAATAACCTGTGCTCTTCCCTCACTGTTTGTACTGACAGCTGACTCATACTCTGCAGATGCACAGATAGGGAACGGCCAAGGTAACTGCCCACCCATGTAGCCAAGACAGAATGATGGATGAGAACCAGAGCTGGGGACAGCTCTCCAAATTAGTAGACTGAACCCTAAACAAGACCTTTGATAAGCAAATCTCCTTTATAGCAAATAAAAGCCATTTCTTTACTAAAGAATATCCCTCCTAATTCCACTCCTAAAAAATCCAATATTTTTTTTTTTTTTACTTAACAATGTCAGGATTTTATTTTGTGGTGGATGATTGATAATGATACTCAACAGACAATAGAGAGCTAAGTCTATTCATCAGTCATTTAATGGAGGATACCTAAAAGCATACCTGCACCTCAGGAAAAAAAAACGGATCTAGCAAGGATGCATAGCGAAATGTAAGCTGATAAGGACAGATCTAACCTTAAAATATTCTGTACTGCCATAGCCTATTGTTCACAGGGTCAACAGTGAGCTTTACATTTTCCCATATTTTATTGGCGCAGAAAATAATGTAATGTCAACAAATAGTTTTTCCAAACACTTTACATTTATAATTACGATTTCCTATAGTTCTTAAAGGGATACTATTTAAATTTGAATCCCACTCGTACTACAATGATTCTGAGACCAAGCAACACTCCAGTTTCTAGGGGAGATCAGGAGCAAACACATACTGCACCTTCTGTGAAGGGATCAAGCCTTTTCCCGCTGTTCCTCTCAATCAGCACAGTGTCTGGAGCATAAAGCACAACTAGGCACCAAAAAAAAAAAAAAAGGGGAAGGAAAAAAGCATAGCTCTTGTTAGTTACCTGCTTTATTGCCTGTAACTATTTAGATGTATCCTAGTATTTAAGATAAGTTAATGTATTTCAAGCACATTTGCCTCATTCACCTTTCCCAGTATTCTACCTGAAAATATTTGACCTCACTTTTAATCAGAATTTTGCTCCATCTCCTAAACGCTATAGTGGGATAAAATATACATTAAGCCATTTCAGTACCCGTGAGTACTAGCTGTCCCTGTCATTTGTATCAATTAACAAGGTTCTCCCTCAGCTATATAGTATCTTGAGCCTAGGATGGATGTACCCACAGATCACTCAATTCCCTTCTATACCACAGACTATTACTTTTCAACCAGGTACTTCGGTAGTGAGCCCAGTGAAACTTATTTCTTGATAACCTCACAGAAAAGTGTTCAAATTTCATTAGAAAGCATCAAAAGATAGAGAATCTGTCAGTTCTCTATGTTGCTTTTGACCAATCATCCTCACAGTTAAACACTGTAATTTAATTACTATTTTCACTGCGTTTGATTACAGGTTTCAAACAAATTCTTCTTATGACTTTCTTCTCTGTATCAAATAGCTCTTTCAGATGGTTTTCTCTGCACTAAGGTACTCACACACTGTAAATCTCATCTCCTCTCAATCTTCTTTTTGATTAACTAGACAGACTAAGCTTTAAGATTCTCATTCAGGTCTTGGTTGCACAGATATAATTGTGAGCAAAACTCAACTTCAGATGTTATTAGCTATATTAAAAATACATGCAAGTACGAGACATTAAACATTTTTGCCTAACTCTATTGCAGTGATTCTGAATTCTTCATTAACAGTCAAATCTCATCCAAATCAAATCCAAAGTGACAATTCATCAAGTTCGCTAACATTCTGTTCACTGGCAAGCTCTACATTTATCATTTTACACTGTATTCCACACAATCCTAATGACTTCTTATATTCTAAGTATGTCCTCCAACTATATTTATTTGGGACAACTGGCTGCTTCTGGATGGCAACGGCAACTGTCAAGGTCTTGTTTATGAGCACTTTGCCAGTAAATAAATGTTCCCCTCAAATCAAGTCAGAATCCACCCATATTCTGAAAAGTCAAGCTTAAAATCATGATGCTTCCACTTAACGAAGTAAAGTTTGCGGAGTTTGCATTCTCTAATTCAACAGAAGGATGAATTTGTAATTAGTACATGAGGAATTGTTTTAGTCTGAGTATAAAGGCTGATTTCTAGAAATGGAAGTCAGAGAAAACTTAGACCCACTCCTAGCACAGAGGCAAAGCTACAGAGAGCTGCTCAGAGACACTTGCTGGAGCGGTCTTGAATTTACAGAACTCTAACGTGTAAGAAGAAAAGGGTTCATGTGTGAAAGATGGAGTTTAAAGTCTCACAGGTCACCTCAAGCTTTGGAGTGAATACTGAAATATTCTGCTGTCTGGTGACTCCAGGGTCTTCAGTATTGGTATTGAATTTATTGAGGGTTTTTGGGGAAAACACTTCTAGTCTTTCCTACTGGATGCAATCACACATAAACCTTGCACTGCTTACCAACATGCCTAGGAATGATGCCAGATGACTGCAGCATCCATGCCTGTTCCTGATTTTCAGGGAAGCCTTCCAAAATCCATCCCTATTGAATAAAAACATGAAACAGTTATTGATCCTGGAAGAGAAAAAACAAAATTTAGCACTAAATATCAGTGCTATCTGCACAAAATTTACCTCATTCTGATCCCACAAGAGCACAGTATTTGTTATGGATGCTTGTGAGAGAAGAAAGCAAGATAGAAGAAAGATATTTTTGTGAAATGGCATCCAGTAATACCAGTGTCACAGAGAAATGTGAACTCATGTATTGTAGCAATGAATTATTTTTTCATATTTCAATCTTAAAAAAAAAAGAAACTTCTATCTTGAATAAAAACAACCCAAAACAATTTCTACAGTTTTGAAATATTCAAAAGGATACCAGCCCACACTGTGTATAAAAAAGAGGCTAAACAAATCTAAAGACAGATTTAATGCCAAGAACACTGAGGAAAATATGCATGCTTTCATTATTTTCTTAAATTATACAGGAAAACTCACAGTAATGGAACCAGCATTCCCAAAGCTAATGAAGCAACAGAGCAAAAGAAAGAAAAAAGAAAAAAGAGCCTTTTGCTCCCTTAAGTCCTTGTTATAGCCAGCTAAGTGTTGGATTGAGCATCTTTAAAAAAACATTTACGGATCTATGAAATACCGTAGGAGAGCTGCAGCCTCACTCAGTTTCTGTGTGATGCAGTATTTGAAATCTAATCCACTTCCCAGTCTCGAGTCTGAATCTTCTAAACTTTCTCTAATTTATCTCTTAGTTGCTTAACCACACGTGTCCTTGTCACTATATCCTATACTGCAAAAGAACTTTGTGATACTACAATAAATCCGGAAACCATCTTTGTATTGAAATAAAGAGGATATTTTAATATTGCATTAGCTAGCAATCATTATCATCTCCCACATAAATCTGAAGCTCTGTCAGTATGGGGTCCAAAGGTTTTAGAAGTATTTCAGGGAAACACATCTCCTTGACTTCTGTAGGAGGAAATTGGGACATTCCAATTATACAAGAAAATAGAGTAGACTATTTAAAATTCCTTAATTAGCCTGGTTTCAGGAACATGTCATCCTGCTGATATCTGTAGAAAATAAGAGACTCAACTAACTGCAAGCCGTTTTTACCACTCCCAGTGTTTGCTCTATCGAATTAGAATGAACCCCTGTCTAAGGCCACACAGGTGCTGAGAAATCAATTTATCCCTTGGGACTTGCAGGAGGCAAGGCTGCACAATATTTTTAGTGGTGCACCAGGAACTTCAACGCTAGTTCTGAATATACTTTGCTTGTACAACATATATATAGGCCCAGATCCTCTTCCAGGGGGAAATGGCATCAGAGGTTTGAAGCTAATAAATCTATGCCAATTTACACAGACTACAAATCTGCCTCATTTTCTCCACTCCAAGTGCACTACTTTTGGAAACTAAACCAAAACAAACAAAAACGCCCACCCCACAAAACCATTGTTTCTAATGTGAATACAGCTTAATGCTCAAAATCACATACTGAGCAACAGGCAGTAAACACAGAATATTGGTTTTTTAACAATGTATAGCAAACTTTAAGAGGTTTATATAGAAATTTCAAAGGTCCTTAAAACAGGCCTTAAAAAGAAATTTAAGGCTAAAAGTTTTTGCAATGTAAGAAAACACAGCTCAATAAATAGCTTCCTGCAACAAATACGTTTTAAGGCATTAAACAAATGCAAAATAAACACACACTACAAAAATAGTTAGCATTTTGGATCTTATTTCCAAAGGTCTCTGAGTTCCAGGGTATCAGTCAGTCCCTAATTAGAATACATTATCCATCTACTTGACACTTCAGTGAAATGTCTATTCCACCACAGAGCTGCAGCTTTGTTCAGAACAGGTTTATTGATATTCTGCTGCATTCCCTCTCCATACCCCCAGTGGCTTGGTTCTGTTTTATCACACATCAAAAAGGCCGTATGCTCAGGGCACCCCATGCACAGCTCAGAGCTGGAGGTCTGAACAGCTGCAAGTAGTATGGTATCACAGGAGGGACAAGCTCCAAGCAGATGTCACAGATTAAAAAAAAAAAAAAAAAAAAAAAGAAAGAAAAAAGAAAAAAAAGAGTAAAAAGGGAGTGTGGCTTGGGAACGAAGCAAGAGGAAGCAAGACACAGCAGAGCAAGACCTGACTTAAAATATGCCTATCATGCTTTATGCAAACACTGGTCTTTTTTGCCCTTCTGACTATCATTAAAGTGTAATTAGCAACTTCACATGGTGAATTTGTTTCTTTAAGAAGCCATCTATTTTTTGTTCTTGATAGCAGTAACCTTACATCCATGCCTGGATTGTACCTTATCACATCAAGGGTGGAACAAAGGCTAAAAGTGAATATTTCCATGGTGCCTTTACTCTGTGGTCACTGCTCCCTCCCTTTCAGCTGGAAACCTCAGTCCTTTCCCACGTGAAGACTGCTGTAAATACAACATTCTGCTGGTGCCTTAGTGCCAGGTGAAGTGCTCCTCCGAGACCCGTGCCATGCTGAAAGCCAGCAACAAGGAAATACTTTCAAAGCCATCACTTTCCTCTCCAGACTTAAGGAATCCGGAGAAAAGGAAATGCTCAAGGTCATTCCCAAATGTAAATCTCATTCCTCTGCTGGTGCTACTCTCGCTATAATACCAAGCCTTTCACGCTTTCCACCCCCATAATAATGACTTAGGGTTTTGGTTCTCTCTTGTTATTTGACCTGCAGAGTCTGAAATTTTTTTTTTTTTAAATTACAGAAACCCAAATTGACACAGAAAAATGAAAAGGGATAGTGCAAAGAAATAATGCCGAATTATGTGGCACGTCTGAAAGAAATCTCAACCACAAGCATAAAGATCAAAGGTTATGAATATTGGTGCCTTTAGGAAAATGGCTCATCACAACAGTTTTTCCACATAACCATTCAGTATATTTGAAAAAGTATTACATGCCTTTCACTCCCATCTGAATAAAAGGGGCAGACGATAATACAAAAAAGTAATTTCAGTATTAGCTTTGCCAGAACAGATCTAGAATTTCTGGGATTTTCAGAAAACAGCAGGCTGAGAAGTGCAGTAGAAATATTGTGAACTAATTACTGCAGTCCATCAACATTAGCAGCGTGGATGATGGAAGAAGCTCCAACTTTACCAAGTTTCTCATTAGAAAGAAACCTTTTATTCCCCACTTTATTTTTGTAGGTTGTGTAAACTGCAAAGCTATTAAAGAAAGACACCCACATTCTTTTTGGAAAACAGAAAAAGATGGTGAATAGGCAGACTGTCTCCCCAGATAAATCTATGTAACATCACTATCCTTGCACGGAGTTTCAGAGAGACAACACGATGATCTTTATCTACCCAGATAGAATCGGAAAGAACCAATAGCCATTGCTGCCTTTTCCTTCCCTTTAGAGGACAGTCACTACGCTTCTGAACGGTTTAATACCAATCAAAAGTCATTCTGCCACTACTCACGTGAATCACTGGCCTAAGCTTAGTTTCTAAATGGTCCTAAGACATGAGTAAGGCTGCTCAGCTCTCTCTCTCACAAATCCATCATGTAGCAATCTCTTCACGAGCTTTCCCCAGTTCTATAAATTCCCTCCACACCACCAGCAGTCAGAGGTGCCGTAGCCAACATGTACTAACCCTGTAAGATGAAAAGTCTTCATATCAGCTTCACAAGCCCCAGGTTCTAACGTAATGCTTGCAATAAGTTTTCTGCGTAGGCTGGAAGACCTACCCGTCTGATCCCTCGCAGTCCTGACCACATTTGTATTAGAAGAACACACAACACAGAGTCTCAGCAGAGCTGTTGATCAATAAAAACGTTCTCCTTAGAGAATGCCTGTGACATCTATAAACCTGTGAGTGTCAAAACAATGGCACAAAAATTTCTGTATTCCTACTGTCAGTGGGATGAAAGCTGTACAATTAATACCAAGCCAATGACACCACAAGGAGAAATAAAACAAACAGCTGGTGGTTGTATGGTCCAACACATTGCTCCTAATCTATTAACAATCTCAGGAAAAAAAATGCTGACTCATGCTTTGAGAGAAAAGACATAAATCAATGAAGTACAAAATCCACTGCATTAACTCTATTTCCAATCACATAGGGCAATATTGCAATTAAAATGCAAATTGGAAAAGACATATACAATGTGAGGAAGTTATATGACCATGAATTACTATTCATTAAAAGATTTTTAATAACCATCACATCTTTGAAAAGTCAATTATGTGTTGTTCCTAAAAATAACTGAAGCCTTAACTAGACCAGTAACATCCACTCCATTCTTGCTGAATGTCAGGGAAGCTTTATAAAGTTTTTTTTTTCCTTAGTTCTGTAACACACCCAGCACTGATTCAGTGTTGCTGGTGATAACAACGGGAACATAAAATGTAGGCAGGACACCATGCAGCTGATGGCATTTTAACCATCTTGTCACCTCATTCAGAGTTTACATGACCTAATACTTAAAATAACAGCCACGGAGAGATCCTTCCCTCACTATTAAAAGGAGAACTAGAACCATGCCAACAATTATAGAAAGCACGGGGCAAAAAAAGCATAGGGTGGATATTACCTTTGAAGAGTAACGGATTTTGCTCATACACTGATGGTTAGTCAAACTCACTTTAACAATATCACAACACTGGAAAAATTAGCTGTTGAAAACATACCTTCTTTCAAGCCTTAAGTGAAAAAATAAGTATGTTGGAGAGGTTTTAGAGCTACTGTTACAAAAGCCCTAAAATGAAGAGTCATTCACCTACTTGCTAGTTTACAGCAACTACTGCCATCCAACAGCTCTCCTCCAGACAGCATTAGAGGACACATTGCCCCAGCAACTTCTACCTTTGACAGCAGGTGAGAAAACATTAAACCAAAGTAGGGAAAATATCAAGTACCCTGGCATCTTCCCTATCCTACCTGCTAACTAGTCGTAGCACAGCCAGAGAAGCTGGCAGGGTTAAGCTGACGAGGGCTGTGTCTGGGGATGGGAACCAGCCTCAAGCCTAGCAGTTAGCAGTCAGAAGAGCAGTTTCTCTCTTGGGTTTATCATGTTTCTAACTTACTTTCATGTCTACAGGTTTAAAGATATTTTAAACCCACTCACTAGAGGAGAAGTTTAAGATAGATGTTCACATCCTGCCACAAGGACAAGGTAGTAAATCATACCATCACCTGACTTGCTGTATATCCATGATATCTCATTGCACTGCTTACATAAAAAATATTGACATTCATAGTCTTTTTTTTGCTGCTCATTTGCTAGTACATCCAGAGCTGACAATATTGGTTTCTCAAGTGTTCCTCAGCTACACTCTTAAATTCAAAATGCCACAAAAATGAACAAGATGGTACACCAAATGCATGTTTCTAAAAAGGTTCTCCTGCAAATTGAAAAGCTTAAGTCCTGTGTGAATTTAGTACCAACAAACAAATACATTAAATACCACCAGATATTTGATCTGGGGTGCTAAATAATAAATAAATAAAATAGCTCAGCTAAAAAGACCTTCAAGGGAAACCAGACAGACCTATATAATTCAAGCACAGTGACTAGCAATGCAAAAGTTTGATTCTACTTCAGAAATTCAAAATTAATAGATCAATTATGAAGCAAGGTTGCAGTATTTTGTAGAGAAAAAATTGATAAGCCTTAGGTTTTCTGCCAATCTCTTTACTTCTTTCTTTTTAAGGAGTCCAAAAGTCATTGTTTCAGTCTCCCAAATGATGAAGCATGGAGCAAGAAACACTAATAATTCTTGCATGGAGCAAGAAATACTAAACCACAAAAAAACCCAACCCAGTCCATTTGGAAAAGAAGGGAAGGGGGTCATGTCCTTATACATAATAAACTAGAAAATTCTCCCACAGTCTTCCAAGGCCTTGATCGTACCAGTGTAGGCAGGGAATTCCAAGAGAAACAACAGCAAGGTTTAGGAAGAAGATAATACCTTGTGTGTGTTTTGCCTAAAACCTGTGTCTCACATGCACGGCAAAGTAGATTTTACTAGTTCACAGTAAGTGGAAAGAAGGTAGGAGTGGGCATCAGAAAAAAACACACATAGCAGTTTAGAGTTGCCAGTACATTTTAAATCCTAACATCTTGGTAATTTCCTGTGAAAGCAAATAGTGGTGTAGTTTAAAAGCACAGGGTTCAACTCATGACTTTGTTACTCCAAAGTTGCAAGAATTCAACCCTGTGAATGTCAACAGGATTTATACCTGGTATAAATTTAGACTACTTTAGAGATGAGCTCGGCTTCTGTTTCACGAATTTCCCTTCATAAAAACATTTCTTTGAAGGAGGAGTTGTCCTAGGCTGTCATTTGTAAATACACACGGAAGCTAATAATGCACTCCAGATTTTTGTTACAGTAAGTCTCTTGTTAAACCTGGATCTAGCTAAAAATGCAATGAAATGTGCAAAAATCTCCCACCTTAACTTACTTTTACTGCTTGAGACCTTTCTCTACCCATATAAAAGGAAGGACTTCTATACCAAGATACTTCCCTATGCTAATAAAGGCACTGTCATACAAATAAGGGCACTGCCATGCACTTTTCTATGATGTGGGAAAAGAAAAAGATTAGCTGAGAAAGGAAAGGTTTGTTTTAGTTTAATGACTTTTCTCGGTAACATTAAACACCAGCAGGTAGTATTCGAAATTAAAGTCTCTTGCAACCACTAGATTAGCTAATGGGATAGGTCAAAGTTTAGCTATTGCTAGTTCTAAGTCATTGCTTAAAGAGAGCAGCATACTACTTTATTTTGCTACAGCTCTATGCTTGCAACAGAAATATGACTCAGACAGATGTCCTCTAACAAACCCGTCAGGCAAGAACAATTTAAGAGATTACATCCCCAGCTATTCATTACTCTCCTGATCAAGTTATCCTTTCCACAGCTCATACACTGTAATTGACCATCTGATCTAGCTCACACAAGGCAGGCCCATTAAAAGCCACTTCCATCAGTGGCTTAAGCTAAGATACTTGACTTTGCACTGACGCACGTGAAGACTTCTTTGGCAATCATTTACATTAGCTGAGTTTCAAAAGCATAAACCTTTAATTGAGGCAGAAAACAATTATTTTAAAATCCTTCTTGCTGGTTTTATTGTTGTTTCTCTGCACCTATGGACAGCTCTGTGCTACAGAAATACCATCCTAAAAACTGCAACGCAATGGCCCAGCCCCCAAGATGATTTTGTTTTATATGGATGGAAGGACCCAGTCTGCAGATCATTGCAGACTACACCAAAAATCACAGAGACAGAGAAAGTAGGACAGGACATAAGGTTTTCAGCATTTCGAGTTTCTTCCAGTGCCTAGTGCTAAGAAACTTTAGGAAGCAATTTTCACACTTCAATGAAATGTTAATTACCAGCCCTGCTTTATTCAGCCAACAAGGTAGATGATGATGTTGACAAGCATCAGATTTACAGAAAGCTATGAGCCTTGCAATATCACTCTGGGGTCAGGAAATACTAGTGTTCTGAAAACACGTACTATTTATCTGAAAAAAGTTGTTTAGTCCTTCATAAACGTAACACCTACTTTGGACTATGGACTTTTTCCTCTCAAGAAGTGCATCAAATAACGTGCGGTCTGTATTGTGGCACTCTTTAGAAACAGAGTTTTATCAATTAGATTAGTATAGTCTCTTACAAATAAACCCTTATAATGGGCCGATTATGGACTCAATAAACCGTAACATCATCTGAGATTTTGAAGGAAATACATAAAAGAGATTTTGCTTTCCTTGAGTCCAGACATTAATTTCAACCAATATTAATCTACTGAAGTTCTCTTTTGATTCTATGTTAGAAGTCTCTACTTACATTAAGGGGGGCCGGGGAAGGAGAGGGGGAGGGGAAGCTACACATCTGTGAATACAGCTAAACCTATTCACTTGCCTACTTGTGTAAACTAACACTGAACATATTAATTATTATCTAGAAAAGAATATATTCAAATGCAGTTTTTCCTAACACAGGAAGAAAAAAAGACACAACAAGAAATAAACAAAATTTATGAATTATGTTAGATTCCCCCCCCCACTTTCCTCAGTAAGAGTTAAAATCAACATATTGATTTTTATATATTTTCTGTTTATCTGTTTTGTCCACTATAACTCTGCCAGTTGCCCCAGGCAATCAACAAAGCTATGCTTGTTCAGCCTTTGATCATCTCTGTGCTAGAAGATTAGCATATGCATACTCTCATCCTCCCCTTTATCCTGTTAATAAAGCTCCAAACTCCCTCTGCTGATGTTCAAGAAAGCAATCCGCTCCAGAGCCCCCAATGATTTGCCCCCATTCCCTCCTCTGCTCAGGACTCAGAATGCTAACTACTATGCACGAGTTGTGTAAGTGCTTATCCACCGGGCCCTCTGAGGAGCAATTCTTACTTGTTTGATGCAGTCCACGTTTGACAGACGTTCCTGGATCAGATTGGCCCAAAGCGCGTTGGGAATTTTCTAAAGAAAGAACAAAAAAAGGCTGAATATTCACAATTGAGTTCAAAAGGAATTTTACCATGCAGGCATATTCCGGTTAAAGGTGAACTGAGATGTCTTCTTAAAATTAAATAAATAAATCTGTGCAAATCCCAAGTCATTAACATAATATATCAGAGTTAATAAGGGCACAATAATCAGTGCTAAAGGTAAGCTGAACACAAAGCCTACACCCATGCTTTTTGCACACTGACACGGAAGTGGTGCCAAGTTTTGCACACTAACACACGTTGGGCATCAAACCTGCAAAGGGATCCATAAGAACATCACATCCAAAGGTAGCCCTTTTTACCACAAGTATCTGACCCACTCCTGCTTCGTATGTCAGTGGACTCACCATCAGTGATCTCAACAGCTATCCTGTGAGACAAGCTGCATCTCAAACACAGAGAAAATAACAGAAAGAGTCTGTTTTTCAGAAGATTTTCTTCATAGTTTGAAGTAACTCTCACTCATCATCCAGAAAGTTTATTTAAAGCACATTTTAATGTTAATTTTGATGTTAAAGTTAGTTTATTTTTAAACTCAGAACCATGAAATGGGATTGAAACTGCATGTGCCAAGACATTCAGAAGCTCTATTTCTTTCAGGGACTATTACTTTGCCCATATCTAGACATGTTTTGTAAGACAGCATTTGCTGACAGAAGATCAAAGGTCCTCTACAGATTTAGCATTTTTTTCCCCCCCATAATATTTCTTCCATTATTATATTAGATTTCCTGATGAGAAAATAACAATTTCTTCTTGTAAGAATTTTCTTAATTATCATGTCAATTTAGGCCTTCTATCTACACTGAACTTGGTTGAACAAACTCTATGTCACTCAGGTAAACTTGATAAAGTCTAAACCTTTTGGCCATACCAGTCAGAGCAGCTGTTAATCATTTGACTAAATGCCTTGTCTAAAGCTCATTCACTTTGTCATTATTGGTAGAACAAATACTCAGAAAAAAATCTGCAGTCAGATTCTCTACTTCCCAAGTCAAAAAAATTATCTTTCACCTAATGATGCGAGCTTGACTCTTTGCTCAATGCAGTTCTGAATATTGTGGGTTCCCGTCTCTTCTAACCAAACAGTCCGAAGGGCATAATCATAAAAAAAGAGTATTTCTGCAGGCTTACATTATACTGCAAAATATAGATAGATATAATGAAAATGTGACTACGCAGAAAGATTTCATAACAATCTTCTTCATTAGATCATGAACAATTTCACCAGGAGCAGTGGAAACGCTACCACACAAATCGCTTTAAAGTGGAGTGGTACGAGCGCTCCAGAATACACAAAAGAGAGCAGTCCTCGGCTGGCTGTGGAAGGGACAAGGTGGCCCAGTCAGGCAGTGGGTTTTCTTATTTTGTTTATCCCTGCTGTCCCCAGTTCTCAGTGCCTTTCCTACTATCAGCCATTCACAAGGCAGCATTCACGCAGGTAAAAGAGAAAAAGGGAAAAAAATTGCTGTGTTTCTTGAAAGTCAGTAGGTCCCACAGGGTGGTGCGTCAAAGCCTCCTGCAGCCTCTCGCTGCTGGAGCTGGGTCTGTGGCTTTGAGTCTGTCACCTTCCAAAGGTGCATCACGCTGCTATCAGAAACAGCCAGCGTCCTGCCTCCTTCTTTGATGTGTCATGTCAAGAGAGGCTAGTGACTGCCGGGGGTCCACTCTGCTAAGCCTTGCCAAACCAATTTAAACCCAAATTATACTAACTTCTTTCAGTGCAGTGGTATTCTTAAGTCCTCTCCTTGGAGCAGGGTTTATTGCACAAAAATAATCAAGGACACGCAGGTGGCTATTTCAGTGTTTTGGTTCCTTCTGGTCTCTGTGGCTCAACTCCAGTCTCATTTCCTGGTTGGTTTTCCTCCTACTGAGTCGTGGCCTACAAAATCATTTTCAATAGGTTGCTTGCAGAATGCCTAATTATTCAACTAGAAATCATTAAATGTGATACATATCAGATAGCACACTTATAATCTGTCTCTCATAAACCCTCACATAAATATATCATGAGCCTGGTAGATGGCACTTCACCTCCCAGAAATCTGCAACAATAGACAACGACACACACATACATTTGATAACTGCAAAACTGTGTCTGATCTAAGGCACTCTGAGCCTGTCCCAACCTCCAGTTTAGCTAACAGAAAGAACTGCTGCTTGAATTGTTAAACCTTCCAAAAGCCATGGTATTTTATGTTCGGACCGCTTTTCTATACACACTATTTTTTCTATTATTTTAATCACTATTTCTATACACTGAAAAACAGTTCTCATTCCCAATTAATTTTAAACAGTCTGTGTTATTTCAGGAACATCATATTTCATTGTACATGCCTAATCTATTCAGCTTTGTTTTCTCAATATTTTCATAAAACTGCTACACTTTGTGTTGTCGGAGCAGGGGGAGCACATTCCCTTGACATTTCCTTTGGAAGTTTTGGATATATCTGTCCTGGAAACAGCTACAGCTGAAAACTTTGGGCTTTGTTTGCTTTACAGTTTGTACCTCAGAGGAAAAAGCAGTCGAGGTTGAAGAAAGCAGGTTTAGTATTTTGAAAATCATGAATGTTTCAATTTAGCTTGCTCAGATAAATACAGATGGAAGGCCAGGGTTTTTCATGTATATAAAAGACTGGAAAAGTTTTTATTTCTTCCTTCGTAGTGGCTTGTCCTGAAATAGATCAGAATGCTGAACGTGCATAGATAAGGATGCCTTCAGTTTTCCTCTCTTCTATTACATTTCTTCTTAAAAAGCACAGGGATACGATGCAACTGTAGAGTAGTTTTAAGTCATTACATAGTACGCAAACACCTTAACTGCAATTTAGTATAGCATTAAGAGCACACCAGCCATCCCATAAGCCCACAATTACCATAGTTGTTTCAACTTCTTATCTTATCCAGTTAACAGGGAAAGTGAAACATGCAATAGCTCATCATTAGACTTCACTATAGGAAAAATCTGAAGGTGCTTCCTATTAACATTATAATAACTAGAGATGAGGGAATAATTTGCAATGATTTATCCAAAAATGTAGCCTCTTTTTCTGTTCATGGAATATTTATTGATAGCTCATGGTTCTTCAAATTTATTGAATATTCAAAAATATTTGACTTTTCAGAATATTTTTACATGCAGAATGATCACATTTTGCTTTGAACAGTCGGTATTTAAAATTCACTACCTGAGCAGTGCTCATTAGTAAGTGGCCAGGTGTGTGTTAGTGAATGATTGCATGTCCAACTTTAAAAATTGAGCTTCAGAGAATAATCACATATTTTAAATACAGCTTCCATGAATTCTTGTGCCAGAAAAACTCAAGTGCTTTAATGTTCGCTGGAAGCGAACACAAAAGAGATGAAAGCTTGGCTAAAGATAAGTAAAAATATGTGAACAAACATTTGCAGACCTTTTTGCAGCGTTTGCCCAGATCTAGTAACGTTGACCTACTGACCTAAAAATAAATGACCTTTGGCACTGAGGTTAGTTTAGCCACAGTAACCTTATACGCACAAAATGTTCCTCTAACAACATTAAATTGCGTTATATGATCTTCACACCAGACTTTCAAAAACACAGTTTTAGTTCCTGCTTTTCCTCTTTCCATTTATTAAATTGCTTTGGCCAGGTCTACATCTTTTTAATGCCCTGGTTGTATCAAAGACAGTATAAACAGCTATTGTTCTGTTCCTGAATAGACATTCAAACCCTATTAGTGCTGATGGATGTTATGGATGCGAGAGGAGTCAAGTTCACCTCTGGCTTCAGCAGAACCTGGGGTCAGTGACAGCAACAGCTGATTCAGCCAGCAGCCATGAAGCAGTAAGGGAAAACGCAGCTCTTGAGATGACAATTTGGCTACATTTTAAGTCACTGTAAAGCTTGCATTGATGTAGAGGAAGCAAGGAGTTCCCTCCTAGTTTTAGGAGTTACATTTGAAGAATCAAACTCATATAAAAGAACAAAAGAAATGATTTAGGGAAAGTGTTCTTCTAGGATCTAACATCTCAAAACCAAAGGCAAACTGCACAGTACTAAGCACCACCAGATTCTGCTCTTTGGGCACTCCTTACTACCTGATTAGCCTTGACATCTTTGACTTTCATCTTCCACACCATCCATCTTTTTAAATCAAATAAGCCCAAAAGGACACCCTTGAAAGTGCATCTGTATAGTCTGAAATATGTTAATAATTACAGTAATTAAACCAAAGGGAATTTTTGTTTTAAATTCTCCCCCTCCGAGTTGAAATATATGAACCTAGCAAAACAATCTTTAATAATTAGAACAAAGATTTCAAAGTGCATATTCTCGATAAGAATTATTTTATATCATCCCAGCCAAAAGCAAACCTTTTTCCCAGTTCAGTGGGTTCAATGAACTCTTTCCTCTCAGATCTGTAAGTATATTACTTGAGACATCTCCAAACTTTATTCACTAATTCAGTGTAATAAGCACTACCCTATTTTCAGCCTAATTTTCTAAGGAAAAAACATTAATCTACATATCACACTGTTTACTGTCTCAGCAAATTATGAATCTGTTGGCCAATTCCAATCAAATTTATCAGGGGTGTAGAATTCTTACAGATATGAAATTCCTTCAGTTTTTCTGAAAACAAGTCAAAAGGAGAAAAAAATAAACTCAAACTAGTGTACTTATAAATGTCTATGCTTATAAATATCTAAAGGGCAGGTGTCAAGAGGATGGGGCCAGACTCTTTTCAGAGGTGCCCAGCAACAGAACAGGGGGCAATGGGCACAAACTGGAACACAGGAAATTCCATCTCAACATGAGGCAGAACTTCTTTACTTTGAGGGCGACAGTGCAGCAGAACAGGCTGCCCAGAGAGGTTGTGGAGTCTCCTTCCCTGGAGACATTCAAAACCCACCTAGATGCATTCCTGTCCAACCTGTTCTGGATGACCTTGCTCTGGCAGGGGGTTGGACTAGATAATCTCCAGAGGTCCCTTCCAACCTCTGCCATTACGCGATTCTGTGACTTGCTAAAGAGAGTCACAGAAAACCAGTCTTCCATTCTATTACTCATGGAATACCTTGACATCTAGAGAAAGGAATCAACTAAAAGAGCAGCAATCAGAAGCAGAGATGCTTCTCTGTATTCAGGATATTCTTTCAACATATTTTTCCAATCTACTTGTCATTAGCCTTTAATAAGAAGACAATTACATTGCTGATCAAATCCTCCTGTGAGTCATGACATCTGGAAAAAAATGTTCCTTGGACCAACTCCTTTGAATCATAGAATGGTTTGGGTTTGGAGTGATCTTAAAGGTCATCCAGTTGCACCCCCCTGCCCTGGGCAGGGGCACCTCCCACTACACCAGGTTGCTCAAAGCCCCATCCAGCCTGGCCTTGAACACCTACAGCGATGGGGCACCCCTTCCCTCCAGTGTTTTGACCACTCCACACAGCTTGGTGTCATCAGCAAACTTGCACTCAATCCCACTGTTCCAGAGCATTTTGTACCAAGGAGACCTCAGAGATTAATGCTTATTTTATTGAGATTATTAGACATGGTGAAATAGAAGACACTTTGTTTACTGATATGACGAACCATTCTTTAAATTGTATTGTGCATTCCTGGACTTCTCTCAATTCTGTTGCTCATGTCTAAGGTTAATGTTTTCAAGACATCCATTACTTCACATTGTCTTCCTCTCCTGTCCCTATTCTATGCCCTGACACAGTTTCAGCTTTGTTCCTATCTTACTTTCTAGCAGAGGTTACCCTTCTTCTCTGAAAGGCCCTGTACCTACATATATACACAAACCAACGTACAAATCACCATAGAATATTTACTCTGATTTGATCAACTCACAGCAAAGGAAATCATGGGAATGCCATATAATTCCTCTTCTGTGACATGAGAGCTACTGTTATTATATCCTCTTACACACCTGTTTTCTTTCTTTATATGCCTTTGCTTCCTCCGTCAGCGCTAATATTTCCTTGAATAACAAAGTCTCCTGAGAGATACGTATGGCATCAAAATGTTTACAAAGCCACATTGCCTGAGGGAAGAAGAAAAATATACAAGTTGAAATATTTGGAAAGAGAATGAAGCATTTTTTCAGAAGGTTGCAGAAAGACAGAGAGTGTTTTTCTAGCCTTCCACTTAAGTATACAGGCTATATGTGTAACTTTAAGCAGTTTCTTGTAAAGATAGTCAAGAGTCTGCAACTTTGAATAAGGTCTTTTTCATCTACTGTACTATAACACAGATTTTAAAAAAGAAAGCATTCTTCTTAGCACGCACATGCCACAATCATCTGCACGGTCTGCGGTCAGCTTTCCCTGTGGTTCAAAAACAACTTTGATATTTTCAATTAAGCTGTACCAGTGGACATGACAGACAACTGGCCATACAAATGAAGCAATCCACAATACGGGAAGACCACAAACACATAACCGTGGTACTCCTCCCAGGTTAATTAATCCTGCTAAAAAGCTGGGAAGACAAGGCAGGCAGAATTCTGTTGCATTACAGCAGTATCACTACCACTACCTGAGCGAGTTCTTGCAGAGCTCACATGAACATTTCCATTTAACCTGTAGCGTAACACACAGGCGTATCCCCTTAGGAATGCCACCCTTCAATTTGTCTTGTGCTCTTCTAGCACTTAGAGAATTCTGAAAATTATTTTGTCAGAATAAAATTGTCACAAGAGCTGAGCTCAGTAGAAAGTGAAAAGGCAAGTGGACAGTATTATAGCATTGAAGGTATTATACTTACAACTGTAGTTTTCCCAGAAGCAGGTGGACCAAGTACGCAGATTCTTGGAGCTGTGAAATAAGAATATGTGAATGTCAAAATGCAGAAGAGCAAAAAACACAACCAGTTTCCCACTATGGCATCGCATAATATAAATGTAAGCAAAACAAAACAAAACAAAAAAAGGCTTCAGTTGGAAATATGCCTGAATGGAGACTTCAGGATTGGGCTCCACTGGGGAAAAAAGGAAGAACACTAAGTCAATGCCAGCTGGGTATTCCTTTAATCTCCATGGTCAATGAGATGAATACTCTGACTAAATATGCCACTTAGAGAGATAAGTATTTAAATTGATTGATATATATATATATATACACACACCCCTTACATGGATAGTTCAGTGGGTGAACAAGAGCACAAGATACAAACATTTCTTTACCTGGGTTTGACTTTTATTCCCAAAACATTGATTTAGTCCTAACACATTTTATGATGAAAAAATATTTTAGCTTGTACAAGCAGAACAGGACTATTGAAAAGCGACTATTATCATAATCATAGAATGGTTGAGATTGGACAGGACTTCTTGAGACCGTGTCTTATTTTCCTTACCCAGTATGGTAGTAAGAATACTTTTTACTTTGGCAAAGCTTTTGGCTCTAATCACAAAAAAATGCAATTTCACTTTTTAGTTTCATCTAAATAGGTTGTGTCAGGGTTCAGAGAAGATTTAGATATTGCAAAATTAAGCACTTGCTTTCTACTCATTTTGACAGCTACTTTCAATTTTTCTAGTCATGATTAAAAGTAATTTTCTTTGTCTCTGTATCTTGTGTTTCTCTATGGCATGTCCCTCTCCTTTCCCTGAGAGGGCAAGGTGGGAAAAAAGCATCCTAGTTCTGAGGAATTCTTAATCTAATGCATACAGACAACACAACAGACATTACTGTAGTAAGCTTCACTGGGAATGAATTAGAGGCAAGACAAACAAGAGGAAATGGAGTAACTCTTAGGAAAGTATTCAGGACTTCTTCCATGAACACACCTTGGGCTGCAATCCCTTGAGTTGTCGTTTTATATTAACATCTTTGATGTTTTTTCCCCTACACCTGCAGGGGAAAAACACAAACCAAAACAGACTATACACAGAAGAGACCAATGACTATTTACTGAGAGAAACGTAGGTCAAAACAGAGGAGGGATCTACTCACCCAAAAACCTCTTCAGCTCTTGATAACCAAGGGAGATACAGTGGCTGATGGCAGCAGACAGGGAAGGATGTGAAATGTATTTTTATGAGGCCTTCCATGCACTTAACAGTTATTGGGCAGGTGCAATTTTTAAACATACATGAAATCCAAATTACAGATTCATCTTTACAAAGTTATCTGACTTGGAAGGTTTAAGAAAAACTCCCCCCTTATTGGTTCTTGCAAGTGCAACAGAACTAGTACACAATGTAGAAAAATACTTTAAAAGGATACATCAGCTGTTTTTATCACCTAATTTCTTTCAAATGTAATGTGATTAAATCCTAGGGTTTTTTTTTAATCTAACACCTTGAAACTCCAGCCCGGTACTTAGGAATTATTTATAAACAGCGTCATAAAAGAGTGCTCGGGTGCCAACACTAATCAACTTCTTCAAACCACTTCAAAGAAAATCAAAAAACCTTTCCATCCACAGATCCTTTTGAGGTTTAACTAGGAGCATGATTTAAAATTCACAAGAAAACCCTTAGGTATTGAAGCTTTAATACACAGCTTTCTTGGACAAACGTTTGATAAAAAACGAAACATACCATTATATACACCATATCATGCTTTAATATTGCCCAGGGCTACTGTAAATGCTCACTTTGTACTAAATCTGGTTTTCTCTCTGCTTAGTGGCTGGCAGCAGATGGGGCAGTGTAATTCACTGATTTACTCATTTGCACACTTGTAAGACTCCTCTAAAGCATTCTCCCCAAACATATGACACAAGGGCACAACCAGGACACCACTGTATGTAATGTTTAACCCCCTCCAATCAGCAAATAGTCAGTATTAAATACTGGACGTCTGAACCAGCAGAGAAATGAAATCAGGAAAATCTAGAAAATTACTTTTTCTTCAGTAACAAATCGTATTTCATTCTGTGTTTAGTCTTGATGAGATGTTGCAGGGATTTACTCTTCCACGTAAAATTTTAAGATTCAACAATTATTTTAGTAGAAACAAAATTAATCCTGGAATAACACAAAAGAACAGCTGGGCTCACTGAGTTGCATTTAAGCCCAAAAGATTCTATGATTAATATTAACGCGACAAAATTTGCTTAACTTGTAAGAGAAATCCTTTGTCAAACAGGAAAAGCACATAGTACATGATGAACATTCTTGCAGAACTTTTTATGTTTCTTCAGAGGTTTGACTGTAAAGGAAGAACTCACAGAAATGCCACTTGGATCCTGAAAGCCTTTTTTTATTAGCACAAACCAAGATACAATGTAGAAAACTAGCGTCTTTGTATATGAAAGAATTATCAGTCTTCATATGGTTCTTTAAGGCTTTTAGAAGGACCACATGAAAGAACAATAGCAGAAAGCCTTAAGCACAAAGACTTAGCCACACAGTTGACCTACAAAATTTTCAAGACAGTTGTAAGCTATAATCATCATTAGACTTGTTTATATTTTTAAGAGTACTTTAGATCCTATTATTAATTAAAAACGTTTTCTAACTTCACACCTGGGATAGATGCAATGTTTCCTTTCCACACATCTCTGTTTGAAATTTTCTCTAGGGCTAAAGCTGTCTAGCAAGGCAAGATCATGAAAATTCATCGCTTTACTGATGGCTCTAATAAGGTTTTTTTTCTTCTAAATAGTCAGCACCTTCCGCCATGATCAAAAAGTAAAATCAACTCTGCTACAGATTTCTGTTACATTATTTTCTGTATAATTTATTCTTAAAACAACACTTAGGCTTTAATTTTAATTGGAGTTCCTTCCCTTTCTTAATAGGTTTTTCCAGACCAAAAGCAGACAGCATTTTTCCTTTGACAAACAACTGCTGTAGTTCTATCTTTAGCCTCTAAGTACTGAAGTCACGAAATGGAAACCTGCCTAATTTTGTTCAAATAATACTGTGGGGCTTAAGGACAAATGTTAGTCTAATGTGAAGAAATTTTATCAGCATTGTATATCAAACCGCATGAAATTCTTCCACATATTTTCCATGGGTCTATAAAACAGATTGATTACTCACGCTGTCTGCATCACAAAAGGCTGGACACAATTTGCAGGATGTGATTATTATTCTTTTTTATATTTAGCAGCATTTCAATCAACATCCATCTAATCACCTCCACTAAGAGCTCACAGCACCTCTAGTGATAATGATTTCATTGATGCTGCAGCAGAACTTTCATAATGGTTTACTATGGTTTTAAAGAAACATCAAAGCAACATGACACCAGCTATCCCTGACAGCTCACGCAGAACAAAAATTATAGTTCATTTGTGCATATCCAAATATAATCTGCCTAAGGGTGAACAGTTTGTAAATCAAATAATTTGATTGAGTGTACATGCTTTTATTGTGCGGGATACAGACTTCCTATTCAATTTACCAGGTTTTGTTATACATACAAGTAGGCATGCTCAGTGTTCCTTCATCTGAGATGCCACTGAGCAGTGGAACTCATTAACAGCAGATAGTAACTAACTAATCAAAAAAACAGAGAATCTGCCAGCCCAGGTAGAATAGGAAACCAAATTTACACCTGACAAAAGGAGTAATTAGCGAGCTTAAAGACAACAGGAAATATCAGATGGGGCACAGAACACATTAATAATTGATACACTAGAACTCTTTGTTATTCCCTTAGAGGGTTTCATTGTTATAACTGTTAAAGTGCATTTTTTATTAGATTACCCACTAAAAAAAGAAATTAAAATCATCTTACCTATAACTATTCCAAAACGCTCACCTTTTTCTTTTTTTTTTCCCCCCTCAAGACTGTCTGAAAAGTTTTATCCATCATTTGCCAACTGAAGCGCAGCTTTCAAACAGCTGTTTACAAATAAGGAATTGAACTATTTATGGTGTCTCAGTTTTCACTTACCATCATCGTTGTTTTGCTTTAAATGGTTTATCATATACTGGATGGGATCATCTGGCTTATGAATTAATAGTTCTTCAAGCATGTTCTGAAAATAAATAGGACAAAATCAGAGGAAAATTTAACCTAGCTATGCAGTCATGATATACCGCATTTTTACAGCAATGTTACAATTTTACAGCAATGAGGATCTTAAAGAGTTTATAAGTGCTTATTTATTTTCTTAAGCCCCCTCTCATAGACAAAATTGAGACTATGAAACCTATTTTAGAGGCTGAAAAACGGAAGTAAAGCATGGTCAGAAAATTGCCAATAATAATAAAAAAAGTAATTTGCTTTAACTTATTTATGATACACACAGACACCAGAAACGTTTGGCTTGACCAGTCTGGTGTTAATAATGGTTGAGTCAGCGTTGACATAAAAACCACACAAGGAGTTTCAAAACCAGAGTCAACTTAAATTAGTATCTCTGCAGGGCAAGTTAAACTTCCTTCTCAAGCACATTCCCACAAGCTTCCAACTAGCCTAGGGGACTGCAGAACAGACAAACCTGCAGAAAACACAAAACCAACAACCAGTCAAAGCCACAAAAGCAGCACATCTCAATTTTGTAACTGTACTGGTCTTCCTCCAACATGAAAAGTAAAGGGGGAGGAAGGGGAAAAAGGCTGAAAGCATTTCCTTGAATGTCTGTTTTGAAGCTCATTTTCATATGAAATGTTTGAGGTTATATACGGCCTTGCTTCAGCTCCCACGGATAGCAGTGGCGATCATCTGCTGATTTCAGTGAGGTTTGCAGCTTTACAGGCAGAGAAAGGAATAACACTGAGAAACACTAACTCCATAGATTTTCTTACAAGACATTTCTGCACAGCCAAGAATTCTGCAATTAAACTAAACATCAAATAGCAGCTAACGTTCTGACTTAGATTACCTACTGAAATGCTCATACTGGAATAGGATGTCTTTTTCTAAAAATCAGTCATAACACTTTAATATTTGCAAGTAAATTCCATAAAGTGTTAATATTCCATAAAATTTTATACTCTAACCAACTGATTGTCTTTTATTGGAGTGGTCTATTTTCCTTTTCTGCTTCATCCACTTCATTAGAATAATTAAAACACTCAGTTTTTTTTATAAACTGTTTCACATCCAGGTTCTGATACTTCAAGGTCTGGGTAGCATACAGCATAACGTTTTAAATTTGTATTTTTATTGGAAGTCAATTTTAAAATTATTACTTTCCAGCAACATTTATTTAAACTAAGAAAAACAGAATTTGGCACTACAATTATCAGCAACTTTAAAAATAAAATACCTAGAAATTCTTGTCTTATTATGATTCAAAATCGTTCAGGCTGACAATGATTGACACTTTCAGTATTTCATGCCCAAGTCCTACCTGCACTCCCGTGCATGCTTCATTTTATCGAGTTTAATTTTACACAAGCAGCTCTGTTAATCTCCGGGGCAGTTCACAGTTTGGGTCTCGGCTTTTACATTTTGGGTTTTGTAAACTTTTAAGTTTAGGTCAGTAATTTCAAGCTGTGTTTGTTTTTACCATTATGTTGCTACAATACAATTGAAGCACGAAAAAAACCCCAACACTGTATAAATCCCACAGGCGTTTTATGTAACATGAGGACCTACAGCTGCAATCGATGCCTCATGGCATGCAAAACACAGCGTTTCCATTAGGAAAACCCACAATTATGCCACGCTGGTCATACTAAACAGCCTTGAAGTTACATGAAAAAGGAGAGCAGAGATAAGAATAGGAAGGAAAAATGAGCATTTGTGTGTTTTCCAGTGAGATTTGAAATAGTAAAAAGGCCTTGTACGTACAAATCTGAGTTATAAGTAGAGTTAGCACCAGAACGCAGAGGGAGTCTCTCCAACAAGTTCTAACAGAAGAGCGCCGGAATATTTAGTCCCTCGCACAAACCTCCCCCTGCTCGACAGAAGGGCTTTTTCCACACTTGCAGAGAAAAACGTACCTTTCTCTAAGGCAGGGACACCAATCTTGCTATTTACCGAAATCACAACGATGTTAGAAGCACACTTCTTTATTTTTGACACACACCTCCACAGAAAAGCCACGACCGCAGCAGGAACGCACGGAGAAACAGTTCGAAAGGGGCTGCACTGTGTCACCTCAGCAGCCCCTGCCTCAGGGAGGGCAAAACCCTCCATCTCGGCTTTGCCCGCTCGAATTTGTCACCGCCGCCCCCTCCTCCCCGCCCGGCCGAGCCTGCCTTCCCTCTCACGGACTCAACCCCTTTCCTCCACAGGCTGCCACCTTCTTCCAAAAAAAAAAAAGACTTATATGAACCCCAGTAAGCGCCAGGCTATTATTATAATAAGTTAATTAATTAGGAGAGCCCTCGGCCGGTGCACCTTCCCTCAGACGGGGTCACCCGCCCGCCCCTTTCCAAAGGAGCCCGCTCCTGGCCGCTGGGGGAAATGGCGGCGGTGCCGCCCCCGGGACGAGCCGCCCCCGGGCTCGCGCCTCCCCGCGGGACACCCAGCCGCCGGTGCAGGCCTCGAAGAAACCGGGACGCCCCTGCCATGACCAGGCCGGCAGTTGCCCCTCGCTGCCCCCCCCGGGGTAGGTAGAGGGAGGGAGGGAGGGAGGGAGCCCCGCACAGTCCCCGGGGCGGGCGCGGCTCGTTCACCTGCAGGAGACGGAAGAGCTCCCGCTCCTCCGCGTAGACGCCCACCGGCGGCGGCCACGGCCGGGCGGGGGCGTCCATGGCCGCCCCTAGCAACCAGCCCCGCCGACGCGCCGCGTTGCTAAGGAGCGCGTCCTCCCTCCGCGACGCGGGAAGGCCCCACCCCACTCACCGCCTCTTTAATGGCAGCGGGGTGGTGACGTCATCGACAGGCGACGCGTAGCGCCTCCCGGGCGGCGCGGTTGCCATGGAGACGGCGGCGCGGTTGCCGGGGCGGCCGGGGGAGCCCGGTCAGCCGCTGCCCGCACCAGCCCCTCTCGGCGGGGCTGCCGGTACGGAGGGAGAGCAGGCGGGAGGACAGGGCCTGGGGGGCTGGTGGGTCTCCAGCCGGCAGGCGGGACGGCAGCGGGGCGGGAGGGCTGGCGGCGGGGCTGGGAAACGCCAGCCCCCTTGGCAGGCCCGGCCTGGCCGGGCAGGGACGGGGGTGAACAGCGGCCTCGGGCCTCCCCGGCTCAGCCACTGCCTGTACCGCCTGCCGAGCCGGCTTCACTTGGTGGCAGAGTTTTTCAGCCGCTTGGGCAATAGTTTTACAGTGGTAAGAGAAGCCATGTGTCCCTCTGGCCCTTTCACAGCCGTGTGTTTGATGCATTGCCACATTATGTTTACAATAGACCCACTAGGGTTTATGGCATCTGATTGTCAGTGCTCCCCTCTGGCTTCTCTACCTCTTTTGGCAGCATCGTTACTATCTCATTGACTTACTGTCTGGGGCTCTGGGACTGCAGAGCTTTGACACAATATATCTTCTCTTTTTTTCTTCTTTTTCCTTTTTTTTTTTTTAAAAAAAAAAGCTTTTCACTAACCTACGCAATTCCAACTCAGGTGAAAGACAGAGTCACATGTGGAGAATTGCATAATTTCTAAAAAGTAGATGCCTTTCTCTCCTTGTCTCCCAAAATCCAGGAGGGGGAAAACATGAACGAGGCAAAGGAGGCTCTAAGAAACATAGAGCAGAACTACAAGCTCTTCCTGCAGCAGCAGTTTACGTTTATCGGAGCACTGCAGCACACCCGAGAGAATGCACATGACATGATCAGACCCGTGGCAAGCATCAGCCAGGTACAAAGTATTCAGCACAAAGTTCTCTGCCGATGAGAACAGGGACCACAGTGTTGTCGCGCACTTGGGTCTAGTTCAGGGATGAATAAATGTTTTTAGTAAGGGAAGATGCACAAAAACTCTCTAGTAACATTTGGGTGTAACTTTGCAAACCAATAGCAAAAAAGATTGAGGAGAGAAATACTGACGTCAGGTCTTCTCATTTGCAGAGAAGGAATTTTATTGCTGAGTATCACTTTATGATTTAGTTTAACACCGTCATTTCGCTGCTGAGGCATAGCCAGAAACACAGGGTACAAGAAAACAATCAAACCAACTCTCCTTCCCCAGCCACGCATGGAATCTGTAATCCTTAACTTGTAGTAACCAGCATTCTTGCCTCTTCCCCCTGGTATTGGTGCTGCTGTATCTTTCTATAGTGCTTATTAAAAATAATGGCTGTGTTACAGAGGTAGGATGATGGATTGAGGGCTGAAAGTCCCAAGTGGGCTAGGGGTTTTCTGGGCTGGTAAGTGAATTGTCTAGGAATTTTTATAACATGGGATGTTTTAAGTAGTGTGAAAAACTTAGACCGCTGGCACACAGAAGGGAAAGAAAAATCTAAATAAAATTAGAATTGTGGATGTGAGACAGCAGAACCCGGGCACAAAACCCAGATGGATGCCAAAGCCAGAGTGAAAGCCAAGCTATTATTAAGGATTAGGACACAGAAGTGAGCTGGTTGTCTTTTCTAAGGGCTGACTTTCTTTAATATAAGGGCTTTGCTCGTAACATTGAAGAGGATCGAGACAGACCTTACATTGAACCATTTTTTTTCCAAAAATAGGCATTAAGATTTTGTACAGCATTATGCTGTTTTTTAAAGCGCCAATATTTCAGTGGTATTGAGCAAGTTTGGACTCTGCTTCTTGGCAAGGGTGGAAGGCTTGCTTTTTGTGGGGAGGGGAAACCTCGTAGGTAACGACTTCAGCGGTTCCATTGATCCACAGCCCCATTTGTGATACAATAACATGTGACAGTGTGGTGGCTAACTGTACTGCACTGATGGTCCTGATGGTACAACCATGTTACCCCAGGGGGAGGACAGGAAAAGGAAATAGAGCAAGCTAATGGGGAGAAGAGGGAGTCATTGGTGCAGCACATACTGGTGATGCATTGTGCAAAGAAAGTTCACTAGGTATAAAACCAGACATCCATGTTATTTTACTACCATTCTCCTGAATCAGCCCAACGCTATTTTTAATTTTGCTTGGGAGGGCACAAGAATGAAAGCAACAAATGCAGAAATATGTGTGCTCTCAGCATACAGCTGGCTTTCTTGGGGTACATGGAAACTACAGAAAAATAATGGTATTGCACCTAGATGGGAATAGAGCTGCATTTCTAACCCCAAAAAGCTGTACCCTTTTTACTGTTGAGTAAGGACATTTCTCAGAGAAAAGAGAAGAGCATAGTAAGGTGGAAAGGTCGAAGAGCACACCATGGTAAGACAATGGCAACAGCTCCTGAAGACTTGTGGATGAAGTGGGGTATCAAATCAAATCCCAAGTGGTTTTGTGAGATGAGTTCTGGCTTCAGCCAGAGGTTGAAATTGCCCAGCGAGTCCCTGCACTGCAGAGCGTGGCTGTGGTCGTGACATTGGTTCTGTGCAGGGGCTGTCCCTGATCTCCCCTGGCTGCAGCTCAACAGCTCAGCAGCAGTTGGGTAATGCAGAGCTGGAGCCCTTGCAAGCTGTTGTTCCTGAAGTCCCTGATTAGGCGGGGCATTAACTCTCTGTTGTTGATGTGGACAACAAGAAGTCCTGTCATCCTACTGGTGAACATCCAGGCTAAAACGCTATTCTCTTTAGGACTATTTTTGCTCACAGCAGCAATAAAAAATCCTGCCACTCACACAGACACAACGCTCAGCGAACAGTATGGAAGGAGGAATCTGTAGTGGAAATGGACCCTTAGGGGCCATTTTTTATTCTTCTTACAAACCTGCGGAGAATTTGCCCAAGCACAGAGCGTGGCTTTTCTGTATGCAGGAACTGTAGCAATGTTGGAACAGCTACTTCGTTCTTGTCTTGAAATCTTACAGAAAGCTCTGAAGATGCGAGAGTCCAGCTATGACTGCCAACCAGCTGCTCAGTATTTTATATTCTGACCACTCGTGTCTGAAGTGCCTGTAATTTCTTTGGAGAAGATACTTAAATCTCTTGGCATAACATTTCATCACGCAATGCCATGCACTCTGAGTAACAAAAATGCTCAAGGCAAATAGGGAATATCATTGCTGTAACAGGGTAGTGAGGACAATTTGGGTTAAATGGGTTTAGTTTGCAGCCACATCTAGTGATGCCAAATAAAGAACCACAAAAAATGCATGATGCAAACCGTCACTCCAAACCATTCTCAGTTTGGTCGGTGCCCTCACCTCCCACCCGGCTTTGCCTTGGCAGAGCCTGGCAGTGGCAGAGAGTGCTCTGCTCAGAACAGACAGAAGACTCCCCTCATGCTCAGCCTGTTTCCACAGCGCTTGCAGCAGAGCTGTGGTTTTGGCTAGGTACTCCTACATGTCTTCAAAGAGAGAGGAAGGCTCACTGGTGTGCTGAGGAGCAGATCCATCACCCCAGCCTTCTTCAGGCGTGATGAATGACAGCCAAACAGCTCAGGCAGGGTCTAGAAATCTCAATACCTGCTTCTGTATTGCAATTCCCATAGTGGCTCACACCTGCAGAGTCACAAGAGAAAGCAGATTCTTGTCATTAACCTAAGCAACTTTGCAGCAGAGTATAATTTAACATGTATGTCCTCGTCTTTCCCCATGTACAGGTACAGTCCTACATGGACCATCACTGTAACAATGCCACGGACAGGCGTATCCTCACCATGTTCCTGAACATTTGTAACGATCTAAGCAAGCTCTGCCACAAGCTGGAAACTGTGCACTCTGGTAACACCGTAACCAATGGCATTTTGGAGAGGTGCAAGCTGCTCCTCAGCCACAGCAACGACCTGAGCGCCATCCGAGCCAAGTAGGTCTCTCCATCACCTTAGTTTCTTTGAGGCAACTGTCAATGCTGGGGGACTGTCACAAGAATGCATACTCCCCACTTCTTCATTTCTGTTACACCACCTTTCTGGTTTTAGGGAGGGTACAAGGTGCTACCCAGTTTTCTGTTCCAGCTGTTGGGAAAACGTTGCCAGCCTCCATTCACAAAAAAGGGGTGTGTTTGTTTATTCAATCATTTTACTGGTGCACAGGAAAAACAGCATATATAGACAGATGAGTACGCTCAAGTCCCATGCAATGCTCAGGCAGTTTACCTCCTCCTTCCCCCTCTGCATGTAGCTAATTTCTGTAAGGCAAGTGTCTACATGCTCTTGAACTCTTCAAGGTCTAGTCCAACAGCCAGGATGTTTGGCGTGATTCATTTAGCAAGATGTAATTCTATTGATACCTTTTTGTTTTGGGGGAAATGGCTGGCTGTGCATTTCTGCTCTTCCCAGGGGGTCTCTGGGTGGCCCTGTAGGCTCTCCAGGGTTGTACTGCTGGGATCAGCCTGCCAATTGTTTCCTTCTGTCCCACAGATACCCCCATGATGTTGTGAATCACCTGAGCTGTGATGAAGCAAAGAATCATTATGGAGGTGTGGTAAGCCTCATCCCCATCGTTCTAGACTGCATGAAGGAGTGGGTAGCCCACATTGAGAAGCTGCCACAGCGCACGCTGTATAATGTGAGTGGTGGAAGTGCTGTCTCTGAGAAGAGGGCACCCCAGGATGCACCAGCTAGGGCAACCACTTCCCAAACACCACATTCTGGGCACCTTGAGACTCGAATCTCAGCTAGTAACAAAGATAAAGATAATGTACAAGTGCAGGGAAATGAGCATGTCCAGAAGAAGAACCTAAATGACACAGAAAAACAGAGTGGGAAATGTAAAGGTCCCTGGAAACCACCAGGCAGACACGCCTTTTAAAGGATCAAGGTTCATGCATCTTCTGCTTCCCACCTTTAATCAGGTGGCTGATTCAAGACAGTGAAATGAATACTAGAGATTCTGCCTGAGTCCACTTTGTGAAGATTAGACCTGTGAGCCAGCCTTGCACAGATACATGCCCTCCCTTGCTGAAGTTTCCACTCTCCTACCTAAAGAAGCCGTGCCCCAAGAGAAATAGCTGTAACACTACAGCTGGTCCCTTTGCCCAGTGCTGCGGTGAGAGCAGGGGATGGTCAGGATCAATCAGGTTCTAATCACTCAGATACGAATCTCGGGCAAGCAACTTCAAGTGGGATTATATGCTTCCTCAGACTTCTTTCTGAGGAGCACCCACTCACTGGCTGAAGGCGGAGGTGTAAAGAACCTGCATGTCTGAAGGTCACGGTGCAGGGCAGCAAAAGCCTCTCATTATAGATTCAGATATTTGTTTGAGATTTAGACTTGTCCCCAAAGTCCCCGAGCCCCCATTGAAATTGCCTGGTTATTTGATCAAAGAATCAAAATCTACAGGACACTAACGATGTCCCCCTTATATGCAAGTGGCTACAGGAAAGGTCAGCACACTTTAGCTGCACCGACTGGGCTCTGCTGCATCCTTCTTGCAGGACTGCTGCCTTCTCACACTCTTGCCAGTACACACCACTCAGAACATCTTCCCTTACACTCATTTGACTCCTTTTCTGCCAGAGCTAGAGATGTAAAGGAGGACAAACTTCATTTTGCACTTAGTTTGGTGTACTGACAATATCCAAACTTGAATAAAACACCCCTGTCCTCCCCAGAGCTCTGTAAAGCCAACAAAGTCATTTCTAGCCGATATGATTAATGGGAATCTGGTGGGAGCAGAGAGACTGAGAAAGCTGTGGCCATTTTCAGACCATTCTTTTTCATGTTGCTAGTTAAAATGCTTGTGCTTTCCCTTTTTCGAGATGAGAATCTGGCTTGCCTTGCTTTCAAGGATGTTAGGAGGCTTAGTTCATTAAAACTGCAAGGCATTTAAAACAGTCTCATGCTGCTTTTATACCAGCACTTTACAATTCCAGCACAGTGACTACACCAGTGCTGAGAACAGCTTTATTTCCAGTCTGCTTAGGGAGGGGCAGCAGAGTCCCAGGCTCTCCCCATTCTCTGGAGCCGGTGTGCATTTTTGGTGGTGCTTTTATTCAAGCACCGTTAAGTACAAAACTTAAGATTTCAATAATGTGGTGTCTTCCCTATCTCTGACTGCTCTTTTCCCCCTCACACAGGCAAATTAGCTCCTGTCCTTTGCTTCTTGCTGGAAGACACTCCTGAATAAACAATTTCCCCTTGCATACCTGGCTCAGTTTGCTAAAATTGTTAGAAAGCTTTTGCCTTAAGATGACCAGACTTTAGCTACAAGCAGCCGAAAAGGAAGGGAGATTTACTACAGAGGAGGGAGCACAGGAAGGAATGTTAGCTCAGACGAAATGGGAAGTGTTTTCAGGAGCATTTGTATTCCTCACATAACCCCACCTTCTTTGGCACTTTTTTCCCCTTCCCCTGTCCACGCGTGCTGCAATGCAATACATCTATCCACGCTGCAGCAGAAGCCTATTTTTAGGAGACATCACGATCCAACCGAATTGAACCTTGGTGAATTCCAAAGGGTAATGAAGCTCGCCAGGGCCGCACAGAGACTCCCAGGCACTACTGGGGCCACGGCCAGCAAAATGCGACCGTCACCCTCTCAGGCTTTACTGGAGCCCCCTGTTGCAGAGGCAGTTTCAGGCAGAGAAATCAAAGTTGCTTGCAGCTGCCCTGTTGTGTTTCATGGTGCAAAGACAAGTGTCCGATGACAGCTGCTGTCTTGGAAAGCTTTTCAGAACAAGTATACACTACGTGGACACTTGGGGACACAAGAGACGCTATTCCCAGATCTTGTTTCCGACCTTCCTCACCCTGTTGTACGGTTTAAATTTGAACACAGAGGTTCCGATGAGGCCAAAATTATTCTCCAGTTTGTAGTTCACTTCCAGCTTTCCCAGCACAGCACAAATTGCTTGTCAGGATGGTCCCATCAAACCCTGTCCACCACCTCCTCACCCTGCTCTTCAAAATGCCAACGCAGGTGTCCATTCGTACTTCACCCCGGTAGCGACACGTGCAAGAAACACGATTCCCAAACCCTAATAATAGTTTCTGCCCTGGCCTTATCCTTTCAATCAGTCTTAAGCAGCCAAAATTTTAAGACATGAGCAGAAAAATGAGTGCATAAAACTTGCAGTCTGAGGCTTGGTAATGACATGACCAGAATCTGCTGGAAGACTGCAAAGTTAAGTCTCACAAAAACATCTAGACAAATTACTTAATTTCCATACAAGTTCTCCTCTTCCAGAGTGGATGGACACTTCAAAAGACAAAAAGGTACAGCAAGAATTGTTTTTCTCTATTACAAATCAAGCTGTTTGAAGAATTTACATAAACAGGATGTAAATGCCAAACACAGAAGTGCAATAAAGTTTTAGTTTAGCCTTCGTGAGCATAAAATTCCAAGATACACACTGAGAAACCAGGCAGGGCACCAAAGTGACTTACCTAGAGATCTGTCAGGTAGTCCAGGAAAGAAATGCTGCTTTTTCATTCAAGGACTGAAATAGCAATAGGGGCTGGTAGTAGA
>JAOXNO010000008.1:1280399-1336432 GCA_028565335.1 Limnodromus scolopaceus
GATCTGTCAGGTAGTCCAGGAAAGAAATGCTGCTTTTTCATTCAAGGACTGAAATAGCAATAGGGGCTGGTAGTAGATGATCTCAACAGAACCCGGGCATCTGCAGGCTATAAATTACCTCTGTGCTCTCCTTCATTCAGCCAAGGGTCAAACCGGGCTTTTCTCAGCCTGTTACCAGACCAAAATACCCTCCACGTTACACACCTGGTCCCTGGGTCTCCTGGACCGAGCAGGGGGTTCAACTTGGACCCCGGAGAGTGAAGATCAAGCGTCGGGAGTGGTGGTGGGCTCTTAGGGCACTAGAAGGGGCGATTAAAGGGAGAGGGGAAACTCGGCATCCCCCAAAAATGTTATTAAAACCGATGTGGAGCAAAGTGGCGGCTTCGTGGGGCCTCTAGTGGCCGCGGCTGGGAAGCGGTGGGGCGAGGGACGGGGCAAACGGGGCCGGGGCAAACGGGGCCAGAGCTCCCTGCAGCCTCACATTAGCAGCCAGCAAGTTCCGACAATTCAGCCCCGAATCGAGAGGGGGGTCTGAGGTTTGTGCACAGGCTGCGGCCCCGCAGAGCCCCCCCAGGAGACAGGGGCAGCTGTGGGACCAACCACCTCCCACCGCTGGGATTTCAGGAGTGCGATGGGCTGTCCCTGTCCCTGTCCCCACTAGCCTGGTCAGTCAGGTCGCTGCTCTATAAACACACCGTAACCAGCAGGATGGCTCTGAACTCAATTGGGTGGTAGTGGTGCAGCACCAGTTTGAACTGGGCTTTCAGCCGTGTGAAAACCAAGCAGCCGCCGCCGAGACAGAGCACAGACCACTTGGAAGAATCCATAAATAGAGTTTGGCAGACATTAAAGATCAGCCACTGAGTCCAAAACCAGAGCATGCACTTGGACTGAAGAGGGCTTCAAACCAAAACCAAGTAGAGCTCACAGACACCAAAATCGTGAAGACCGTCAGTCAAAATCATTTGGAATAAAGTTTTATCTGAAAAATAAAGCCTATGTGAATGTAACTAAACTTTACTTGCAAAGCTCCTGCATGTATGAAATAATTCAACTCCTACTGATATTCTAAACTATTTTCTAACCACTTTTAAAATCCACCAGCAGCTAAGAAATTACAATAAATCAAGATCAATCAGCAAAATTGCATTCAGGAAATAAAATTGTTTCCTTCCCTCATGTCTACTGCATGTTTATTACTGGGTTATGAGCTACCAAACACACTACTTTGTGTTAGTAAGGAAGGCACATTAGTTTTCTTTTTGTACCCTACTGGATGTACTTCTGTGGGTAATATAAATCTATTTTTTACGCTAGCAAGTGCACCTTTCAATGCTAAGCTTGTTGAAGGATATTCAAAATGGATTTAAAAAAAGGTAGCAGCAAGTCAAAGTCACTTTCTGCTTTGCTTTCTTTTCACTTATCCCAACACAGAAAGCCCAAAGACAACTTTCTGTATCACCTAACCCCAAGGTAATGTTTATGGTAACTTTTATGTAAAATTCTCCATAAGCACCAAAGTGCGTTCACAAACAGACTGTACATCACTCGCGCCATCCCTTTGTGCATGTTGTTTGAATTTAAGAATTGTGCTCAATCCTTACCTGGAGTGTCGATGTTCACATATAAATTTCTGAGTTGCTTTGAGCAACCTTTCAAATATTCATTTCAGAAAAAAGACAAAACCTGTAAGAAAGGGCCAGTCTGAAAAAAAAAGAAAAAACAAAGTAAGAAACCACCTTAACAGGTTAAACCTACAGTAAAACAGCTCCAAAGTTCCCTTGGTTTAAGAACCTGCCCCTGGGTGTACAGTGACTGCGAGCAGGTACAGAAGGGAAAAGCAAGGAGACAGGACAGAGAGGGGTGGCTGGATTCTGACGGCGTCCCCAACTCTGCAAACAACAGCCTCTGACATTTTTAGCTATTAATTTGTCTAATCACTGGGTAGTCTCTAGACTACACGAACAATGCCATGCAGAAAGCTCCTCGGCAGATTTGCAGTACTGGATTGTTTGCAGTTAATTTATGGATTATCATTGGCATGTCGTCATTGAGCTTGTTTTTCACAGATGAAAAAAGGCTTTTGGCTCCGTGCACAAAAAACGAGCTGCTAAAAAAGAACCCCATGCAAAAAGGGGCAGAACCACTCACCTGCTCTGCACAAGGTGCATCTTGGAAAATGCTTCGATACTCAACTTGTTTCTGCACGTTCTGTCTCAGCACAGAAGTTGGTTCGTAGGGAATTTAACACAAAGTAGTGCAAAACAATACATTTTATTTGTTCACAGTTAAACACAAGCAACTGCCTTGACATTTTAGAACATTCTAATAAGGACAGCAAAACCTCCTTTTGGTTTAAGTTCTCTTTTAGCTTACGATTGTACCATTTCCTCGTATTTCATATTTATGGCATTTAATGTGGATTGTTTAACATGCTTACAAAGAGCGAGGCAGGGAACAGATTAACTTGACAAAGACAGCAATTTTAGATTTAACTAAAAGCAGTCAGTTAAAAAAATCTGTTTCCACTTCACTGATGGGACCCCTTCAAACAAACTGCAAGTTAACTACATACAGCAGATCCATGATTTTTAGACTTACAAAAAAAATTGCAAAATTTGTTCCTCCATAATCTTTGTGGTCCATAAACAAACCTAAAGTGGTTTCCGTTACTATCCCGGTGCTAAAATCCTTTTTAAAAGAAGAAAAAAAAGCCACCTTATCAATGAGCTCGCGTTACCGCCAGGGCATTTTTTGTAACCGACAACAAAAACCGCCTCCTCAGAACAAGTGAAGTCATCGTAGAAGCAAGATACCTTTTGGGGCTCGGCAAAGCAGAAGGACGGGCTAATGACAACGGCATTCAACGGCCGAGCCAGCCCTACACGGGCAACAACAAACCGTTCACTCCTGGGGCTGGGACCCGGTGGGGCAAGAGGCAGGAAACCTCCAAATCTTACCGAAACATACGCTACCACGTTTGCTACCACTAAGTCTTAGAAAGCCTATAGACATGTCGACAAAACCAGTCTGTTCACTTACAACCAACTCTCTATTTTCTATTCCATGCAGATTCAAGCTTTGACAAAACCACTGAAGTTCACCTTTACTTTCGGAGTTAGGACTGACCAACCGCAAGGACACTGAGAATAGTTTCGACAGGCAGAAATGTGTTTAGACCCTTGGTGTTACAGAAAAAGCAGAAATGGAAGGAAAAGTACTGTCAAGTGCAAGTTAGCGTACTGCCAGCCACTTTGACAGAGTCCTGTTACTACTCAGGTTAAGAAGGGGTTTGAACTACAAGTGCAAGTGAACTTGGACTTGATTTAAACGTGAGACGACTCTTAAACAGCAGCTGCCACCCACAGAATGTTTAAGAAAAGAGGCCACGTGTGATGCAGGGTAACTGTGAAGCCTGATATGTCTAAGTACGCAAGGACCCAGACATATCTAACATTTAAAAGAAGCACACTGCCTTCCCAACAGTGGGCTCCGCTCTGTCCTGAAGGAGATTGAGTCTGACCACTGACAAGCCCTGATCCCACAATCCTCCTTCACAGAAGGCTCATCATTGACTTAAAACATGATTGATGCAGAAAGGCTTCACGACATAATTCCAATTCTCAGTTTGAGCAGGCTTCCTCCTCAGCCTTGTCTTCTGAGGAAAAGGGATGGGGGTGAAGGGGAGATACCTAGAGCCAAATTGACATCGCTGAGCTGAAAAATGCACCGCAGTCTGAGCAGAACAGCACTCAAAGGAAACCATATCCTGTAAGTCAAGCCTGAAAACGTATCCCCAGGAAGAATGAAGCCAATTTCTTGGACTCAAAACACAGTGGTCTTGCTCAGACCGGGAACAAAGACCAGAACTACGAAGGAGGGTCAGGCAGCACAAGTATTTCTCCCACTAGAGAAACAAACGCTCTTCTGCAAATCTTCATAAGCTTGCAATCCTACACACGTTCTGCACACTCTCCCTACTTCAGTAAAGCTTCCTTTTCCCTCCTCTCCCACCCCAATTGCTTTCCCATATGAACCAGTCTGAGGTCAGTACCAGTCTGTCAGGCAAACACTTAAAATACCAAAAAATCAGAAGCTAGTGTTTTATCAAGTCTTCAGCATATACGGTCTCTTCTGCATTACAAGCTCCGGTTCCTTATTAAGTGTCTGTTCAAACGCAACTTTCCAGGAAATGTTAAGGACAATATAAACAATGATCATGAATTAGGGTGAATTAATCATTTTGCAGAGGTACACTGTTCTTTAAATGTTTAGGTATTCAGAGTCCAACTTAATGAAGACTGGGCTCTGAGGGGTGTGGGACAGTGGATAGGCAAAATAGAGACCTTTAGATGAACGCACTAGAAATTCTAGCGCTGCTTCTTTCCAGGATGAAAGCAACCAAAGTCACCTGGACAGGCAGCACAATTAACTGCTCTAAATTGGAAGCTTGCAAGGAAATACAAAGCATTCAGAGTAGACTCACAAATGTTAATTTGGCCTCATATTGCACTCAAGTTCATAAACGCAGCCACTCAACTGGGGACAGGGAGAAAGGGAAAAAATACTTGCAAATGCTAACAGTTGTCCCTTCAAATTAGTACACGCTGCTAAAGACTGGATTTGAGAAAGAAGCAGGAGTTAGGCTGGGTGTTTCAATTCCAGACCCAAAAAAATCCACTGTGCATTCATTCAGCAGCCTTTTTCCGTTTCTGGCCATCAATCCTGTTCCGCTGCATGAGCTAGCTGCTCAGACCAAAGAAACATAAAAGCTTTTAGTTAAACTTGCATTCACGCCTCCTGTTCTATGCCAAGAATATGAAAATAACACTGATTGACTATCTTCCTTTTTAACTGTGGTCATGATGAGTTTCATTGTAGTCCATGATATGAAGCTGTCCAACACTGCTCTCCTGGATCTTAGGCGAGAGGCTAAGGTTATCGGGGCTCGGAGGGGCCTTTGTCTCCATGTTCAGATCTTTACATAGTTCAGTCTTTAGAGCATCAGAAAGCCTGTTGATGGTTACACCCTCCTCATCACACTGGCTCTCGCTCTTGTTGCGAAATAATTCTCGTGCCTTCATTCCAAGGAAGCTCTTGGAGCTGGGGAGTGAACCTACAGTCAGTGGGACAGTAGTCGAGGGCTCCAGCAACACGGATGTCTCCCAGCGACTGCTGAATCTCTGGTGCTGGGGTTTTTCTGGGGTGGAGAGCTCGCTGCTGCTGCCCCCCTTACTGCTACTGCTACCTCGAGTGCTGGGAGGTTTGGTCTCTCCATTTCTACCAATTGTTTCTTCGCTGTATCCCGGCACAGTATCTTCATTACCACAGTCCAGCCTGTTTTGGAAAGAGAGAGGATACAGTGTCAAGGAATCTGCAGCAACTGTTTAAGGCTGAAGGAGAAATGCTGGCGAAGGCAGGTTACTTTGATTACTTTCCATTTCTGCCACTGCGTATCTACTTTAACAGTTCTCACATCACCATTTTGTAACAAAGCAGAAGTGACAGAGTATAATGAGACAGGTAAGTGTCACACACTCAGCTTTGCAACATCCAGTGTTTTAAGTCCAAAACTGATAATAATTCCAAAGCAGAATGGAACTGGCTCCTCATCAGTCGAGGCAGAGGAAGGTATCTGTACAGCCTCCTTGGATGTAGATCTTTCTTTGACCCGACCCAAGCACAGGTGATCGCCATAAATCTGCTGGCAGTGCAAGAAATTATCCTGATGCTGCAGCAGAATTTGGTGTAGGAAAAAAGGTATGAAATGAGGGAAAGTACAGGACTCCCTGGACACTTTAGGCAGACATAAATAAAACAACTACTTCACAACAGTGTAACCATTTACAGATTAAAGACATCGGTACAGGAGGCAAACCAGAGGCTTCTCTCAAACTTTTGAGTAGCAATTCAGCTATCTGAAAAGGACTTCATGAGCACTTCAAGTTTTATCAATGACTCTCAGTAACCTGGGCAGAGCCCTGAAATAGATTCAGTCTGTAAAAGGGGAAGGAACAGAAACATTTTGAGATGCTGCATCCAAGTGCTGGGAATTCCACAAGGCTATCAGCTTCCAAGGAGCTGGTCATGAGTCCAGTGTATTTTACATCATCACCCTTACCTTTCTTCTGCTGCTTCAGCTGCTTCTGCTCTTTCATCTTCAAGTTTTTTCAGGAGGCTGCTTTTCTCCAGCCGGCCAAACAGATCCAAGATCTCCAGCTCAAATGCCTGCGTGATTCTTTTCTGGGCCTTGTACCTACTTTCTACTGCTTGCAGCTGACCTCTGGAAAAGAAACCCAGAACCATCAGGTTCAGTGTCTCCAGATTCTGCCACAACTGTGACAGTGCATCTGTCAACGCACGGTTAGAATTTTACATAGGAAGCTCCTACCTTGCTTGGATTTTGACATCTTCCAGGTATTTCTTTTGCTCCAGGAAGAGGTGGTCCTTTTTAGCAAGCTGCGATTCCAGTTCAGCTATCCGTTTCTGGGAGGCATCAAGCCTTTGGCTTTGCTGTTGAACACACAATTTTGCTTTGTCCAGTTCTTTCCGTAAAGCAGCGTTCAACATATTAAACTCCTCGAAGGAAAGAACACAATGTTAAAGTATAATTTGTGCGTTATTTTTATTAATATTTACACATGCTTCTTATGCTATAAATAGGTACATTTTTACGCAGTATGGAATAAAAGAAGCATTTCTAAAAACAGATATAGAAAACTGGATACTCTGAGGATGTACACTATTAAGTTACTGTGAAAATAACTATACATCACTGGAATTTATTAGCACATTTATGTTCCTTATGAAATGCCCTTTTCAGCAAAACAAACTTGCCAGTTCTGCACCAGATGAGGATAAACAAAGTCAATTTTAAAACCATTTTTTGCAACATGACCTTCATTAAATACCAGTAAAAGACACTTTTTTTTTTTGGCTTATTATCCACCTTCTTTAATTACTTGCTCTCACGCAGAAACAGCTATATTGTTGTGTAATTTACTTGCTTCTAATTAAAAAAAGGTTTCTTTGAAGTCAGGAAGTAAAACCATATGAACCACAGAAGTTTTAGTAAAGTTAATACTAACTCTTAATAGGAAAATGACTGAGTGGGAAGAATAAGGCTGCTTTTTTCAAAACGGCACATCACAAAACCCGGTAAAACCCTGGTTAAGATCTTTCTACAAATTCTAGCAGCACTACCATGCATTACACATTTTCACAAATATAAGAGCCCAATGTTACTTCACCAGCAATAGTCTGCTGCCAATTACATTAAGAGCACTGCAAAGTCTTGGTCTCTGGCAAGAAAAATTGCTAAGAATTTACACTAAGTGGCTAAAACTGACTTCAGGTGTGTCCTAACATCCCCTTCTTAGCTCTCAGGCACAGGACACTGAAAAGATTCCATAGCAACACAGTGCACAAAAATATCTGAAGATTAAATATGAAATCCAATCCCTGAAAAATCAATTTCAAAATCAAGTATCTGTTAAGTTATGAAGCATTTCCTTCATTCTGAATGCAAGGCTGAGAATAGCCTGATGACGACCTCAAGCGCTGGCTTCCCAGAAGGCCTCCTCTGCAGCCATACCTTGGTAGTGTCTGTGTGCTTGTGCTGCAGCTGCTCCACGTACAACTCATTGACCTCTCCTAGAACCAGAAGCTGCCTGTTCAAGAACTCCATCTGCTGTTGCACTGATTCGCTGTTGGAAAGCTTTAAAGAGAAATTGAACAGAATCAAACATTGGAATGAATAGTTCAGCAGGAGTCATAGTTGATAGGCACTGAGTTCACATAAAGATGGGAGACAAAGACAAGAATCCAATGCACCGTAGGTAATGATTGTTAAATAAAGTAGCTTTCATAACTGGTGGCAGTCCATACAGAACACCACCATACAGGCATTGCTTCCCTTAACACAACCACATTTCCATTCATATGAGAAGTCCATTCAATTTCTGATATGAGATCACTAAGACACCAAGATTTAGCAAAGCTTTAAAACAAGTTCATATTGCTCAGTCTGCAAATTCCTACTGTGCAAAAAGCAGTCAAAATGCAAAGTTTCAGAAGCCTTTGAACTAAGTTTAAAGTTTCTTCCCTGAAATAGATTTCTCTCTGTTGTTTTTGTGCAATTTATATCAGATTTTATGGAACTAAGCACAGGCATCTTTCAGAACAAGAAAAAGAACCTGATAGAAATTATAAGGAAAAATATGAACAGAAAGACACAAAGGGACCCTGGGAACAGTAACTTTTCTTACCTTTTGAGAAACTTGACTAAGAAGCAATTCAGTGTTACACACCTTGTTGTTAGCTTTCTTTAATTCTAACCTCAGATCTGCAATCATATTCCGACAGTCTTCCAGCTTGGTCTGATCAAATGCAAAAAAACAACAACCAACCCTCAGTCAAGGTTCTGAAACTTCAGTAAGGAGGATCAATGGCATATGGCTGGAGGGCCATAACCCCCAGCACTGTAAATCAAGTTATACCGAGTGCTTGTGAAAGTCCCAATATCAACTGAGAAAAAGCATTTTCCTATTTCCAAACTGAAGATGGGACAAAACAGAACTATAAAAGGATGACGACTAAGTTAGGCATTTCCAATTATGCTCTTATTCTTAATTAGGACAATATTTGTAATAGAGATATATAACTTTCTCTCAGATATTTCATGCCATGTTATTAGGACGGTTATTTTTACAACCACAGCAAGTAGATAACATAATTTTGTTTGGTGCCATGCTTCATACCTGCAATTCCTGGCTCTGGTTGTAGAATTCCTCCCGGTCGTGTTGCAGCTGTCTGATCTGGCTGTGAAGCTGAGCCACTATATTTTCATGTTCGTCCTGAAACTGGTGGTACCTTGCCTGTTCCTTCTGCAGACTCAATTTCAAGGCCTGGATTTCTTTTTCCTGTAGTTTCAGCTGATCTTTCTGTTAAAAACCCCATACAAAGCATCAGACACCTGCTTTTTCAGTTAAAAACATCTATGTCCTACGTTGCTAGCTAACAGCATGCAGGCTTTTCCATTGACAGAACATTCTATATAGAGCATGTTTTTAAGGCTCTCAGGGTTTGGTTCAGGTTTTGGCTGAAAAAAATATTAAATGGTGATAAAGTGGGCGAGCTGAAAACTCTAAAGTCACATCCAAAGGCACAATGAGCAAGAGCAGATTATTCCACTGCACTTCATGCTTTCAACGGGGACATAAGCTTCACAGCTGAAGAAAGCTGTTCTTCCAAAATCTAACTGGACATCTATTTTTGGCTCTTCTGCTGAATTATCGAAAGGTGAAACTGTTGGAGTTAACTATAATATGGAGATACAGAATGAAACATGCCTAAATCTGTAATGAGACATCTTTCAATGCACTTATAACTTGAAATTTTCTCATAGTAAATACCTTTCTGCTATTACTCCTCCATCGAGGAGTGAAAGGGCAACACCTCTTCAAATAACACAATAAGGTGCCTACCCAGGCATTAAGTAACCGCTCCACTAACTGCAAAGCCTTTAACATTATCCAAAGGTGAGTGCTGACAGGGCTCAAGCGTACAGGCACTCATTGATTCAGTTGCCTACAGTCAAACAGAAACTACTGGGTCTAATAATCAGAGTGCACGTGATTTGTCCACGAGTCATTCCGCAAACACTGACTTTAATAAGGTGAAAAATGAGGCCTCTTTTTTGAGTGGCACTGAAAGATACAGGCCAAAGCAATTAATACTTGGTCTAACACTAATGTGTTTAAATCACTGCTCAAGCTGTATCCCTGCTCACCATGGCAGCATTATGTTCCTCCAGTGCTGTTGCTTTGATCACTTTCCGCAGGAGTCGACGGTTCCGAAGGGCATGTTGCTGTCTTTTGAAGCGCTCATACAGTAACTGGTTGTGCAGCAAAAGCAATTGGTTACGCAGGGTGTGAATCTCATCCGAAGGGGGAGAACCTGGATTGGAGTTAGAAGGCAGAAGAGGTTACTGAGCTCTACTGTCCCTGCTCCACATATAGGAAATACTTTTTCAAATAAGCAAATCAGAGTTCTTTGAAATTACAACTTAAAAAAAAAATATCTGTCTGCTACATTTGATCTCCAATACAAACTTAAAATCTTAAACATTTTTCCTAGGGCACCACGTACATGCTTCAAGTGGATTGCTCCTTCTAGTAAGAGCAAAAAAACACCCCAAGTTCACTATCACCACAGAAGCCTAAGAGCCCAGCACTACGACACACACATGAAGCAGCAAGAAATACAATCATCGGTTTTACATTCAAGTAGTATTTCAAATGTGGAAGGCTCTGTTAGATGTTCAGCATCACTCTGCAGGCCAGCAGAGCTTAAACTGTCAAAAGTAGAAGTGTCTAGCACTGTGGGGGAAATAGTTTTCACTTTTCAAAGATGAAAAAAGAAAAGCAGCTCATGGCACTGGAACACAGATGTCTAAGTAGATAAACCATGACTTAATGGAGGACACCACTTTATTTATTTTTTTTTTTTTACTAACACGGCAGAAAAAAATATGCAGGTCATTGTTTAAGCAAGTCTAATAATAGAGGAACAGATTGCCAAGACACATGAGAAACTTCCCCACCTCCAAAGTGAGTCCAGTCAGCAGATTTGCTTGGCAGAGACAATCTGAAAAATGAAAATGTAGCACTAAATAGTAAGTTTAAATACGCACCCTGCAAGTCACTTTAAAATGGAATTCCCACCTCAAAAGAGCTTACAGCCTAATAAAAGTACAATTATGGTCAGTGGGTATGAAGAGAACAAGGAGGAACTGTGCAAGCAGCTGGTTGTAAAGGCAGATGGTGGAGGGCAGCATTTCTTGGAAGTTAGAGAAAAATTCTCACAGGCATAGAAAACAGCATAAGGACAAAGCAGAATATAGGGTAAAAAGATGAAAAAAAGGAATACAGCAGATACACCTAAACCTTTATCTGGTTCTCCAGTTCTTAGCTTCTTCTATATTAGAAAGAGGAAGGTGTCAATCTCCCCTTGGCCTCTACATTTGCTTTTGACTGTCCTGTGTGGGACTTAAACATAAACAAATCTCACTACCAGTGGTACCAAACCCACACTTGCAGTTTGGCCACCAGCCCTGCTTCTTCGTCCCAAGCTCTGGCAGTGAAGGCAGTAAGAGTCCCAGTAAAAGTCACAGTCCCTTTTTTATATCAAAGCAACCACGTTACCACTGCAAATATTAAAATCCTCCACCTGGAAGCCCTAGCTCAGTAACTGCAACATTTCACAGAACACAGTTTCATTGTACATTTCCAGACAGGGCTGCTTTTCAGGGACAGCTGTTGAAGAAGAGTCAGCACAAAAAGGAAGCACAGGAAAGTACGCAAAGTAAGATCTCCAGTCACCTACTTGTTCAGCTCCTTAGTGTGTGCATCCGCTCCTTGCTGTATCAGCCTGTCTAGTACTTCCACAGGAGAAGTACAGGACATGCAGTCATCATCCTGGGTTCCCTTGGCTTTCTTTAGCAGCTCCTCAGTCTTCTTGCCAACAAAGAGGTAGGCAGTCTTTGGTAACGCAACCTCAAAAAGATGCTCATACAGGGGAGGCTGCCCACTCCCAAACACCACTCTTCTTTGTGCTGGTACTTTGCAAGGGCTGGGAGTGAGAATACTTGTCTCCCCAGAGGTTCCTTCCCTGTTACCAGCAGGGCTTTCAACAGAGCCTTCACAGGGCTTGTCTATGGGAGTAAATGTTTGTTTGGGTGTTTCCCGCGCACTCTCAGGCCCAGGCTTGTCCAGAGAAGATGTTAAAGGCTCAGAGGTCTGACTGTGTCCCTGAACACTAGAGGCTACTGAATGGGTCTTCTTTTGAGAGCCTGACAGACTTTCATTTGTGCGGTAAAACGGAGAGTCAAATCCTCCTCTAGGCACCATGTGTTCAGCATCGGTTGTGATCTCAGAGATCTCTTTAGATATTGCATCTGAGAAGGACGGGAGGGGGAAGCGTAATTAGGTATCTTGTATTTTGACATTATAAACATTTCCTTAGCTAAGATTTATGTAAGGGTCATAGAAATTACCTTCCTCTCTGTCCTTTTCAGCACTATCTTCAAAAGACAAACCACCTAAAAACTCTGGAAGATCACTTAGCGTTACTGAACTTTTACTACCAGGTGTGTCTGAAGAAAAGAAAAGAAAAAAAGAAGTTAGTTGTACAAATGCTGGTTTCTGCAGCCTTAACACAGCACAAACCAGAAGCCTTTTACTGCTGCAAGGTCCTTGGAATAAGCCTGTCCCTCTTTCAGATGCTTCCTCAAAGGAGGAAGCTCCCTGACTTCTGTTCCATTCCATGTGAAAACCAGTTCACAGATCAGTCACTGGTCTGTCCTGATCCCAAAACGTCATTTTGTAAACTTAACATTTGCTATTGCACAAGTGTAGGCGATCGCCTCTATGAATAAGGATGTGCTGTTTGCAATTTAACCCATTAAATAAATAAAAAAAAGAAAGAGGCTTAAGTGTAGAGTGACTCCTGTGCTTCCACAGTAGCATTAAACTCCCCTTTAGCTTCTGATCTGGCTACACAAGGACCCCAACTGATGGAATACAAACTGGACAATATGAGACCACTGATCAAAACTTCGAGATAGCTGCCAGGGAGATACACATAAAGCACGCAGGATGAAAACCTCATGCTTGCAGCTCACTTACAGATTAGGAAATCAGTGAAAAATCTAGCCTCTTCTTAACTTGTAATTCAGAAAGTTCCAATTCCAGTGTTGCCACACAACCTCACCAAGGAAGACCAGCCTTTAAATTTCACCATCATCTCCACTTTGAGGATGGTAAAGATTCATCGTACAGAAGTCTCAATACAGTGCCAAAATCCCCATCTACGGCTGTCACAGATGTAGATGACAGAGAATGGAAAATGGAATCTAGATTTACCTATTAGAAGCTGAGCTCCTCAACCATCCACTGCTGATTTCAATATTCCACAGGACTTTAAAAAAAGGTTCAAGTACAGCAATATAATTGTAGATAGAAAAAGTTTTTCCAAGAGCCTTTAAAAGGGAGCATCATATCTATCCTTATGTGCAGCCTTACAGTTTGATCCAGACATGTGACACAAAGCTTGTTCAAGTAAGACTTCATATACAACTTGCTGCTTCTAATAAAAAAATTCACCCTCAAAGAATCAGCTTTTTTTAAAAAAATATACTTTTTCAGCCTTCAGGGTAGATCTGTGTATTTAAACATGCATAAGTATGCACGAGGGCCAGTTAAAAAATTCTGCAAGCTATTTCTGAAGGTGAATAAATAAAAACAGGATCAAAAGCATCACAGGAAGATTTTAAGTTGAATCACAGGTTAAAGCAGGGTCCTGGAACTACGAAGAACTCAGGAAAAAAAAAAAGAGAAAAACCTGTGGAAAAGTGTTTGGCAATTGAACATCTGTCAATATAAACAGGATTTATTTACAACAGGTTATTGTAATGGGGATAGGAAAATGGAGTTTACCCAATGATTTATCGCTGTTTATGACATTTTGCTGTCGGTAGAGTAAAGGCCTCCCAGGATCTGGTTTGTCCTCCTGAAAAAAAAACAAACCAGAAACCAAAATAGATTCTTCACATCACGTATTTGTTGTAAACAAACCTCTTGGACAGTTTCATAGAAAGGAAATTCCTGCAAATAGATGGCTTAAACAGCAAACCAGTATAAGAAGTCTTAAAACTGTAACTGGAAGTGGCAATAGGTGTCTAAGCTTAGAAGAAAATGAGTTTTTGCAATGAAATGCAACATTTTTTTTTAAATGAGTTACTCTGATTTTTTTCTTCTCAGTTACAGTCACTGCATGTATGACAAGTAAATGCAAAAAAAAAAACTTGGATTTGTTTGGCCAACGAATTTTGTTATACCTTTTTAGGAGGCGTGGCAGCAGCTGAAGGGAGTGAAACATGCACAAAGTCATCTGAAGTGCAGGGTGGAGGAGATGTGGCTGGCGTTCCCAGAGGTGTTCCTTTCCCCCCTGCTGAAAAGGAAGAGCAAAACTTTTTCTCAGCAAGGCTACTACTTCCTCAATTCAGCTGAATATCAGATGTGAAGAATTACATGTTTGAACACTATCTCAATCATTAACTTCTTAAATTTCTTTCAACTATTTACCAAGATAAAGGTGTACAGTTTCTAAAAGACCTGTTTCAGACTTTGGCACTTAATCCACTGTAACTTATTTCTTATCTCAGCGTTTGCGCTAGTGCTGCACTGGATCACCAGGTACTCAGTTCAGAGAAATAATGCCTTAAGCCTATCAAATGGCATGGTGTGGCATTCCCACTTAAGAAGCAAAATTTAGAGCCAGAATTTCTATTATAATAAACCTTGAAGGTCTAATTCCAAAATGCAGCACGTACCAGATGTGCCAAAAGCTTTGCTGTAAGGTTGTGATGCAGACTGGGATGACTCCGACGGGACAATTCCAGGGGAGGTTGGTGGAGTGGTCATACCACAAACTGCAGAAGGACTCCAGATGGTAACCTATGGAAAAACAATGAAGACATATCAGCGAAGCTCAGAAAAGGTATATGCGAAATATCTGTATCCAGGGTCTGACACAGAAAATCAGAGGGATATTGAATCTGAAATGTACATTAAGTTCTGAAGAATTCACAGTACTTCTCAGAAACATGATTTTTTTTAGACTGTCACGAGAAACTACAAAGTGCAAAGAATTCAAAGCGTGCTGCGCTTTATCTCCTGCTTTACCTGCTGTGGCTCAGCTGATGGCTGTATTGACTGGGGGCTCAGAATCTGAGGTAGCTGCCCTGGCATTTGTGATAGTGTTAACCGAGGAGTAGAATATGGGGTAGAAGTCCCTGAAAGTTAAAAAAAATAAAAAATTACAAGTATCCTACACATCAAATACAAATCAATGACTCTTCTGGCTAATATTTAAAGACTTTCAAACAAAACATTTCAAATTCATTCAGTATATGCAGTTGTAGCTAGCAAACAAGAGACTTGTCTTCCACCTCGAGAAACTATCTGTTAAATATTTAATTTTTTGGTTGGTTTGTTGTTTTGGGGCAGGGACGAGACAGTGGAAAGGCAACTTTGCCAACATTCTGTATGCCTGCATTACCAGAGAATGTACCTATATATTTCCAGTTTTTTTAAATGATGGCTTATTTTCTGGTGCCTCAGAATTGGATGTTAAATGGGATAAATCAGTAACATGTCTTTTTGCTATAGGGCCAATTTTCCTCCAGGAATTGGGTATTTGTTAGCCGTCAGGCAGGTCTTACCATAGCTGCTCTGCGTGTCAATGTAATAGCTGGCACTGGGGTCAGTTTGATGATGTTTTAAGCTTGTGCCGAGTTTCCGAGACACAGAGTAATAGCCATCTTCATATGAGGCTTCTGCAGGGTCCAGGGAGATTTTGGCACATTCTATCACAACATCATGAGTTTCTAGTCTTTTCCACCTGCAGACAGTTTTTGGATCCAAAAGAGTAAGTTAGTCAATTATTGTTACAAACAAGAGTTCCTGGAGATTTGAGGAATTCAAAGATTTGAGGATTTGAGGATTGTAGGATGGCTCATTTGTTCCAGACAGCTTTGCACGCTCCAGCCCAAGCTGGAACAAGGCACCACACAGAAATTGCAACCAGATGACTTGTAAGAGGGGGTCTCAAAGAGGAGACAAACAGCTTTGACACAGAGATCCATAAAGGTCTGCCATGGAGCACTCTGGAAAGGAGGAACAGCATACGAAGACTTGGTTGATCCTGAGCTTCAGCAGCTGTAGAAATCAGCTCAACTAGACTCAGATGTTGGTAGTCAAAATTTAGACACGCCAGCAGCGAGGAAATCATATATTATTTAAGCAAATGCCATCTGCAATGCCAGTTTCAGGTCTGTGTTTTTCCTCCCAAGTTTTGGGAATGTTTTTTCTTATTGCTACCTCCTTCATTCCGAAAACTTTTTCTCACTAAATTAAGCAGCCAGATTACGTCTGCCCAGTATTTCAGGGGATGGAAGTTCACTGGAAAGAAGAGAATGCACATAAGGCTGCCTATTAAAGGCCGAGTTGCTTTTGAATGTAAAATATTATGTGCAATATACCCAGTCAGAAGGCTTTAACTGGTAGTTTTGGGCCAATTGTACTCCTTAGTGGTGCCACCCTCCCCCCTGCCTGGGAGAAGCCTGCAAAATTGAGCTTTGTGATATTCAATAGGTTCCCACTTAGTAGTGTTTTCCTAGTGGCTCTGAAAAGCAGGGCAAGAGCACTACTGTGCAGCAACAAGAGTCAATTTCTCCTCTTCAGTGGCTGGGCCTGTGGAGACAAGAGAAAAGCAGCAAGTGGTGCTGCTGCAGGCAAATGAGCCTATTTCTAAAGAAAACTAATACAGCTGATAATGTTAAGACATACCTGTTAAAAGAATTGATCTGTTAACTGAACCAATATCTAGGTACCAAAACAAGACACACTGAAGCCATTTTAAACACTTAAATCCCACCAAGTACTTCAACAAACAAACAAAAAAAAATGACCCAAACCTTAAGCCAATGAAGCAGTTCAGTGGTAGTTTCTCTTTATTCATTATAAGCAAATTCTTTTAGAACTTTATGAGGATGTCTTAATTTTTTTGATTTAATGTTCAAACAAAGTCAACTGTTAAGTAGAAGACAGATTCTATCTTAGACACAAAATGAATTTAGAACCCCAATATTGTTGTTATTGGTCTTTTACAACAGTTTTTGCTTATTCATCCAGCTGTAATGTTGGATGAAGACAGACCACATGTTTACCTGGTGTACCTAAGAATATGGGTGGCAAAGCACCACTGGCACACACTGCTGCTGACAGAAAAAGCTTTACTAAAAGCCTTCTGAAATAACCCAGCTAAAAGCTTCTCATTTACAGCCTTTCCTAATAACAGAGTGAACATATATACCTTCGTGGGTCCAGTTCATGGTCCTTAGATCCAGTCACTAATTCTGGATGAATTCGCACATGTTCCATCATTGGCTGGATGAGCAAGAAGAAGTATGTGTCATCAGTATAACATCTTTTGATTGCATTAAACTACACAAAGCTGATGAGCAACCTCCTGATTCCAACAGTTCACAATGTTACATTTAACGGATAAAGCTAACACATCGTTACAGCTCCAAGAGACAACCTTGCTCCCAACTGAGATTTCAGTCCTCCAATAGCATGTTTTTATTCCATTTTGTTGAGCAGCCCTCAGTTAAATCAATGTCGTGTATTAAATTGGCAAATACCTGCCTTTATACAGCTATGAATTCCTTGTCTCAGATAATACAGAGATAAGTAGCATTTTACCTTGACTACCTCTTCAAAGGTCTCCAAGTTTTCCTTCATACTGTAGTGAGAACGTAGAAAGGAGACAAAATTGCAAGGATACATTCCATAAAGACGATGAAAGAGAGCATAAACACTGGCATGAAGATGGACAAGATAAATCTCTGCCACGTGACCTGGAAAAAGTAGAATCTTTTTCATTACATTGGAGAAAAGAACAAAACTTCTAAGAACGCAAGCAAAATACTTTTCAATTTGAAAGGTTAAATGGAGAGGTTATCCAAAATACAAATAGTCCCCAGCAAACTGTGAACTCTTCTGAGAGCATAGGCAACACTTGACTCATCAGCTCACAGTAAAACCAAAAATTATGATATGGACCATTAATTCCAACCAGTATCCTGTCATTCTCAAACACAGCATTTTTTTTATTCACGTTAAAACTTGAAACTTATCTAGATAGTGAGCCAGAGTTTGCAAGACTGACTGAATGATTAAAAAAGAAAAAAAGACTAAGGTTTCCTTCACTTCAAAGGTCAAAACTAAAAGCTTGTATCCACAATAAGCAATCGCAATAGACTTGAGTCTTACTGGCCATCTTCTAAGTTCCAACCCTCTTCCAGTGCAAAACGGCTCTAAATAGCATCTCTAGGTGCTTAACACAGCATTTGTTCATACAGCCATAAGACACATACATAGGTAATGCTAGCGTTAGACATCAGACACCTTACAACAAATTCAGCAAAAGCAATTCATCAGAATCAATGCTACAAATGAGAAGACGAGTTTACCACCACTTTCAGGACTACTGATAGTTGCACATTAAAAGAAACTCTTACATGTTGCTTGGTCCCTCTTCCCATTCATACCTGGGAATCTCAAATATGTCCCTCAAATGTCAGCATTTTCCCTTCTCTATCCATTAAGATCAATCTCTGCTTTTGCTGACATCAGGGCAGCATTTCAGTCCAGTGAGACTTCATGTAGTAGCAGCACCACATGGAATAATCTAATAAACTTCTACATTTTAAGCAAAGAAGTACTCCCTGATGCTATCAAAGAACATAAGAGCTTTTGGGCTTAACACATCATTTTCTACATTTAAATAATCTCAGACTATTAAGAGTCACACAAAAAAATGTGCTCACCAACTGCGTAAGAGTCACAAGGATACTACTAAACCATAACTGCATGCAACAAAGTTGAAATCTCACCTGGATTCTGCAAGCACCAGGCTGAGAGACGCCCAAAGATACCAAAGAAATCATGAAGGTACTGTTTGCCAGACTGAGGAATCATTGGCAACATGGTTATTAGCACTAGGACACCTGTGGTGAGTACTACTACATCTGTGTCAGTCTGCAAGAAGGGAAAAAACCTGCATTAGTCAGTTAAAAGTGCTGAACTTTAATTTTTCCAAGGATGAAGTGAACACCAAATCATCATCATCATCATGGAAAAAGTTGTCTACTTGGAAACAGTCCCTCTGAAACCTACCATAACTTAATGAACCAAGATTATTGTCTCTTTCATCCAGAACAACTCTTAAGAAAAAAGATTTGGGATTCTTGCCCTTGCTCCTATTCTGCTGCTGCTTTTCTGTATAAAGACTTGACTTAGTTAAAAAGGGAACACACCACAGTTCCATAACCAAGTAGAAAAAAAAATTACTGGTCTGTGAAGTATCTTATGTACCACCTTCCTTCGTTCCCAGGGCTAAGAACACACACCTGCAAATCTGATCAGGGTATTCAAGGATGTTGGACAATTACCAACATGAGGGTCAAAAGCTTTTCTATTAAACCTGTTCGATGACTCCGGCTGCTAAGTATTTCATAAAGCAGTAATTCAAACAATAACTAGAATCCCATGGTTTACACTGAGAGAAGGGGATGTGGCAGTAAAAATCTTTAACTAAGCAAAACAGTAATAAAGAATCAGATTTTATGAAAAGACACAGAAAATTTTCAAACTCTTTCCCAGTGGGGTCCCTACTTGTTTCTCCAGCTTAACGAGCTTTTTCCTTGCTAGCCCCTCTGCCTTGTCAGGACAGGGGTGTAAACAGGACAGGTGTAAACAGCCTGTGGCCAGGTGCCACTGAGCTGGTCTTGCTATTTCTCAAAAGCCACTTGGGCTGATTGGTCATATTCAGTGTTAGGGATTTTATTTCCTCTGTGTAATCTACGGCTTCTATTCTCTGTCAGAAATAACCTTCCACAGCACATCTCATGTCCATCCCTATCGTTCTGTCCACATCCCTAGCATTTCCACATCTCTATTCTGCTCCCACCAGCCTTCCGACACACTTCACTCCTCTCAACCAGACAAGACTCACACTGAAAAAGGGTAACAGAACTCTTGTCAGCTAACACTCAAAACACTTTCCATTCTTTATTCACTGTTACAATACTGTACAGTATTATAACTGATAAAATTGCAGATAGGAAAAAAACAAAAAAACCCGAAGCATGGGGAAACAGTCATCTCTTTATAATCCAGCATGTCTGTAGCTAAGAAGAAGACTGCTAATTCCAAGATAATTTCACTATGGAATAGTCTATTGCATGGCCCATCTACACTGCAAGTACAGTATATTACCTTCCACGCACGAATTTCGGAATATGCTAATGGTAAGTTACTGTATTTCTCATTAAGTTAATATTTAAGAGATCCATAAATTTAACTGATGGCCCTCTGTCTTCAACTTACTCTTCGAAAAGTTTTAGTAAACTTTCCTAACTCAAAGTTATACAGTGACAGTGGCTTTCAGAAACAAGGATGCAGTAATAACAGGATCAGCGCAGAGTATTTAGTTGATGCAACTCCACTGTGGCTCAGTATTTTAATCAACATTTTATCTCTTCTCACAGCTTAACTGACAACAGCTTAAAAGACATCAAACAGAAAATAAATGCCTTGTAATGCAAGTATGTACATCTACATCAGGTATACAAGTGTTACATGGACAACACTGACAGTTCTTACCTTTAGACATTTAAGTAATGAAAGTAGGAGAGGTGCTTGAGAAAGCTTATGTTTCCAAGATGGTTGTCGTCTTATCACGTGCCCCAGCAGAGAGAGAGTGGGTAAACGGGTAGCAGCTTTGCCCATATATTCATTAATTTTGTCCAGTAAATGCTGACAGAGGATTTTGCAGAAAGTGGTAGAAAAAGGTATTTATATTTAACTGGTATATATTCTTTTTACCGATCTATATTCAGCAGTTTGTCATTGTCAATTATGGAAACTATGGGCGTTTCGCAAACATACAAGATCCAAGAGCAAATAAAACTCAGCAATAAGTTTAAGTCTGCTAGTAGTGAAATGCAAACTATTCAATCTAGAAGTAGTCACTGCACTTCAAAACATCCATCATAAATAAATAATAAAAAAAATTCTGGTCAGCAGAAGTTGTAAAACAATTTGTAGTGCCATTCTCTCAATCTACTTAAAAATCCTCACTTGCTCTCAAAATACCCAAAATTTGTTTCAGGCTGACACATTCAGCATTGATCAAGCAGCAGCATTGCAAAGAGACAACATTAGTCCTCAGAACATTTTCATTTATAGAGGTTCTTTGCTTAATTGGATCACTTCAAGCAACCCAAGAAACAGAGCCCTTTGAAGTTTTTGTTTTTTTTTTTAAATTTAACTACTCTTACTACTGAGATACTACATCTCTACAACAAGGTAATTTATAGCAGAATGGAAAAAACAGAGTTCTAACAGGTGCTATTTAAAGACTGCTTCAATACCAAACTAAAATCAGCTGTAGTTAAGATGGTTTTACCTTGTCATGAGGCTCTTGCAGTGTGGACAGTATATGCAGCGCCTGCTGAGAATTGGTTTCCAAGTAATAGTCCACCAGGTTGTTCACAAGCATAGGGCCACGGTCTGTCCATTTGTGTACAGCAAGAAAAAAAACCATAAAACCATACATTCTCAATACACTAAAAATAAGGCATTTGTTACAGGGACATTGGCATAACTTTTTAACAAGTATTACAATTTATAACATAAGCCAGTACTTAGTGTTTACCAGATCTTTAGGGAACTAAGACCTCTCTGCTATGTTTTCTAGTTCCTAGCCATTCAAGCAACTGCATTTGGCTCAGGGAAAGTAACTAGATTTTTAATAACTAACAATTATTGTCTAACCTTAAAAACCTAGAGGTAGCTGAGCTGCAACAGTATTTTACCCAGTATAGGTGAAGAGTTCAGGAATAACTTTACATTCTCTCCCTTCAGCAGGTAAAGGAGAACAAGTTCAGGGACAAGGACACTGACAGTGCTCTCACTCTCTGTAGAGACTCTATCAACATAAGCAATGCCTTAACAGCAGCAATCACTTTTTTTCAAGAAAGTCTGGGTCTGCTTTTCTGTTTGGAATTGTTTTTTGTTCTTTAAATGAAAAAAAATCCCAATAGTTCCCATGACGTGGATGACACCGAATTCTTCCTAGATACACTTGACAAGAAAGTTCCATCAACTCACAACTTGAGGTTATGCCCCAGGAAAAGCCACTCATTTTATAATGGCCTTTTAACAATTATATAACAGACCTTCCAAGAGACAGGCCATTAAGCAAACCAGACTGAAGAGAAGCCTCAATCCTTAAAGCAATTTCAAACCCAAATATCAAGAGTTCCTTTCAAGTTGCATTTGCAAAGACTGTACTTGATAGAAAAAAACCACATTATTCCACCTTTATTGGTGTAAAAGCAAAACCCATCCTCGAATTACGTAAAAGGATACATACCACAAATGAGATTATCTTTGAATGCAGCTGTTATATCTTCCAGGACACCCAGAATTGGAGAATCCAGCATTGAGAGGAGCTCACCAACACTTCCCTGCTGTGCCATGATGCACGTACTGACATGAATGTGGAGGTTAAAATTTCAGGAAGTTCCTCATTGGTGCCTCTCTACCAGACTAGGAGAGAAGAGAGAGCAGATAAATGAGCTTTCCTTTTTCCCTTTCCATCTTAAATCTCTCATCACTTCCCTATTTCTCTTCTTCCTATTTTCTTTTCAAGTTTTACACTGAAAGGAATGTTAGAGTTTACACACCTGCAATAAAAGCTGTAAGAGAAAAGTTTACAAAGAAGCCAACAAGTCACGAGCAGGATTTTCTTCATCTTTTTTCGAAAGACGTTAAGCTGTTTTGCGGAAGCCCTCAGCTAGCACATATAGACTGTCAGAGCATTTTGTTACTGTATTTTTTTAATTTGCTCTCCAGGTCAGTCAACTAAGACTAAAGTTTTGAATGAAATGCATATAGCTCCCTAGAATCCATTCTCGCTTTCCTACAGCAACTCCTCCTCAACCAACCCTTCAAGTCCTTTGCATAGTGGTCTACACTCTGGAGAAAATATGCATCTCAAGATCTTTCTCCACTCCTGTGGCTACATTAGAAATTCACTGCCCTCGGCTTTGCATTATTGCATACTAATAGATTTCTGCTTTAACACTTGCAATGTGGCCAAGCTGCAGCTGTTAGGAAACTCAGGGTTACTACAGCTGCTGCTCCTCAGCCACCCCATGCATAATAAATCACAAGCTCAGCAGCACAACACACCTCGTTTTCACATGTATAATTTGGGCATTATATATTAAAAACTCTGCCGTGCAAAAACTGTAGGGATTATTAAATGCAACAGCATGCAGATAACATGACTGGTCAGCTTCACAGTACTAAGCAGGAGTAAATCTAAGCTGTTTTAGGCTTTTAAGATGGCTTCCTCCCATGTATCAGCAGAACAGAGATTCAGGTATCACATCTATCCATCCACCTACCTAGCTATCAATCAATCAATCACAAAATTAATCAGTTTTTCTTCATCCATAAGAATCCTATGCTGAAACTTTCCCAGCAGCAGAAAGAAAGAATCTGGCTTCACATCACACCTAATTTTACTAGCAAGCGGTTCTTCTTTCCTCCTACTTCCAGCTAGCATACCTTTTTCACTTCCTCTAAGGAAGGCAAAACTGACATGTACCAAGTTTACACACAAGATTTTTTTACTGTAATTGTGGATACAGCACCTGTTCTGTGGACGAGTCGAGCTTCTGTCTGCAATGCTGTCAGCCACACACCTTTCATGATCACTAATAAAGAAAAAGCACAAAGAGGTTAACAAAAGGCCTTATTTCTTTTTTATCAAACCTTGTATATTCAGCATTAATTTCTTTACTAAGAATAGCAGAGTTATGTACCTCCTGCATGAGGAAAGCCAGCCCTCAGTTTGAAAAGCACTAGAAGGTGTTGCATAGTTGCCCTTTCCAGAATTGTCCACAGGTCAAGCCATGCAATTGCCTCCAACTAGACGGCTTTCACAAGATTGTCATTTTGTACTGTGAACCTTCAAAAACTGCTAAAGAGTTTTATTTATGCTAGGTAAAATATTACCAAATTCTTACCATAGAATAATTACTGTAATTGTCTTTAGATCCTAGTCAAAACATTGCTAGACATTAGCCAAGGACCATATATCAGTGCTCTATTTTAAATGGTAATTCGGTAATTACTTTCTTGAAAACTTGTTTAACAATGTCACTGAACAGCAGGAGTTAATCTGCCTACCAGTAAACTTTGTCATTTGCAACATATCGCTCTGTAGTTGCAGAACCGCCCAAGGTCACTTTTATTAGAGACACAAGACATCAGCTTACTTAATCTGGCACTGATTGCAAATTCAATGGTGATAATACTGCACCACGCTCACAATAGTCATTTCATTAGCAACAAACTTTCTTTAAGTGTTCCAGTAATCACAGCTCCAGAAACACCACCCCCCCCCTCTAGTTTTCAGTGATCATAGCTGCATAGCTGAACAGTCCAAATAAAACTTCAGTTCATCTACAAGCTAACAGCTAACTGAAGTGTTTGAAATTGAAATGCTATTTCTTTTCACAATCCACGCTGGCAAGGCCTTAAAAACTGCAGATTTAAAACTGGTTGGTACGTAAGCAAGACTTTCAACTAAAGATAATAGAACAGAAACTTGGGGTGGGGAAAAAGAGCTGCTTTTTACTCAAACAGAATGGATCTCTCAAAAAGATTAGAGCTGACATTTGTTGTGCTTTGGGGTTCTGTTTTTGGGGGGTTTGTTTGTTTATTTTAACTCTACATTGTGCACACCTTGAAGCTTCAACTTCTTCCTCAAAGAGCTTGTTGTTTAGAAGGCAAGCAATATTGAAAAAGTGACACCACCCTTTCAAAAATTTAAAGCCACTCATCCACGCAACCTAAGGAGTCAACCTTCCACTTTGTTACTCATTTTCAGGAGTCAACTGCTTTTTCATTTTCTGGTAACTGCTGTAATATTTAATTTACTAAATTACAGTTATACTGAGATACCCAGAATGCATGCAGAAATATAGATGGGGAAATAGTTTACTACAAATAATCTATTCTTTTGTTTTTGAGAACACCATCTTTGAGACCATAAAGGGCTTGCTACCAGAGGTGCCTCAATTTCTACCAGGATACAGGCTCAGTTATGGTTAAGCAATAGATTCAGCAACTTCCTAAGCAACGTGAATTAGTTGTTTAAAGTCTTGTTAACAAAAGAGATGCATGACCACACCCCCAAAGCAGCTGCAAGCAAAACCTGTTTTGAGAATTAAAGCAGCATAAACGCTAGTTTCTGCTTTTTTTTTTTACTCCATAAAGACCTTGTCAAGCCTCTTTTCTTTGATTCCCTGCCCCTTACCAGAGTGAAAAGAATGCTTTTATTTCTTATTTTCCTCTAGTAGTAATATTATACTTGGACCAGATCTTCATCACACCAGTAAAAACCTCAACAGTAGGTTTCTCTCATTCTGATATTGCCAGGAGAAAAACGATAGCATGGTGAAATCAAGAAACATGCATGTTTCTGGAAGTCAGGTTCAACAATATAATTGCAGCCAGATGGGTAAAACAACGGTTTAAATGTTCAGTAGGTAAGAGGATTTCAAACTTTATGCTATTGGCCTGATGGCACGCACAAACACTACCATCAGATAAAAGCGAGGCTGATAAGGCAAGCTTAGTTGCCAATAACTATACACATAGGTAACTAATAATTTCCCAAGCTCTCTAAACTAATTAAAAGACTGCTCAAGTGACCTTGTGGCAACAAATCCAGTATAGTTCAAATGAACCTGTCAATCAGTCGATCACGCACTGAAGTACTTTATATACAAAGTGAAGCGATCTCCGCTCTAAAAGGCAGTATTCAAGATACTAAAAAAAGAATTCCAAACCACATCTAAAAATGGGACAATATTACACATAAGTACTTCACTCGGTGGAAAGTTTATGTGCTGAAGTTATATAAACACCAGTATAATGTTGTCACCCTGGTATACACAAATAGTCACATTTAAAAAAAAAAATAAAAATCACAGCTTTCTCAAAGCAGGATCTCTTGTAAAGTCATTTGTGAGGAACATATTTGAAATCCTGAGACTCCCATACTGGATCCACGATGCCAAACACAAATGAACAAATCAGGACATGCCAGCAAAAGTCTTAAATCGTGTCACACTTTTAAGCGAAGACAGCTGAATAACTAGTTTACAGGCAACAGGGTTTTAGCTTCAATCAGAAAACACTGCGTTCTGGTAGGTGAAGTACAGTTCCCAGGGCCCACGGTGTCAGTGTGATTTACGACCAGTCCCACCAGTAGCTTGTCATGCTATTTTCAAATGTTATAGATAAGGAACTCAGGATAGTCCAGGTTAAGGAGCTTCCATTACCTTGTAAAACAGTGAGATCATCCACTGAATGCCACAGTATTTTGTATCTGGGACTGATACAACATCTGTGGTGAGCAGGATCTTCCTTAAATCTTTGCAGTAGCATATCATGACCATATTTTTCTTGTCAAATACATAGTATACAAGATGGCTCTCCTTAATGCTTCCATCCCCAGCTTTTGCAACCATTCCCCTATTAGAAGAATTTCCACATCCCAGCAGTCATACTTGGAATTGACAGGATTAAAGCAAAGTCAGTAACTTTTCCATACGGTTTGAGTCACCAATTCTTCACTAACTTTAAAAATTAGTTTTATATAAAAGATCCAAGGCACTAGATAGTAAAGAGTGGAAGAAAACCTGGTTAAATACCTTTTAAAGTGCAACACTTTAATCTCACTGGAAGATATAACACCAATAGCAAACTTCTTATTCTTAGATTCAAGAGTATCAACTTTGGAGCCAGCTCACAGGAGAAAAGAGGAGAAGCCAACAAGCCAAGAATCAATTTGTTTTGGAAATTTTTTTCAGAACCTAATTTAGCCACAATACAATACAGTTAAGCTACAAACTCAAGACAAAGACCGTAAAAATATTAATAGGAAAAGGCTAAATAGCAAAACAGCAGAGTATTTCAAAAGATAATGACTTCTGTGTTTCTGTTAAGAGATGTTCTTCTCTCCAGTGTATTTTTATCTCAAGCCAAATGAAAAAGCAGCTGGTAGTGCCAGTTATGCTTCTCTGAGGGGTGGGAAGGAGGGGGACACACTCAACATAAACGCACACTCCTCCCAGAACCTCCTCAGCATTTGCTGTAACAACACAGAAATTCCAACACCAGAAGCACTTTCTCTGGGGGTGGTGCACGGGGAATCAACATCAGCATTTCATCCCTCTTCAGTAATTATAAGCTAAATTTGGGGCATGGCAGTAAATGGTTATTCCTACCCCAAGAGAAAAGGGGGATTTCAACACCACAAGACCACTGCTGACTGCAAGGAAGTGAAGCCAGACCTCAAGACTCACACTTTTCCATCTGATTTCTACTGCAGGTAAAGTAAAGACCTCAGACACTGCTTTGGCAGAGGCCGTGAATGAGGACAGAAGTATTTTACAGCAATCAGTGTTTTCAAAGAAAAATTCAGATTGACAAAAAAGCAGCCCTTCTCACTCAGCTTTGAGATGTCTGTCATGAAAGGGTAAGTCTCACTGCCCCCGATCCAATATACAAAAATTCAAGCCTATTTTATGTTTTCTAACTACTCGATTTTGTATTTTCTTCACAGGTAAACTAAACATTACCATTACAGAAGTGACATAAGCAATGAATGAAAAGTGAGAGCAGAGAGAAAAACTACTGGTGGCAAAAGGAAAGTAAGCAGCTCATCATTCCCGTTTTCATCATCCAGAAATAATAACTCTTAAGCACTTTAAATCTCAGTTCAAACTGATCATTACAATTGGCAGTACAATTAATTTAATTTATTTAATCATATTCAAAGAATGAAGGTGTCTGGCTTGTTCTAGTGGTCCATATTTTTACGGTTATTTTAAGATCTGATTTGATTTCTAAACTCAATAATTATATATAGTTGTAACTCGATATTACACACATTCTCCTGTACTTTATTACAGGTGTTTAACTAATGCAGGAAGATCACAAAAACCCAATAACCCCAAACAAAAAGAGAGAATCATATTCAGCAATTTTTAAAATCCTTTTGAAACTATGCTGTGCTAATACACTATGCTAATTGCTACCCATCAAATTTCTGTCAGAGGGAAAATTGTTTAAAAGCAATGCACGATGAAAAAAGCCCAAACATGGTAGGGCTGAAACTTAACCCTTTGGCAGAAGCCTTGCTAACAAGGGAGCTACTTCAATTCCTTACACACAACTGCATATATTAATAGCAAATAAATAAATAAGAACAAGCACTGGTTTTCTATGCCAATTTACTTTCCTTGTGTACTGTTAAGTTCAACTCGGGAATCTTTTTAAAACTATGAACAGGTAAACAAAGAGCTCTAGACTCTGCAGTAACACAAGGAGTGAGACCTCCTAAATCTCTGCAGCAGTTTCTTTCGCCACCAAGAGAAACCTTTAAACGCATTCAGAGTTAGCCTGCGATTCAGTAAATCTTGAAACCACTACAAACTACCTAGTGTACTCAGTCAAAGCATTTTAACTACTCCCAAGAATTAAAGTAGGCATTACGCAGAACAATACCAAATGACATGTAACTTTTCAATTAAAAACAAAAAAGAAAAATACCCAGGAAAGTGACAGCAGCTCACCACTGCAACAAGTTTGTTCTATATCTTTCCTTGTTACTCAAAGAAATGCTTATGCTAAACAAAGAAAGTGTTATTAATTCTCCTTATAATGTTTATTAAACTACATGAAAATATAGCAGCTCCATACCAAGCCAAGATCCTAAGCTGTAATCTTTCAAAAAACAGACACCTGCCTGCAACATGCCATAAAATCTGGTACTGCTCCCCTGTCTCCACCATTAAAAAGGGCTTTATTTGATTTGCTCATTACAGAAAATACCTTTTCCAAAGATAGATAGATAGATATGCGCGCACATTTGTGTGTGCGTGCACCTGTGTTGTAGGCTATTCAGTTCTTATAGAGACTGACTTTGATAATGACTTCACCAGCTCCTATAAGGTGATTGGCAGTTGCAAGAATTCCAGGGATCGGTACAAGCCAACATCCCAGCAGTCCAGCTCTAAACAGGGCCAGCATCCATTTTAAACTACAAATAGCTATTAAAGTCAAATGTTTATTCAAACACCAAAGCATCTGCAACTGGACAATATATCTCACATGGAAACCCTTTAATAATGCTACCATAAAAGTAAATTCTCAAGTAACTAAGAGCCAAGGAGCCAGGATTAAACACAGCCAAAGACAAAATAATTTTAATTAAAGCTTATCTCATTAGACATCAGATATTCTGACTACATTTTTATCTCAATAAGTCCGTGCAGCTCATCACAAAAGCAATTTAGTACTGGGTTGACTAGGCTGTTAAAAAACTAAAAAAACAACAAACGAACAAACAAAAAAAAACCCTGAAGAAGTGTCTTACTGAGCAAAGGATTTTAAGCCCGTGATTTTATTTTAAGCTTAACTGTGGCATAGCTGTTTCTGATAAGCACAGTACATGATTGCTGCTTAGCAAAGTCAATTCAACTGCAGACACAAGTACATATTTCCAATGCTTGTGCTAATTGTTAAAACTTCCTGAGTTTCCAAAGATCCAGCTTCTAGTTGTTCACACATGTAAATTGAAAAAAAATTTTTCCACCTAATAGGATCACTTCAGTAGTGCTTCGATTATGATGGATTTCCAACGACTTGCCACAAAAGTTAATGTCAGGAAACTACAGGATCAGACCAGACAAAGAATGAAAATCTTCTGTATTAGCATCCACTGGAAGGTTCTCTAGAAAGAGCAGTTCTGGAAACAGTTCCACACACAAAATCTGACCCCGGTTTCTGTGTCATTTCTATGGGTTTTGAATCATATATTCCTTTAAGGCATGTTCTTCCTTTCACTCATTGCCTTGTAAAAGACTCATTAAAAAAAAAAAACCAACCCCAAAACAACAACAAAAAAACAATCAAGGAGAGAAGCACTGACTAAATCGACGGTACAATGATAGAGGCTGCATCCATAGCAAACAAAGGGTGAAAACTTAAGAGCCGCAGCCTTCCAAGTTCTTTGTGATAACAGGAAGCAAACTGTTTTCTTGTAGAAGTAAACAACATCCTGACTTCACGTTACCTACCCATGACCAAGAAAATATGAAAAGCCTTCCTCACCGAGGGGACAGACTTTTAACAACTGCTTTAATGCCTCACCCCGGACAAGAGAATCTCCTCAGCAAGTGACCGAGGCAGGGGAAGCCTGAAAATCCCTACTCAGCGTCTGCAACAGAGATGCTGAACCTTTTTCGATAAAGCCCACAAAATTAAAGAGGCACGTTGGCTGGTAGGAGGGGAAGAGAGGGGGGTAGCGCCCCCAATTCCACCCCCCCACCCCCCTTCGGGCTGCCCCGGTGGCCAACAAGGCTAAGTTTGGCTGAGAGGAACAGAGGGGACGAGGGGGAACGGGAAGAGGACGGAGGAGGGAACAAGGCCCCTACCCCCCGCTAGGCTTGACCCTCGCCTACCCCATCCCCCCAGCCCCTTCCCTCTCTCCTGCCGCCTACCCCCAAGCTCTCTCCCTGCCTCCCCCCTCTCCGTTCTCTGCCTCCTCTCCGTCCCCCCCGTCTGCCTCCGCTCTCGCCCCGCTGGGGGAGGAAGGAGGAGGCCCAGCGCACTCACCTCTCCTTCTCCTCCCCTCAGCTGTTTACCACTCAGGGCTCCTCTAGCCCACAGGGCGCCGCCATCTTGGCCCTGCCTCCCCCTCCCCCTCCCATTCACAGGCCGCTTCTCCCCTCGAATCCCTCCGCCGCACAAACTAGTCCCACCCCGCCACCTCACTCCCCCTTCTTCCGACGCCCCGCCGGTCCCTCACCGCCCCGCTCGTCTCTTACCCCTCAAGGAGCTTTCTCCCTCGGGGGGGAGGGAGGAGGGGAGCAGGGGTGGGGTGACGGCCGCCGCGCCCACCCTGTCCCCCGCAGCGGAGGTATCTGGGGGAGCGGGAGCGATGCGGCCCCGAAGAGGTCGCGTGATTCGGGGCGGGGGGGCGGTGCCGCGCGGAGCCTCGGGCTGCGGGCACGTCACGGGGGGCGGGGCCGGGCGGCGGCCGGTAAACAAGGCCCGGCCTGAGGGGACGGTGGCGGGAGGTGCGGGGGATGGAGAGTGTTCGGGCTGGGTTCTCGCCATCCGGTCAAGGACGGTTCTGTGTGCTCCCTGCTTTCCCTCCGAGCCGGCCGTGGCGCTTCGGCGGTGCGGATCGGGACGCCGTGTGCCTCGGCAGGGCCGCCCGCCCGCCCGCGGGACAAGGCCGGCTGAGGCAGCCGCGGGCCGCGCCGGCAACACGGTCCCAGGCTCCAGCCTGAAAGCGGGTTTTTTTTTTTATTTATTTAAGTGCGTGAATGTGGTGAAAGGGAATAAAAAAGGTCTGGACGGCGGCTGTGTGCGTGCGGAGTGGCGTTAAGGGGCAGCCGTGTGTGCTGTGGGGGGAAGCTCCAGGCACCCAGAGCTTAATTGCTTTCTGACTGATTAATATGCAAAGATCCCTCCATTCTTCCTAGTTTGGAGCCCATAACGCTTCATGCAAACCATGGTCAGGGGCTATTTTCTTTGTTTGCTGAAGTGCAACAAATACACGATGTAAAACGTTTCATCCTTCCTTCTAGGGAGGGTTTGTTTCTCCTTGTGGAAAATCCAGAGTTTAGGGAAGAAGAGTGGAAGTTACCTCTGGGCAGGTTCTCCAGCCTCCGGTTGAGTTTGTCACGCCAACGGGTTTTCAACTCAACGTTGGTTCCCCAGGCTGGTGGGGTCTTGGCATTTCTCATCCCTGAGGAGGGAGAGTTGGGAGAGGATGCACCGAGGGCACTCGGCAAGCTCCTGATCGAACTCTGCAGTCTGTATGGCTTGTCCTCAGGTGCCGGCAGGAATCACGGACATTAAACTTGCAAGGTAGAAACTAGGTGTTAAGAAAATAAAAGCAGTTCAGAACCCCATCCGAGACACGTCGGATGATGTTTTAGCTTCTGCGGCGTTAGTTGTGGTGCCTCTCGGCTCTCATCGCTGCAGGGCTGAGATGGTTCCTCCACGCTGCACCTGCAATAGGTCATCCCGCCTCTGGATGAGACAGAGCTGCTTGGAGCCAGCCTGGTTTTAATCGTGCATGGCAATTAATACTTAGCGCAGTCTGGACTGAGTGGTGGCATTTTTTTTCCCTGCTGTGCAGAAGACATGTTTATTTAATCTGCCACAGAAAAGAGTGGAAATTAGGATGAGCTTCAGAAAAGAGCTGGAAGCAATTAGTTGTGTTATTTTACTGTGCCTTAATTACCGTAACATTCAAATTGACAAAGAAAACATGGATGCTACAGGAGCGGTTTGCTGCTAGATTTGAAAGGGAGGGCGACTGCATTAGAATGGACATGACGTGCTATAATTAACCTGTTTATTATTACTGAGTTAAACATTTAATAATCAATTCACTTAGGATGCAGTGGAGCATATGCTGTAGTGAGAACTCACAGCAATACACAGAATTAAACTGTCCTCGGAGGCAAGCAGAGCTCTGTGGGTCAGGGCTGGTTTGAGCCTATGTGAGCCCAGATAAGCCCTCTGCGGCTCTCCGTTCTCTGCTGACCTGAAAGAAGAAGATAGAACAGGGAAAATTATATCAACAGGAAGAGCATAAAATAAGAATGACCACACGGGGTCAGCTCAAAGGTCCCTCTCGCCCAAAATGCATCTCCAGCACGGTGGGGTTTTTTTCAGCTGGTATAAATCTCCTTTTGCTGGCGATTTCAATGGAGAGGGGAGGTGACAAGTTTAACAGAAGCCATAAACGGAAATCTGGGGAAGAGTAAGAACACAACAAGCCAAGGCAATAGCTGTCTGCTCTCCCATCCTGCAACTATTTGCTCCATAGGAACTAGCTCCTGAAATAAAATAAAAGAGAGAAGGGGTGAGTGAGAGCTGAACCAGGCGCAGCAGTGTCCCCATCTCTCTTCAGGCATTCTGGTGTAGCACTAATAGTGATAGTCCTAAAAGAGAGAATCTGTGCCCATTGGCTCAGTGAGCGGTTTGTATGCAGTTATATCTGGGCTTTGCAAGGGGATGGCTACTTGGGGAAGCAGAACAGCTGGTCCAGATGTTTTATTTGCAGCTGCTCTACGTGTAGGTTACTGACACGGGGAGATGCAGTCATCCCCCTTCTGCAAAGGACCGTGCCTAGAGCTCTTTGGAGCACCTCTCAAATCAGCTAGCTGGTGAGGTTTTACTGAACATGCTCTTAGATTTTTTGCGTAACTTGTTTTTCATAGTTTTTTTGTGTGGCTTACTATTTTTTACTGTCTCTAGTTTAAGAGCCACATTCTGCAGCCATTTGCACTTTATGTCAACGGGAAGCCTGTGCTCAAGGGTGCTGGCAAAAGCCGGCTCCAATGTTTCATAAAATAACATCTCAGTCCTTTCAGCAGCTTGTCATTTTCCTGTTTTGTTTAATTCCTGTAACTGTCTTCATATGAAACCCTGAAGCTGCAATGTACATTTTAGTTTTCTGTTACAATGCTTGTTTTTGTAGCGGGAAATGTAATCCTGCAAATGCCTGTGTTTAAGGGGATGCAAATCAGCTTGCTCGCACAATGCCTTGGGAACGTTTCTTTCATGCAAAACCCAGCTAAATAAATAAGGAGGGGAGGAGGGAGAGGGAAAAGGGATTGTTTGCTTCTATAAACAATGAGAATTAATTATGTTCGGTAAATGACAGATGGGTTAAGATCAAAATCTGAATCTTTCTCAATGTGGGTGAAATCTACTCTTCTATCTCCGAGTTGCATCAAACCCCATTGCGTGGCCTGTCCGGTGCCACGGGGCAATGACAAGATGCTGCGGGTGCGATGACAAGAGCTGTGACTTGTGGCTGTCCCGGCAGAGAGCTCTAGGGCCAGCACGCCTAGCACCGCCGCCTGCCATGGCAGGATGCAGAATACCTCTGCTAGGAATCCGAAGGGTCTCTGGACCCACATCTGCTCCATCAGGGCAACACCACCCACCCTGTCACAGGGCACAAAGAAGGTTATTCCTTCCTGGTGCTCTCCCCACCCTGAGCCGCAGTAGGAAAAGGGGCCAAACTCAGTCCTGGTTTAGTGCAACCCACTGTAGAAAAGGGTGATGTGTTTGAAAGCTCCGAGTGAGCAGAAAAACTCCATGATATAAAGGCATTTCTCTGATGGCGATGTCCCAGTACTTGGTGCTCGACAGCTGGGTGTATGCTTATATACATCTTAAATTATACACTCCTGGGAAGGTATCTTTGCTTCCCCATCCCCACGCACAGAGTGGGCTCTAAGTGCAGGAGGGAATAACCGAGGGCACACAGAGCTCATGCCACTGTGCACTTGCACAGTCAGGAAGACTATGAAAATCAGAAAATAGGTGAAATCAAGGAATTATTCCCCGCTCCTAGCATTTGGGGACAGGCAGCTCCCCTTGTTTGTCCCCAAGTAAGAGTAATTTCCAAGGATTCTCCAAAGAAAATCACTGCTCGCCAGCTCCTGTTCCCAATTCTCCTAAAGAACAACTGGGTGATCTGAGAAAAGTCACTTGGCTGCGTTCTGCCTCCTTCCACCCTGCCGTTACCGGGGCTTTGCAGTCAATTATTTCACATGTGCAAACCCATTTTCAAACCTTTTTTGAAAGCAAGCGATAGAAGTGCAAATTCTTATTATTGCTCTTGAAGAGCTTTTTGCAAAGATGCTTGTTAATGAGCTTGCTTAATGAGCTTTCTTAAATCTATATTTATATCCTATATACAGCTGCATATAGATAGAGCAATGCCTAAAATATATATGGATTGCACACACACACGCATAGGAAAATGAAGGCTGATTAACACACATCTTTTTCAGTTATTACTGTGCAAGTATTTATTCCTTTTTCCTTGGAAATTGGAGAGATAAAAGATCCATTCTGGAATAAAATAATTTTGTGCATATGCGCGAGATGGTTTTGTTTATGAGCCTGAAGTGTGTGAGTGTGTGTATGTGAGACAGATGGTGTGTCTGTTTGTGAAAGATACGCTGCGTGGATGAATGTGTGTAAAAATACAGGTTTCTTAAGAGCTTTTTTTTTTTTTTAAAAAAAAAAAAAAGGCAAAATAACAAATGCCTCCTTGGTACATTATTTCCCCGTGTCGTGCTCTTTGTCAGTATGACAGAGGAGTATTCCTGCAGAAGGCGAAGCTGCCCCAGAAAGTGAAGGGTGCTGCCCCTAGGGTTTCGAGCTGGGCATCGTGAATTCTCTTCAAGTTTTCAAAGTCCTGGAAAGTTTTGATAAGCAAATACTTTCTGGGCTCCGCTTCTCTATTGGCTGTTTCTTCACCGCCAGATTTTGACACAAATAATCTGATTGAAAAATCAGGGAGGGGAACAGGGGCAGAAAAAACAGAGAGAGAAAAAAGGAGAAGTATCTATTTCAGCAGACTGCAACTAAGTGAAAAAGTGGAAGAAGAATCCAGAGAGAAGACGACGTCTCGCTTGTCTGGGGAGATTTCAAGGCGAACCCAGTAAAGCAAAGTCCCCCAAACAGGTGATTGATTTGTTCTTTTAAACACTTTTAATTTCATTGTTTTTCTCGTTTCTCTGATATTTTTCTAAGCTTTTTCTTCTACTTTGCTTGTGTTTGCAAATATGTAACGTATTTCACTGTGTAAGTCACTTGTCCTGAGGATTCCTTTAAGGTAATGCTTAATTCAAATAAGTCAAACCTTTTAAAATTATATACCATATACTTCACTCTCACATGTGAAAATGGTCATAGTAGAACAAAATATAAAATATGTGACGATGGTGTCAGATACCTGCGTCCCAGCGAGCTCCGTGCAGCAGGAGCAGTTTCCAGATGTAGACTTTTTTACTTAAGCATTGAGGAGAGGGTGTGCTATATTTCTCCTTTTAATTGCTCTTTTACAGGGCCAGACCTTTAAATTCAGAAAACACCATACCTCTGCTGACATCAATTAATCTATGCCAATTTTGCTAGATGAGAATTCAGTCTCTCCTGTTCAGAGTTTTTGCTTCAAGTCTATCTTTTATTTTATTATTTTTCCATCCTTTCTAAGTATATGCTGATTAGTGTAACAATTTTTAGCATATGGAATTAGCTATTTATAGATGCTTCTCATATACCACCAGATTGATTTAATACATTAAGCAAAAAACCAAATGACTTGCAAGTTCACACAGTAAGTGCGTGTATATATTAAGGGGATATAGAATTTGTTAGATTGCGCTATGTAAGTCTATTTATCCATGGAAGCCTAAGGCAAAGTTTGCTAAAGCCAGTGGCGTTCCCTACATCACTAGGAGCTAAATGAGGTTTCTAAAGAAGAAACTCTGCAATTATAAACATTTTTTCTAGATACTACGGATGTACAAGCATTTCCATTCCACTTCTTGAACAAGGTTTCCACCATAATTTGCTATCTCTGCCATAATGTCCATTTGGCCACTCTTACCACAAGGATGAAAAATGTTCTGTGCATTTTCTGCATTCAAATTACCTGCCCCAAGTACCTTTGATTTTGCAAGGGTGGAATAGTGAAAACATGATTAATTTTGTTGTAAAGAACTGAAATTCTTTTTGAATATGATTCTATATTTAGAGAGTCAGGAATCTGTAAAATCTCTTATTTTATTTGGGCTTTTAGAAATTTGAGATACAGGTTGTGTTCCATTTTGTGCTTTTTTCTTCAAAAATGTAGTCTTCCAAAAGACAAACTGTTCTTTATTTTTGGAAGCTTCACTTTTGTCAGAAAGCAATATTAAGATTTAAATAGAAATTAAGCAATGTGAAGGAAATAAGCCTCTTTTAGCCTAAAACTTTGTACACTCATCAACTTATATGAAGGCATGTATCAATTTTAAGTTAAAATTAAATATTTCTGCTGAGTATAGTGGGGAAAAAGGGTTTAATCTCTTCAGTTAACCTTGTAAATTTGAAAACAGGATTACTTGAATTTAGAGGATAATGAAAGTCAGCTTTAGAATGGAACATATGCTGTAAATTGGGTTCCTGAACACAATCGTGCAGACACCTGTCCCAAATACAAGGTGCTGTGCTCTGAATTGTCTCTGGAAGAACCAGAGAGATCAGCTCCATAATGTAATTCATCAAAAAAATAGTTTCATACTAAATTGTATCAAAGGACCCAATCCTGTATTTTTGGGTACTGCCGTGCAGTGAAGTGGGAGCTGGGGCTTCACAAGGAACATAGGATCAAGTGAAATTAGGATCCTGAATTCAGAAACCACCCCAAAACAAAAAAATATTTAAAAAACCACCCTTTTAATTTGGTTCTTGCACAATCTCCAGTGTTCCAGTATTACGTTAATGGTTTTACATGTGATACTTTGCAAAATCACCAGAGAGCATCACTGAGGATGATGGAACTTAGAGTTTGATCAGAGGACGGGAACCTGTGAATGCTGGGTCCGCTTTCAGCTCTGACAGGGGAATTTATAGCCGGTAAAAGAAGCCCTTCCAAGGCACCTGAGGTTAGGTACCCAAAATAGTGAAGCAGGTTTTTTTCCCTGGGTTCCTTTTGGCTGTCTTTTCCTCAGGGCAGATTACTACATTATTATTGTGCAGCTACATGAGTGGCAAACAAATAAAAATATCAGTTCTAGCCAACTAGTGATTTTATATTCTGATATTTATATTCTGATTTTATATTTATATATATCAAAAAAATGCCACGACACTTGCATTTGCAGCAGGCACTCCTGCCCAAGCCATGAACTCCTTTACGCACTCGCCACGCCAGGTAGAAACCACTGCCACAGGGGCTGGCAAAAACAGACTCCATAAAAATAAATTTTCATTTTTAGCAAAAGGTTGAAGCCAAATTCTGCCGGAAGCTTCAATGACTTTAAGACGTAGTGGCGTCTGTTGTCCATAGCACTAATTTCCCTGTGAAATTTAGTTAGCCATTAATAGCAGCTGATCACTCACCACTGATAATCTTGAGTTTCAAGGAGAGATAGTATTTTTTCCTCTCACAATCTGTGCTTCCAGTTTTCCTCTAACCTGGTTGTGTGAATCACAAAGACAGACCAATGCAGTTGTTAATTAACTATGCTTTGGGCTCCCAGTTCCTGTTTTCTCTGTAAAATGGGGTGGGGGAAGGTAACTTCCTTTTGTAACGTGCATTAGAGATCGTTGGGCTTAGTAGAGGCTCTTATCAGCAGGCAAGATACTTGACCAAATTTGAGTTTTACATAGGCTGAGGGAAACACGTCCAGAAAAATCCCATTGATTCATGTGCATCTACTTTCACCTGCCATCAGAGAAGAGGGGCTGTGCTCAGTGCCTTCGTGTACTTAGCATGCAGGTGCTACAATAAAACACTGCAAGATTGCTTATGCCACCCATCTCCAGTCCTCTATTGATCTGGCAGAGCTGTTGGGTGAATGCCATGGGGTCCTCCAGCCAGTGGGCAGAGGGACTCTTCCAGCAGGCACTGCTGGGTGCGGGCTTTCACCCTGCATTCAGTTACCCACTGCCAGAGCCTCTTCCTCCACTGCATAAGAAGCACGGGGAAATTAACTGGTTAATTCAGGCAGAGAAATCAGATGTCTAAAGCTTGCTGGTATGAATACCCTCCATTGTGGACACAGTCCTGCCCCACCAGATGGGAAAATCCCTTTGACATGAGTGGAAATTCCATGTATAAAGGGCTTGTGGCAGGACTTTAACTTGAGGCACTTCTGTACTGCAGAGTGTGGTTCCACGCACAGATACTCCATCTGGGACTGTCCAGGAGCAGTGGGACCCTCTGAGCTCAGCACCTCTGCTGGGACGTGAGGTGCGCAGGCTGAGCAGGGATTCTGCCCTGCTCGAAGGATTCTGCCTGTCGCAGAACACTCCCGTGCTTGTGCCGAGCTGGAGGCATTTCTGTGCCCGCAGCCTTTCGCCAGACAGAGATACACTTTATGGTACTTAGAAAGAACCTCATTAGAGAGTTACAGAACAGTAAATACAGCAATGTACTTCAGCATCCCTTCCCTCAAGGGCATACTTACGGTTCATTCTCAGTACGGTTTTGTCCTCTTTCTAAAATTAAATTAACAAATCTACTCTTGGCCTCTGTTTTCTCTTACTCATCTCAAGTTACACGCAAGTTTCTTGGAAAAAGATGAAGAAAAACAGGTGAGTCATTTCAGAAGAAAAAAAGTGGCCAAAGACACCAAGTTATCCCTGAAGTCATGGAAGAAACAGTGGGAATCCTGGACCAGATTAAGAAAAACAGCTATAACTGCATTTACAAAGGCAGCTGGGCTGGTGAGCACCTGAGTGTCACCACCAACAGTGGGTGGGCAATCTATCTGCAGCACACCCTGTTGTGTGGATCCCACCGTACACGTACCTACAGCCACAGGCATCGCTGTAAGTGTGGCCCTGGGACCTTTAAACAGAGCACCAGTGGGCTGTGTAATCGTATTTAGCGCTTAAGGGTGCTGCAGGCACTTCTGAACCCTAAGGAGCAGACCTTTTCCATCCCTGGCTGTTTGGGATTCCAGGAGCCCACACTGCTCTGTCCTGACTTACACAGACGCTTCAGGTCATTCCTACTTTTCAGGAGCAAACTTTGCTCTTTTTTAGTAAATAAAGAGGCTACACTTCAACTGCTCTCAGGAAAAAAACCCAACTTAACAATACATTTTCCCATCAACAGAGAACCAGGACTTACCGCTGCCTTTTCATATGACATATAGCAAGATTTGTTTTTAGTGCTACTATCCTGAACAATTACAAGGGAAAATGCAAATACATATGCAAATAAGGCACCAGCTGATATTGCTGTAGACAGCATGGAGCCTGTTGTCACACTGCCTACACGAGGACAGTTACTAGCCATGGGGAGTGGGCACAGGGCGGGCTGGGTTCTGGGCTGCAAAGATAACACATGCATTGCAAGAGAATTTTGTGTGATTAAATTTCAGCATTTTATGTTTGTTCCTAACCCGTCATTTCAACGGATATTTGAGCCAGATCCAAAAGGTAACCTCTCTCAGCCAGCACTTCTGCTCTGCCTCTGCTTGACTGTTGTTTGTCAGCCAGAATACAAAGTACCCAAGCCATGGCCAACCAGAAGGAAACCCGCCACACATCATGGCTGTGGGGATTTTCCGCCACGTCTCTCCTGTTACTGGTGTCGTTTCAATAATTATTATTTGTGTACCAATTTCACAGAGGAGCCTATGGACTGTGCTCTTCTGGGTGTGGTACAAGCACTAAACCAGACCCTTTCTCCAAGGGGTAATCTCCAACCTTTGGTCCCCACTGTCCCACTCAGGGAGGGTAAGGTCAGAGATGCACTGTGTCCTGGAGCCAGAGCAAAGTGCTACAAGAGAGAGATTCTGGGTTCTGATTCATCTTTGCCAGAGAAACAGTTTTGGTCTGTAACACAGCGCTCAATTTAAGCATGTCTCTATTTCTCCACCTACAATATGAAGACAGTAGTAATCCTTTAGCCTCAACCTTGGGTAGATTATGAAGTGTAATTTTTACCAGGTATACTGTAATCTCATCTTCAAAATGCATTCCCATCTCTACATTCCGTGGCAGAGCCAATCTGGCAGTAAGGTATTTTGCTTAGCCCTCTCCACGCTGCCTGCTCTCCAGCTGGGTGAAGGGACCTTTGAGATGAACTCTCTGTCTCCACAGTAGAAGGGTTTTAATTCTCATCACTGCTGCATACAGAGCTGATATGCTGGAAAAAAATATGGAATTACCCCCAAAACCAGAGATTTACCTGCTATTGTTCTGTGTTTCTGCCCAGGCAGTGAATGGAAAATGCCACGTTCCTTTTTGGTGAAGAGCAAAAAGGCTCATACCTATCATCAACACCGCTTTGTGGAAGATGACCTGCCTATACTCACATGGGATCCAGTAACCTCTCCCTTCACTGGTGAGTCAGTCCATCCACTGGGCTTGTAAGAATACACCAAGACACATCAATAATTGAGTAGGCAAGCTAAGGGAGTAGGATGAGTGAGCTAAGAGCAACTAAGGGCTTCCACACAGGGATGTCAGTCTAAGGACAAACCAATCCTCTACTGTGTGCCCTGTTTCTCTAGGAGAAATCCACATTGTCTCACTGAAACTGAATTTAGATCCTTCTTTTGTTTCCTGCTGGTTTGCTGGGGAGATTTGAAATATAAGATTGCTGTGTGGAGTTGGTCACTTTTGGGAAAGATGGCCAACTTCAGGCAACTAAAGTCAGGAAAAAGAGCTTGTACTTGGTTGTCAGTCTTCTACAAACTCATGGCTCTGCCACCTCAGGCTCCAGTTTGCTGTGTTCACTGCCCACATTCTCTCTGGACCTACATCTTCTCTCAGTGTGTTACCACCTCTTCCTGATGATTTGCAAGGAAGGTTACAGCTAGAGAGAGAAGATACCAGCGATACCCTAACACTGACTGTGAAAGGAGTCCTACACGCTCACAGATGAAGGGCCAGCTGCTATATGCTGTATTAACACAAACCAACACTGCTTCTCTCTGTGCCTACTGTCCTCCCTCTGTTCCTGTGCTTGCTCTCCCACAGCCATTCATGCAGTGGCGGGGCCAGGGCAATTATCTTCTACCTTCAGGCACCATTCAAATTTTCTTTATTCAAATCTAGGATCAACTTACCCTTTGTTCTAGCCCTGGCTATCAAATTAGAGTCCAGCCCTATGATAAATCTGATAAAAAAGGAAAGGAGATGACATTTTCATTTCAATTCCTGCTGTCTTCTTTTGGCCATTTTTTGTGTCTCTCTGGCACACGAGAAGGTTTGGACAGATGAATTCTGTCCTTTAGCACCCCAGTCCCATCTCCAGCAGAACAGAGGCACATATATTGAACCTCTGTCCATTTTAGATTCTTACAATAAAGTCTACTCGTAACAAGTGCTGGCTGGTCTCTTTAAGGGCTGGGAGAAGCATGGACAAACGGGAGAGTGGGCAGGAGACGAGGCTTTGCAGTCACTTTTGCAACTGTGTAAGCAGTTACCTTCCCTCTCTGCTTCCCCACTTGGCTGTCCATAAACTGAGGTTAACAATACCCAACTCTCTTAGGAGAGAGGTGGGGAGGTTAATAAGTTAGTGATTGTTAGTTACCCACACAAATGAAAATGGTTTTAAATAGGGAAATTATTCTTACAGACAAATGGCCTTCTAGGATTAATTTTCTCTAACTATTTATGGTATCAAGTGTCCTTTCGTTTCTTCCTGCCCCCCTCTACCTTGTCTGTCTCATCCTGCTTGGAATTTCCCTTTGTCAGCAGTGGGCAGACCTTGATTGCCGTGCTGACTGCACCACTCTGCACTTATTCAGGGAATTGAGCATGAGCTCACGTATCCAAGCATGAGTTCATACATAAATACAAACCCCATCTCAATAGGCTCTTCTCTTAACATCCAGAATAACCTAACTGTGACTCTACTGGGTGATTACAGCCATAGGAGACAAGACACCGGAGGACATCAAGAAACAGGACCTAGAATGCGTGGTTCCAAAACAAGAAAAGGACACATCTGAACTGAAAGAAGAGAGCGTCCCTGTCCAGTACCTGAGCAGGATGCTGCCAGGCCCGTCAGCTCAAGGTCTGCTATCCAAGACCACAATTGCAAAAGAGGTCAGGGCTGGGTTGGCTTATGGAGCCCCTATGACTGGGTTCAGATTTTCAGTAAATGGCAGTTCTTATTTTGACATCAATGGTCAAACTTGTCCTAGGCAGAGCTCATCAAGAGCATTCTGTATTTCCCTTTACAATCCTGGTCTAGATCAGCATCTCCCTGAAGGATGATGCTGTGATTCCCACTGAGTGAACCTCCAGATCTCAAGGACTAATGCAAATCCGTGCTCTATGGGTCAATGCATGTGGCCACTTGTTCAAACACCACATGAAACAGGGCTAGCAGGGGGGTTAATATTTCCCTAGCATCCCCTCTCCCCTAAAATTTCCTCAGACTGAAATCAAAGTCATAATAGGAACTTTGTATGGGGATCAAAGAAGGAGGACTTAACAACTGCAACTCCCAAGGTCGGGCAGGACATTTAATGGGGGAATGGTACCTGGGGAACTTTTTTACTGGTGCCGAGCTGGAGGCAATGGCAGGACACTCACTTCTCCCTCTCCTTTGCACACTCAGAGATGGCCATCCCAGGTCTGCAGATCAAAGACTGCACTAACACGACAAGCACCCCTACCTTCTACAAAACTGGCTTTTCTTGGGATGCTTTCCATTTGCCGTACAACTACCGACAGATGTCTTCCACCATGCAGTCAGCCCTCTTGGAGCACCCAGTTAGCCTGTATGGAAGCCACCTCCTGCCAAGCAACGAGCCCCCTCTGGATTACAGCATGCATTATTCCTCGGACATGGAGACCTACCACTGTGTCAAGTGCAACAAGGTGTGTGTCAGACAAGAACCGCAGGGACCGGAGTGATTTTCATTGCATATCTCAGTGCGTCACTGGGTTACACCAAAGTGCAATGCATGCAGCTCAAAATGGGTACCTACTTGTTCTCCTGACTAGGGAACAAGGGTGCTAGGAATGATGCAGTTCATGTGACCCATAAAAGGGAAGAATCCAATAAAGAGAAAGTAAAAAACCAGAGATGGAGACACAGCTGCCTCATGCCAAAAAAATCACCAGCATTTTGTTTTGTAGGTATTCTCCACTCCCCATGGGCTGGAGGTCCATGTCCGAAGGTCTCACAGTGGGACCCGGCCCTTTGCTTGTGAAGTATGTGGAAAAACTTTTGGCCACGCTGTCAGCCTAGAGCAGCACACCAATATTCACTCCCAGGTGGGTAGTATGCTCCCAGAGAACCAGCTCTCCAGGGCTCATGAATGCTTGGACCCTAGCTGTTGCTTACTCCATAAGGGAAGTGACATTTTCTAGGTTACAAACGTGATGGCTTTCCTGTTGTGCCCAGTGACTACGATAGGAGCTCAGAAGATCACAGGCTTTGGTTTCAAATCTCAGACTGCCCTTGAGAATTCTTTGGATGAGAGGAGAGGATTGTTGCTACTGGTTCTTCTGTGCCTCGCCTCCTCCTAAAGGGTGCAGTTTAGATCACAAGACGTAATCCATTTCCATAAGTAATCCTCCCCACATTCTTTGTACTGCACTGATGATATCAGTCTGTGAGCTGAGATTTGCTTATCAAATCTACTATTCTCAACACTCTTCACACTCTTCAAGCTCTGTCACATGTCTTGCAGCCATAGACATCCCATGATTTTCTTTCCCTAACAGGAAAGGAGTTTTGAGTGCAAGATGTGTGGGAAGACATTCAAACGTTCCTCCACGCTCTCCACTCATCTCCTGATCCATTCAGACACACGGCCCTATCCCTGCCAATACTGTGGCAAGCGCTTCCACCAGAAGTCGGATATGAAGAAACACACTTACATCCACACCGGTGAGAAACAAAATATTCCCAGTAATACAAATTAGAGTCCGTCATGTTGATACACATACGTAGTCCCCAGACACAGAGATATTGGACTGGGGATAAGACAGCAGAAAGTCTAAGCGTCACTGAGATGCATGTTCTCCTCCGTGTGACAAGGAGATGGTTATTGACCAGCCTCCAGTCCATGTCATGATTGTAACTGAGCCCTGGATGCAGACAGGGCATGGATCACAGGCTGGAGAGGGCTGCCTCTGGTTCTTCTCACCCTCAGAATGCAGATGCATTGGGTTGGACAGCTAGGTGATGCCCAAGCATAGCCAGTCAGGTCTGAGTCTGCTAAAGGGCATTTTATCTCACTTCTCATCTGTTAAAGTGTTTCTTACCATTTTATCTGCCCTGCAGGCGAGAAGCCCCACAAGTGCCAGGTCTGCGGCAAAGCCTTCAGCCAGAGCTCCAACCTCATCACCCACAGCCGCAAGCACACCGGCTTCAAGCCCTTCAGCTGTGAGCTCTGTGCCAAGGGCTTCCAGCGCAAGGTGGATCTACGGAGGCACCGAGAGACCCAACACAGTCTGAAGTGAGGGATAGCTCCAGGTCTTTGCTGGAGCTCCTGCTGCCAGTGTATGCTCCAGGGAAGAAGACTCTCCCCAGCATCTCCATCCAGCATGGAGTTGCCCACCTCATGAAGCTCATATAGTGTCCTAGGTTGCCCTGGAGACTGGCAAAGCAATGTCATTGGCTCTGGTGTTCTGGCATCCCAGTGCCTTGCACATCCCAGTAGGTGACAAAGAACCTGTGGGAGCTCTCACTTTCCAATTACAACACGTACCAGCCCAGATCTGACATCATCAAATGCAGATCCAGAGGAATTCCTCTAAGGTCACTATTACTCTGGATTTACACCATGTGCAGAACCCGGTTCATCAGACTGACCAGCAGTGAGGTGGGAACCCCTGGGCTAGTGGCAGCAGCAATCTGTGCCAAGCTAGTGCCATAACCACGTTCTGCTTTGATGGTTAGGAAGATAAGGCTAGGGCATGCAAATAAATTGCGTTCAGTGAGCTGTGTTCAACCTAGACAGCCCTTCTGCAGAGACTTGCCCAGGTCATAAATTCTGGCAACAGACACCTAAAGTCATTTTCTTTCAGCAGAGCATTTACCGTGATCAAATGACAAGTTAACTGCGTTGTATTTTTAGCTTGGAGTGGGAGGAAAAAATACTGAAAAAACAGCTCCTATTCCTCACTGCTAACAGGGGTCTCTAAATGGCATTCCTTATATGCACCATGCTGCAGAGATCCCTGGGTTAGTGGCAACCAAGCAAGCTCCAGGAAGAGCCCCGCCACACCACTAGGTATAAGCTAATAAACCCCATGCCTCAGTACCAAGTGAGAGAGACTGGCTCCTCTTGGAATCCAGGCTGGTATGTCCCACAGTATTTCACTGCATGCTGGACATACCGACTTAGAGCTGTCCTGGGCAATCCTGTGTCACTGCATGGTCAGGAATGGCCCTTGGATATCAATGTCAAGGGCTGGAGTTCTGCTTTCCAGCCACTCTCTTAAAGGAGGAAGTGACCCAGCCTGCACACACTGGCGTAGCATGCAAGTACCTTACAAATATTATACAAACAGAGCAGTGGTATTTCCTCCTTCTGCCAGGTCTAGGGCTTGAAGCAAAGCACTAGAACAAGTAAGAGCCAGTTCCCCTCCAAGCTCTGCTACGTTCTCACTAGATAACCTTTGGCAAGTCACTGCACTGGGCTTTTTTTTCTCCACCCCTCCTGCTGATGTGGAGTCATTGACTCGGGTTTGTAGAGTCCCTGGAGTTCTTGAGAGGAAGGACAAAGTACTATTACAGCATTAAATGGACAAGTGCTTTCAGTTAAGTGGGGCATTGTAGCAGTGCACAGCCCACCCCTGAACATGTGGCCTTGGACAATGACACTGGTGGGAAGTAGCCTGGAGAACAGGCTGTGGCACTACCCAAATGCTTATGAAGGAAGGCTGCCATCATGGGCAAAGAAGAAACGGTCCAAGTGGAAAATTCATTTATTGCCAGGAGAGAAGAGCTCTGTCCTGCCCTCAGTTACACTGCTGTAAATCCAAAGTTATTCTCCAAAGACCTAAAATGTACTCGCCCCTGTTTTATGCTGTGCCTAAGCTGTTAGTCACTAATATGCACTCTGGAAGCTCAAAACAGAGTCTGTACTCCTGGCTTCACTTGTACACTGTAAATATGTATTTATACTTATTCTAATGTATATTTTTATTGCACTATACCAGACAGTGAGAACATGTACAGGCCTGCTGGGATTTATCCGATAAATCTGTTCCCTCCTAGTAACTGGGCTAACACAGTGTATTTCATGTTAAAAACATCCATTTGAGGAAAGGCTCATACTTGGCTCTGGAGATGCAGGGAAAGGGAGAAGGGAGCCAGAACAGCGTAGCCCCATAAGGTTAGCTCCTACCCTGGGGCTCCAACACACACAAGTGGAAAACAAAATGGGAATTCACATCCAGAATAGGGCTCCCATCAGGAACAGAGGTCCCAAACTTAGAAGTGAAAGGAAGAAAATTTGGAGACTGGGGCTGTTGACTACAGAACAGCCCTGAACAACGCTCAAAGTCTGGGATGAGGGGACATTCATCGCCAGAGACAGGTTGGTGCAGAGCCCCACACAGGAGCAAGAGGGCTGTGCAGCAACAACCACACCAGATAGACAGTGTTACCAAAGCCCTGTTAAAACTCTGCTGTCCTTTTCTGGGTCAGGCCAGAACCCGAGCAGGACAGGGACTGCAGGGGAGGTGTATAACCTGTGACAAAACCGGGCTTAGGGAACTGGTCCCCAGGTCCTGACCATGACACCAGGTACAAATACACATGAATGCTCTCACACATGTACAAGCCTTACTCAAAGTCATTTCAGCTTATTAAAACTGCTGCCAAAAATGCAAACTGTGATTGTTACTCCCCTTGTCCTCCACAAATCTGTGAACAGAAATATTTAAAGAGCTCGTCAACGTCTGAACTGCTTGGAAGTGAATACCCTCCAGGCCCAAAACAGACGGGCACACCAGCACAGAGCTCCACGTCTGTGTCCTGGGGACAGCAGGTGTGTCTGACTCATCTGAACCTCCCCAATTTTGGTCATTCTGGAGGGAAGTGCTGGCACACACTGATCAGCACCATGGCAAGTCTGCCTGGAAAACCACTCATAAAAACAAATCAGACAGCTGGTTCTTCTGAGCCTGCTGAACAAGGGCTGCTGTATCCATTAGATTTCCATTCCTATCTTTGATTTCCATGGTACAGAGGAGGTACAACCTTCAACGGGTGGCAGGGGTCTTCTGTCCTAAGGCTGTGCTTCTCCAGCTTGATTCTCCTTCCCAAGAAGGCACAGATCACCCCAGTCCTGTCTTTTGTTTCCCCAGGACTCAAGGGCAGGCACCTGCTTTCACCATTATTGGGTTACTGGGCGCAGAGACTACTGAAGAGCAGTTACACTGGAGGAGACTGTGTCAGCCTTACCCTTACATTTGTGAGGAACCTGGTGAGCACATCCCCAGGAGATGCAGGGACTGCTTTAGATGGATGGGCAGCAAGTAGAGAAACACACTGGGGTGGCCCTGGGCAGCGTGCTACTGCAGAGCCATGCTCAGGAAAAAACACGTCCATGGCCAAAGCAGTGCGGGGGGGCCAGGCTGACCCACTCCCACAGGTGCTGGGAGTGTATCTCCAGAAACACAGGCCGTGGATGGAGGCCAGCTGGCAGAGGCACCAGCAAGACATTAGGGCCAGAGTCAGGAGGTGACCTGAGAAGGGAGGAAGAGGAGAGGGAATTAACTTGCAGAGTTTTCCACTAAGGCACTACGGTTTCTTCCCCTGGAGTAACAAGGTGCCACTTTCAGACCCCCGGGTAACACTACCCGAACACTGTCCTTCCTTTAGCACTGCAGATGTCAGAAGCCCAAAGGAAAAACAAGGCAGAGCCCTGCAGCCCCTTGTTCGCTGCAATCCCTGACCAGGGAGAGCCATCTCCCAAGGAAGAGGATGGAGGGATCCAGCCTGGCTCTGCTTAGGAGTAGACAGCAGCACGCTGCAGGGTTCCCTGGGCTCTCATCTGGGGCGCCTGAAGCTCTGGGAATGCAGGTGAAGGAGCAGGGAAGGAAGCAGAACTGGCATTGCCCAAACCTCACCATACCAGGCTGAGGGAGAGCCTTCCTTCCACTCCCAACACAGCCCCAGCCATGGGCAGGGCTTCTGCACGGGGCGGGCAAAGGGCTTCCCTCGTCCTTGGAGCCACTGAATCCACACAACGGGTATCCAAGGATGCTCGGCACCCATCAGGATCAGGCCTCGGCTGCCACCAACTCCAAACACACCTGGCCTTGCTCTCCAAACATGCAAATCCTCCCCAGTTCTGACCGCTCTGAAAACAACCCCTTTCCCATCATCTCCCCTTGCATCAAAAAAACATTCTGGTCGGTCAATCAAGGAAACAGATAACAAAAAGCAAAATCTCAACCAATCTTTGTGGCTGAAGAAAGAGCTGATTGTTTTTGCCTCTCCCAAAGCCCGCCCTGTATCCTGCACTTCCCCAGTCCTCTTCACACCTTCTTCCCTTTATTGCCAGGGAAAGAAAATCCTGGTCTTTGGGCTGTTTTGTTTAGCAAATGAGGGACATGCAAAGCAATAACCCCGGGCATCTGTCAGGAGAGAGGTGCCTCTGTGTCTTCCAGACAGCCTTCAGGTGCTGCGTGCAGCACCACAGATCAAGGGTGGATTTAAGTTTGGACACAGGATGCATCTTTTTCTTCCTAATGAAGACAGAGCCATGGGACACCTGCAGGAAGCAGAGGTGTGTTCCCAGCTAGCACAGCATTACACTGGAGCTTATCCTCAGGTAGTCTTCTCCCCAGAGTGGAGAAGGCAAACACCTGAAGTTTTCATGTTGTGTTGGCAACGGTTAGGGAAGGCCTAAAAGTTGGGTACGGATTGTACTGGGGGAAAAAAAAAAATATTATTGGCTGAGTCCAGTTGCTTCCCGCCTTAGACTTCACGAGAAAACGTTTTCAGTGAACAAAAGATAAGAGCAGAGTTGCTTGTCCTCACAGCAGGTCGTTCCCCCAGGGCCACACAGTTGTAGGTGGTGGGGACACCCCAACAGGTTAGTTCTAACCCACCAGCACAGAACAAGGGGAAACCTGAAGCCTCTAGAGAATCTCCCAGAAAGAGCCGCATAAACACGTTTCCTTGTGAACATTCCTGCCTGCCTAACTTGGGAACAGATAGGGAGCTTGAACTGCAAAGCTGCTACAGAATAAAAAAAGTACACCACAAGCAATTTTTTATCACTTATTCTGCTCACAAAGCAACGTTTTCCCACTTTTGCCCTGGAATAACATGTGCACACAGAGGAGACAACCCAGAACAGCCACACCAAAATTATTCAAGGAAAGTTAAATCAGTCAGTTGCCTCTGTGCTGGATGAGACCTAAGAAAATGCAGATCCCTGCAGAGTTCCTGACCCACCACCTTTCAGCTAACAGTCACCATGGACACACACTGATCTTAAGGCTGCAACCCTGAACTGAGACTTGAGATCTGCCCTACGTTTCCTGCATGACCTCGGGCAAGACATGAGCACTGGATTTCTGAAGTTGTTCAGCGCACTACGAAGCTCACAGAAAGCTTCACCCCATCTGCAAGAGGAGGATAATAATTCCCTCTCTCCCCTTCATTTCACTTGTTTATTTCAACGGTAAGATAGTCAGGAACGGGACTGCCCCTCCTTATCTTCTCCATACAGCACCACGCACAATGGAGTCTTGATCTCAGCTGGAACGCCTAAGTGCTACTGCGATACTAATAACGAGTGATAGAAACTTAATTCAGCAAAGCAACCTAATTCTCTAACTGGCTTAGAAAGAAATCCTCCAAATGTGCACAGTGAGACCCCTACATTTAAACCACTAAACTTCCAAGTGAGCAGAAACACAGAGAGGATGCACCAGATATGAGCAGCATTTCCACTGGTGAATAAAATTCCAGGGAGAGAGACAGAGCTAGATATGGATGTACGAACATCCCGCTTGACACCCTCATTTTAAAGGTGTTGCTTTGATACAAGCATTTTGCAATCTGGTCCTTGGGCTGATTTTGACCTGTTGGCCCAAGGGCGATCTGCGATCACCATACCAGGCGGCAAGGCGGGTAGAGAGCAGAGAGTCCCCAGGAATGGGGAAATCTGAGGCTGGGGAGGAGCTGAGCGCGCACTGGGCTCAGCTTTGGTCTGATAAGTTTATCAAGCACTGCCGGCTGCTAACTGTCAGCCGGCGAAGCGAGCCTGTTAGGGAGGAGGAACAGCTCCCAGGGCAAGATAGGACAGCCCATGCCTTATCGGAGTGCCTGAGCCAAAGAGGGAACTGGAGAGCGAGCACTTTCCAACCACTTCATCTGAACAACAGACAGATTGGCAGGAAAGGCCTGTCAGCCCTTTGCTCTGCCACCCAGGCATCAACAGGGAGCCCCCATCCATGCAAACCACCCTGGTAAGTGCGGCATGAGAGATGCAAATGTGAACACAGGGGCCTGAGGGAAGGCACGGGGCAGGTTTTCATCAGAACGTTGCCCGGCAGGGCATCAGATTTACAGCAAGCAATTCAGATGCTCACAGAATGAGCTGCTCCGGCTCAGCGCCCAGAGCAGCAGCTCTCCCTAGTGCTGCCTTCCCCAGGTTTGGGAGAGGAATCTAGCATTTCAAAATAACACTAGCCACTGAGTTTTGGTGTACAGATAATTGCTTTGTTTTCCCTATACTGTTTCTGAAAAATAGTAAAAAACCCTTAAGTGAATAGAAGAGGAAAAACCTGACTGTTCTCATCTGAGCTACGGAGCACTGGAAGAGGCTGCCCAGGGTAGTTGTGGAGTCCCCTTCTCTGGAGATCTTCAAGACCTACCTGGATGCCGTCCTGAGTGATGTGCTCTAGGCATTCCTGCTTTAGCAGGGGAGTTGGACTAGATGATCTCTAGAGGTCCCTTCCAACTCTGACAATTCCCTGACTCTGAGCTGCAAAAGTATGGGCCAGCAAATACTCCTTTGCACCTACTACTGGGGCAGCAAAAACCAAATCAATACAGCTGAAGATCGTAGCAGAGTCTCACGTCTGTGTGAGCTCCCTGGACAAGTGCAGCCTGTGCAAGCTCCTCATCTGCACACCTCAGCCACAACAAGGTGGGCAATACAAGATTCCTGCATAGCACACCCTCTGCTTGGTTTCCCTGCCGAGGATGTGCCACGCAGGACAGAACCGGTGTAAGATCAGCAGCTTCAACACACTGTGTTTCTTCAGTCTGTCAAACCATGCTGTTATCAGGTCACTGCTCATTTAGACCCTATGGACAGCTGTCATCCCACATCCCGCCCACCTTTGGGTCTTTGGCTGGGTTCAAGCTGCATATATCAGGGGATTTTACTGAGAGCTGACCCCAGCGCAAGCCCTGACCCTGTGCTGGGAGGATGTGTTCACACTTGGCTGCCTGGGCGCAAATGCTGTCCCAAGTCCTCCAAGGGATATGAGGCAAGAAACCTCCTGCAGCAGCGAAGTCAGCCGGGTTAGCTCCAACGTGAGGTAGTCACTCAAAGGCTTTCTTTCTGGTAAGTAACATATCTAGGGAGTTATTCAGCTCCTCCTAAAGCACATATCTAAAATACGACAGAAGTCATGCCTTCAACACACCTACTTCTCTCACTGAGGAGAAAGGGAGACATCTCTAGTATCTGTAGACATCTAGAGTTACATGAGATGAGTCACACCCCTGTGGTTTCTGCACCACTCTCAGGCCAAGTTTCTCACAGCTGTTTCTGCTCCAACCCATAATCTACTCCTCTCCAGACCATGAGCAACCTCTAAGCCGTTTAATTCCTCTGTGCATCAAGGGTTCCTAAGCAAGTTCCAAGTACAACGGCCACATTTAGCACTGGCAACACAACTCTAAAGTTCAAGGCTTCCTCATGAAGAATGAGTTAAAAAACTCTACCCCATTGATTCTGCCTTCCTCTTGAATAATTTTAAGGCAATGGGACTTTATCTTACATCCCAGGCCCTTCTATATTAGAAGCTTTGGTGGGATTTTTGGCAGTGGTCAAATCCGCTGGTTTCTTCTCTTTATAAAATAGAAGTTATCTCTTGTCTCAGTTGGGGAAGGGGAAGTCAGAGATGATGGAGCATTCCTGTTCTTGAAAGGGCCCCATCCTGAGAGCGTGGACATGGTGAACCAGCGTGTCAGTCAGACATCCCTGCCCCGGCTCCTTATTTAGACCCAGCTTGTAGTAGCTTGACTGTAAATCAATCAGGCTCAGTGGACACCACCTAGAAAAGAGACTCCAGGAACCACAGCTGCATTTTCTGACATTGGAGCATCATGGAGAATGCTAAATATAAGACTCAAAGAAGGATTGTATTCCTGGCTTTGTCATTGCCAGCTGACCCAAGCCAGTCATTATCACTCTCTATGTCTCAGCTTTCCCATCTGCAAAGCAGGGATACCACAGACATGTTCTGAGATCTACAGTTAAGAGCGAGGTAGAGTTGCTGCACATGCACAGTCCCCTTACAACAGAACAGCACCTATCATTGTAAAAAAATCCCATCGAAACCGCATAAAGCTTCAAAGCAAAGTTTCTGCATTGTGATCTGCCAACCTGATACGCATTTTTCACTTTAAAAATATTTGCCCAAATTTAAGTAGGACAACTAGAAACGGAACTCAGGTCACTTGGACTCCCAGTCTTGTTTCTTAACCAACTTTCTATCTTACTTCATTGAAGTATAACTTAAGTAGAACATCCCAAGTTAAAACTCTGTTCTTAGGAAAAGTACCCCGTACTATTGTTGAGATTTTATTTCTGAGTACTGGAAGATACTTATAAAAAGGTGCACAAAACTCATTTTCTAGGGCTTTACATTAAGAGCTGAGCTGACAGGGCAGGAGAAGGTCTTTGGTTTCAGAGGGAATGCACATGGGACAGCTTAGGTCCCATGGAATTTAAGAAAACTATTAGCTGGAAAGTCAGAGAGCCTTATCTGTGTGCCTGCTGCATAGTGTCATAGCAGTGGTATTGGAGGACTCAGAAATACCAATGACACTTTGCATTTAAATAGCACATTCTGCCTAAAGATTTCAAAATGTTCTACAAAGATGGAAACAACTTATCCCTGTTTAACTGCAAGGAAACCAAGAGCCAGGGAGAGAGAAAGTAATTCAAGGTCACACAGAGAGTGAATGAAAGACCTAAGAAATGTACCAAGGCATTTTAGCTCCCAGCTCTTATTTCAGTCATTAGGCAGTGGGCAAAATTCAGACCCGTTGTGATGAAAACAGCTGCATAAATTGTACCAGTGGTGCATCCTCTCCAAATAAACAGGCACATGAATGCCTTGGAGCCCTCCTACTGCACGTCTGGAAGCAGCCACTACATACCTTCACCTATTTCAACCCAAATCTCTCTCTTCTTAACTGTGTGTTCCCACTGAAAAGGACACAATGTGCAACAGTCGGCAGGATTTAACCCCTAGTCTGAATGTTCTCTCACAGCATCATTATAAATTTTGCAGGAGATACAACACAAACCTTGTGGTTGTCAGGATCAATAATTTATATTTTTGGTGCACCACCTCCTCGACCCCACTTCCTCAATCCCAAAGTCCCCAGCAATCTTAGCTCGGAAGGGAATGTGACTCAGGCCTTCAACTGAAGGGCTGTCATCTGCAAACCCTGAAGGCTGGATGTGGCCGGGGTTTTATCATTGGCCACCAGCTGCCTCTAGAGCTCTTGCCTCCTCCCCAATGATTCAGCAAATCTTCTTCGAGGAGAAAAACAAGCACACAAGTGAACAAATCACAATGTCAGATTACAAAGATGAGCGGGGAAAAACTGCCGCTCAAAGGAGGGAGATAAGAGCTGGTGAAATCGCACGATGCAAGGACTGAAAGGCCTGGCAAAGGCTTGGTTTTGGAGGAGGGGCAATAATAATGTAAAAAAATAAGGCTGTAATTTAGAGTCTTTACTCCACAAAACATTGCTAACAGTAAAAGAGAACACAGCATGGAAGGAAATGAAGCATATTCTGCCCTCTGGTATCTGGGTATTGCACAGGGCTGATAGGGGGTTTTCATGGGTGTAGCTGGGAGCTGAGTAGTCCATTCTGGTTTACACTGGAACAAAGGTCCACCAAGCAAACTACTTCTAGAAGGAGTTTCTGCTCTCCATAACCAACATTTTCAACTGTTTGGAAGTCCACTATCAGGCACCTTGAACATCACTGTTCCTGAAAAAGGCTCTGTGTCATTTGGTATCTAAGGCATAGCAGAGGGCAGTTAGAGATAATGTTTTAACCTGTACAGTTTTGGCCACTGTATCATATTTATATATTATAGCTCTTTTTCATTAACATTTTGTTTCCTGCTGCAACTACTCCTGAGGTGGAACACAGTAGGAGCTTAACAGCTCATGGTACACAGCCTATGGAATAGAAAATGAAGAAGAAACTTCAGCTAGACCTTAACCAAGAGATGTAGTATCACCCCTAATGACATTGAGCTCAGACGTTCCAGTTGGAGCCCAGTCTTGCAAGAACACCATGAAATCCTAGTGAAAATAAGAGTGTTTGCAATTCATTGAGAGCTCATGTGGAGTCTCTCAGCCCAGTGGGTCTCTGATATCTGTGAGACAGGTGCAGCCTTCCACTAGATTAAAAGCAACACAAAAAATAGGCACAAAAGGAAGAGGAGCCCAGGAACTGTGTATTGTGGATGGATAAAGTGAAGCTGACTTTGGTCTCATATCACTTTTACACTCTTCCTGATTTACCTCATTAACCAGCACAGAGAACAACATTTTGACTCTAAAGGACAGCTAAGCAGGACTCATTACCTTACTATAGGTTTGTATATTCGCTGTAAATATTTATGTACTCACCCCACCAGCAATTTACAGCTCACAAACCTCCTTGCCCCCTCTCCGAGGGAGCAGGGTTCTGGTGTATGTACTTACAGCGCCTACTGCTCTTCCCTAGGAAACACCAAGGAAGCAACCATGGCACAAGCCAGAAGACCTCTCTCAAGCTCACCCAGGGAGTTAATCCAAGCTAAACCATGTGGGAGTAATTCCAGGGCTGCCTCCTTTTAAAGCCTTTCCCTGTGCGGAGCTGCCACCTGCTCTCACAGGTTTGGGGGTTTCTTGTCTAACAATAATCAGGTGTGCTCTTAAAGCCTGAGTGGCAGAGCCAAGGGAATTACCGTTTTTAAGAAGAAAATGGGGTACTACTGCACCCTACAGGCTGAAAACAGCGAATATATAATTCTTTTTTTTTTAATCACATTTTCTAAGCCAGGCTCATCACTTTTAGGAGGGAGGCTGGCTCCTGGCTCCCGGGTATTTGAGGCTGGGGGCTCTGCTTCTCCCCATCCCCAAACTCTCACAGAATGAACATACACATTGCCCACCCTGTGGGACGAGCAGGGGGAACAGCAGTGGCTGTAACAGCAACAGAGCAACATGCACACTCCCAGACACACCAAACCCCCAGACTGAGGGACTCCATGGTGGTGGGGGGCTGTCTGTGGGGCTCAGTGGTGCTGGGGCTGTCCAGCAAACCCCGATGGTTGTGTGCAGGGCACTCACAGGAAAGGGGAGCTCAGGTAGCGGGGAGAAGTTGGTTGGTGGGATGGAGATGGGATAGAGACCTTCACCTGTTTAAGCTGCTGCCCTGTGCTGTTTTATCCCTCCGGATTTGGCACAACAGAGGCAGGCAGCTTGAGAGACTGCCAGGCAGCAGAAACCTCAGCAGA
>JAOXNO010000008.1:1362288-1374126 GCA_028565335.1 Limnodromus scolopaceus
GACACAGGTGCTGCTTCCCCATACCTTAATGAGAAGCTCCCGGCTCAGCGAGTGGTTGTTCTCATCGGAGAAGATCTCGGAGAGTTCGTGGAAAGTGCGGAAGCTCTCCCTGCTCAGGGAGAAACATGGGGGGAAGTCAGCAATGGTGCCACCATGGGATCCTCTCCTCAGGCTCTCTTCTGTCCACCCAAAGGACACTCCCAATGCTCACAGCTCTAGCAGGGCTTTGCTTTTGGGGGCTATTCTAGGGTGTTTTGCATGGAAAGGAGGAGGAGGTGATGGTGATTTTCTTTCCTTCCCCTCCTTGGGTCCCTGGGTTTTGGGCACACTCCAAGAGGCAATGCTGGAGCCGAGACGATCCCATTTACACATTCAAGGACCACAGCACATCCTCCCCCTTGAAACCTCCCTGTGGCCACAGGAGCCCAGCAGATGCTGCTTACCGTAGGACCTCATCCCAGGTCTTCTTCAGCCGGTGAACAGCATTGCACTGCAGAGCCGAGAGGATGGCTCGGAGGGAAGAGAAGTTCTTCAGGATGCGGCACTCCTGGGGGCAGACAAGACAAGACTCAGTGTTAAAGAAAGCCCAGGGATCTGCTGGGATTCACACAACACAACCCCTCAGCCCTTGGACCGGGGTGGGAGGTGAGCGGGACAGCGAGATGTCCTACCCGAGCCACTTCGATCCACCGCTCCACCACTTTAGCCCTCTGCTGCGGCTTCAGGGACCGGTCACCGAGACACGTGGCAATGACACAGTTGGCCACGCTGTTGAACTGTGAGACCGTGGCACGGATGGTGGGAGCCAGGTGCTCTTTGCCCTTCTTGTCTCGCTGGGACCAGATGCAGCCCAGGCAGTGGTAAGGCACCACTTTCTTAAACAGCTCCTGGAAGATAAAGGGATGGAGATGGGTCTCTTTGGGGTCCCTGAGAAGGGAATAGGCTGGGAGGAAAAGGTGGAAGGGAAGAGACAGGCCTGTGCCCAGAGCAGCAGACAGAGCACCATCGACCCAGCTGCCGAATGAATACTCACAGCATCCATCAGCGTGAACTGTTCTGCCACCATCTCTGGGGAGAAGGAGAGGAAATCCGGCTTCCCGTCCCCAACCCCGTTCTCCTCCACCAGCTGGAAGGTGCAGCCACCATGGTCCACAGCTGCGAGAGAGAGGGCAAAGCTGAGCACCACAGCACTGCCACCAGCCAGGCCCACGCCGACCAGTGCCAGCCCCCTGCCCACACCACATCCCACCTCCCGGGCTCTTAATTCCCATCTGGCTTTACACCTCGAGAAACGAGGCTCAGATAAAAGGATAGTCATTTTAAACCCGGACGCAAGTCTCTGCAGAGGATTAAAAGCAGATTAGCTAATCCATTTAGAGATCCCACTTCTGGTGCAGTTGGATTAGCTTCCCAGTATACCTCCATGTAAACGCAGGCAGGGTCTATGGAGGTCGGCCACCTGGCAGGACCCAAGGTTTTGGAGACCCTCGATGCCAACCAGTAGCACTCCCTGCACCTGCAGCCCCAAACGACCCCCCCCACAAGTGTGGAAAGGACCCCCACCTTCCGCCTCCGACTCGCTCTGCTCTTGCTGCTGGAACTGGGCCAGCAGGATGCGGGCTCGGCGCTCCAGGTCCGAGCCGGGGATGTTGTGGCGCACGTAGGAGATGAGCTGCTTGAGGCAGGCAAAGTCCGGGGGCTTGCGGAAGTCCTCTGAGTACTGGTCCAGCCAGGCACCCAGGATGGAGGAGATGGTGCTGTGGGGAACATAGGCAAGCCTGCGTGAGAACTGGGTGCCAGGAGAAACCCATGTGCACTTCCGAGTGTCCCTGGGACAACACACTCCTTTGTACAAGAACCAAAGATTTATCACCAGAGCCACCCATCTTGTTCCCCCCCGGTGTGGCCAGACTTACTTCTTCAGCTCTGTCCTCTCATCCACAGCGTGCCTGGCATGGTCCCCATTCGCCTGCACATGGAGCTTGCCGTACCTGGTGGGACACAGCGAGGAGGCAGTGAGCATGCTGGACTCAACCTGTGTCTCAGAGCTCCCTCCACATCATCCCAGCTCTGCCAGGGGGTCAGGATGAACGTCTCATGCACTGTCCTGCTCCCCCAGCCTGCCACGGCCCCTGCGTTATGGGAAGAGGGAAGTAGCCAGCACTGGCCACTTCACAGCGGGGCACCAGCTGGAAGGGCTCCAGCTCATTGGAAAGTTCTGTCCTCCCTGCCCTGCCCCAAAACCTTCATGCTGATGGCATTGGGAGAAGCCCATCAGCATTCCAAGATACTGGGGCTCTCCTGATCAAGGGGGACTCAGACACAGTTTCGGGGCTCAGGGCAGCCTCACCTGTTAAGCAGCAGGTCCAGCACTTGCTTGGTGGTGGCGAAGGCCCGGTAAGTGCACAGGAAGATGGTGACGTAGGTGGAGTCATTGCCCTTGAAGGCTGAGACCAGGTACTCCACCAGCTTCTCCAAGGTCCCAGCTTTTATTGTCCGCACCTTACACGTCTCATAGAGGTTTAAGGCCGACTCGTTCTCAAACTGCCAGGACAAGAGCAGAAGTCAGTGAACTGAATGAAGACAGACACATTCAAGCACAACAGAGTCCCACCAGCTTTGGAAGCTGCTTCTGGGTCCAGGCTGGGACCATGGAGACACCCTACAGCGCCCAGGGCTCTCGTGATGGGCCTGGGGAAAGGGAAGCTGGGTCTCCTCAGACACCAAATACCAGCAACTCAGCTGAGAAGACTTGAGCATTTGGGAAATCCTAGGAAAGGCCTCAAGGTTGCGAAAAATCTAGAAGCAAATCAGGGCTGCCCTATTTTGCAAAATGGGGCTTCAGATCATTTCCCCCATGCCTTTTCCTGTGGGGCAGAGGCCAGCGGGTACTCCCAAATATCATTCCCAGATAAGGCCTGGAGGGACCCCCCAGGACAGGAGTGTATGGGGGAGTGAGAAGAGAGAAGTACATGAGCTGGTATCGACCCTGCCAAGCCCTGGTATCGGGTCACCATGTCTCTGGCAGGGAAACATCTGAGAACACCCTTGTGGCAGCAGGATGGTGGAATGCCCAGCTTACCCCCAGCCATCGCTGCCCTTTGTTGGCCGTGTGATGGAGCTGCACTTTCCGGAGCGATATGCTGTAGATCACACCATCCTCCAGCTCTTCTCCTATCTCCTGTGTGGAGCTCTGCACGGGAGAACAAGATACACCGTTGAGATAAGGAGGGTGAAGTGTGGCAGAGATGCTCTTGCAGCTCGTACGAGGCATCACGCAAGCCAAAGGCAACAGCCGGCAGGCAGCGAGAGCTTCCCTTGCCTGCTCAGAAATGCAAACCAGGCAACACCAGTCCTCCTGGCCACCTTAACCCTGGGCCCACCTGAGCCCGCACTCAGGCAGAGCCAAGACCTCGGGAAGCCGCTCTCAGTCTGCTCCCTGTCCCCTGCCTCCGTATCTCAGCCCTTCTGCAAACTGAGCCTGCATCAGCGCTGGGTGCCGGGCAGAGAAGGGGACCCGAGGGGGACACAAGGGGGGCGGGTGACAGCACACCCTTATACCCAGCCCTGGCTGCTTCCCCCTCCCCAAGCCTTTGCCTTTCCCGTAAGGTGACATTGCCACTTGGCGTGACCATAATCTCGGTAATCTGCCCCTGTGGGAACTGAGCGCCTCTACACATCTTTGGTACTAAATAATAACCCTGAAAATGAGCCTCCCATGAGCTTTGGCGGTGCTGGGCATGCACACAAGGCAGAAATCTAAAGGGGGGGTAGCTTAAAGCTGGGGGGAAAACCTTGGGGAGTGGCACTGGGGTGGGCTTGGGCACAGTGGGGACAGGTCCCTGCAACCCTGGGGACAGTCACCTCCGGGCCACAGCCCAAGCTGTGAGGCTCACATTTCTGCTCTGAGGAGATGGAGACCATCTAAAATTTGGTGAGGAAAGAGGGGATGCTTCTTGGGATAGGTCCCCAGGCACATGTCTGCCCCAGCTCCACGTGCCAGCGTGGGGCTCGGCAGCAGCTCCAGCCCCACAAGGATAATTCAGTTCCCTCCTCCTCCTCCTCCTCTCTCACCACGCTCTGCTGAGTCAGCGCCTCTCTTAAGAGGATTTATTCAGATCCCTTTAAACACCGCGGGGATCTCCCCCACCCTCCATCCCCCACGCCAAATGGTGGGATGTAGTGTAACATGCGGTAAAACCCACTGCTCAGCAGATGGGGAAAATGCCCAAAAGCAATAAAGCCAGTTAGCAGGGGGAGGTGACAAAGCACTGGGGTGCGGGGGCTCGGTGACAAATCCCCCCATGCGTAACACGCTGCTAGCCAGGGGCCAGAGCCAGCCCGCGGCTCTACCTGAGATCTGCCTCTCAGGAGCACAAAAACCCCTGAGCAATGGCACCAAGGTAAGGCTTGCTGGGGAAGAAGCTGCCATGGGGTGACCCAGGATGGAGCCCCAGGAGCGCAGCTGCTCCCTGCAAAAAATCCTCCTCCCACATCGCTCCCTGAGAACATGGGAATGGCCCCGGCTTCAGACGACGCTGTGCACCTCGAGAGACACTGAGCAGGCAGCGCTGAACTAGACCCTGAGCAGATGTGCACCTAACAGCTCTTTAACCATCCTTTATCATCACCATCACAGCAGCAGTCACTGCGCCGTTACCCTACCCTGCTCAAGACAAGTGATGTTAGCAAGGAATTAAGGCAGGGAACCACGGCCACCTCGAAGAGTAAGGGGAAGACTTCAGAAAGCCTCTCATTCGTGGGTGCAATGAATGAAGACAGAGAATTGCCCTGGGCAGGGTTACTGGACTTCTTCCTCGCTTTCTCTTGAGCCCAAGTCAGCCAGGTTGTCTTTCTTCCACCTATAGGTGCCGTTTCCAACAAAAAGAAAGAAAAGCTACAGGAACTCTTCCCAATTTGTCCTCAGAGACCACCAGACCCTGGTGCCCACAGCTACGTGCTGTCCTCCAGAAGTGACAGCAGTAGGTGCCTCTTGAGCACAGAAACCCAAGGGGCGGTGGTAGAGAGGGGGGATCACTACCAAGGTGCCTCACAGCAGCTCTCCCGGGCTCTCTCCTAGTCTTTACTCCCCTTCCTGCACATCAGCCCTACCCTGCCTATCTTCCAGTTACGCTGACTTTGGGCTGGAGGAAAGCTCTGGGTCCAGCAGGACCACAGGATCCCTGTGCTGGGATCTCAGAAAAGAGATTTGGGCTTGGCAGTTGTAAACCCCAAACACAAATTTCAAGAAAAATCAGATGTTTGTGGAGACGCAATTAAATTAATAAAGAAATCATACGGGAGGACAAAGTGTCCCAGGATCAACCCATGAATCATTGGCAGCTGCTGTGCAACTACAGTGGAAAGTATTGCCATAGCTCTGCAGGGGGTTTCACTCTGTATTTTGTGTCACGTGCAGCGGATACACCCAATTTTGATGTGCGTAGACGCAAATTTTGTTTCCTTCCCATATTCAAGATTGTCAGATTCATTCATTTTTTGTCTTGCTGACTTGTGTGATATCCCCCAAAGTTCCCCCTTTGCAAACCGCACACGAAGTACGCAGCTTCCCAGCAGTCTTCAGCCAGGCTCATGCCAAGACTGGCGAGCTGCTACACTGGTACATTTTAAAATTTGGCTATTTATATTCTGCGTGAGCTTCCTCTTTCCTACCGCTGCTTCTCCAAGATGCTGATTGTGCATTCTGCACATGTTGGTTGAAAACCAACCAAGCAAAAAGCAGCAGCAGGATGGAGCCAGTGAAGTCCCACTCCAACACCTGCCCCAAATGCACGTTTCTGTCTCTGCAGATGAGGAAACACGGGATGGGAGCAGGGCTGGGAGAGACACAAAACCTTGACCTGTGGCTTCTGCACGTGCTGGCCACCAAGAACACTGCAATCCTAAGTCCTAAGGCACTCACACCAGCATTTCCAGCAAGTCAACCAAAGACAAACGTCTTCAAAATGGTCCCTAAAGTGCTGTGACAGACAAGTGCAGGAAAACATTACTGTTACTGCTCCCTGTTGCCTGCCCTACACATCTGCTAGAGTTTTCTGCCCCTCATGGCAGAAGGGAACGTGAGTCAGGCTCCAGCCAGCACAACCACAGCCCAGCACCCACGTGCAAACCCTCCTTCATCAGTGGTTCAACCTCGACAACTGAGCACCGCACCAGAGATAGAGGTGAGCATCCCTTCCACTTACTGCATCGCGTTGATGGGAGAGATGTGTCCAACAGGCCCAGGCAGTGCTTTAAAAGGCTGCAACAAGATTCGGCAAAGCTTTTCTGTGAAAGCACTCGTTTGGAGCATGTTGATGGTTACAGCATTTGCACCTTCCACCAAACTCATACAGAAGGGACTCCGCACCCCAGAAAGTGAGATCCAACACATTTCAAGACGGGCACCAAAGAAGGGAAGACACAGAAAATGAACATTTGACTGTGATTTCTCCAGCTGGGTGCGCAATCCTGCTCCTCCTCAGATGGCAGGAAAAGGCCTCTCGACGGAGGGGCACAAGGAAAAACCATATGTTTAACTTAGGGGTATGAGACGCCCAGTTCTGCAGAGTCGGAGGCTTTTGCGAAAGCAGCCGTAAGTGAACTCTGCAGGAGTTCATCCCCTGAAACATGAAACGGGAGGTCTGCACCAGATGGCTTGCCTGGTTTTAGAGACCGCCTCTTCCAACCGCGGATCGCCTCGGGCTGCGTGAGCAACAGCGAGCTCCCCACGGAGAGTTCAAAGCACTGGTGACTACACCGGGGAGGAATTCCTGCTCCGTGCAATAAACTCTTCTACTCTCTGGTGAATGTTCTAGTACACGGCGTGGTGCCGAACCCCACGTCTTCGCATGGAGGCTTAATAACGAGCTCCAAGACGTGGCCAAGGGTTTGGGAGGCTGGAGGAAGGGCTGCGGTGTGAGGGACCCTCGCAGGAGCCAGGCAGAGAGCAGCGGGGAATCTGCCTTCATCTCTTCTCGCCAGCTGAAGGGAGGGGAAAAAACGCAAAAAGCCAAACAGCAAAGCAAAATATTGGCTGGGGATCTGCATTTTAGAAAGTGTTCGAGATCAGTCACAAAGGTGGTTTTGGTAAGACAGGAGCAAAGTAAGGGATTAAGTGTGAGCGTGACAGCATCCCTGCATGTTACACACGGACAATTATCCAACAGTTACCAGGTCTTAAGAGCTCTGGTCCCACGTGCCCGGGGTTAGAGCGCTGGCCTCCAAAGACACAAAATAATGAACTGTTATTGGAAAAAGGTATTAATTTCAGCACACGTGGAAGAGGCAAAACTGCTTAAAGTGCTTTTACCGATGCTCCCTGGACAACAGCTGGTTTAAAGATCAAGATGTTCGTGGTGCTCTGTTCCCTTTCGGCTGGGCTACACAAAATACCTCTTCTACAGACAGGTACAGCACAGCACCCGGAGTCTTTCTGCACCAAGATTTCAAAGGGCCGCTGCTACCAGCCGCGAGGGAGAAGCAGACACTAACCCTGCCCTTGGGAAGCCAGGAACCTGCGTCTGTTGGGAATTAACAGTCTCGCTAATGAGACAAGAAAAGGCAGAGCCGAGCCTCAGAGACATCACCAGGAGTTTCTCATTGAAGCTCCGTGTTTGCACAAGTTCGAAAGGACTCAATAGAAGGCTGGAAAAGCCAGAAACAGAAAGTGGGGTTTGGTCTTTACAGTCCCTTCTCAGAATAATCCCTTCTTGTGGGTAACGGGAAACGGGCCTGTCCAGAAACGAAAGGAACCGGCTCCACCAAGGACTGCATCTTCCACGGTTGACACAAGACCCAAATTAACTTTCGTTTCACTCCCAGGAGTAAATCCTGAACCCAGGCAACGAACAGCAGCAACTTTGGGGCCTCTTATGACAACCGAAGCGTAAGGCTTTATGTAAAAGGAAACAGGAAAAAAGCCACCCCCATTTAGTGAAAGGAAAACAACTGCAGTTCCGTGAACTAAAGATAAAGACCGCAAAAGCAGAAGTACCCTCTTGTCCTACACATCCAAAATAAGCGCACGCAGCACAACACCCTTCCTCATGGGGACTTCCACGCAAAAAGCCCTGCGGTGGATGTTCCCCCACGGTTGGGATCATCCCATGGGTCGGGATCATCCGCTCCACACACTCATCGGCAGTTTCCTTCCCCCAGCTGCGCTCAGGAAGGCAACAGAGATTACCCAAAGCCATTGAGGAAGCTGCTGAATATCCCCCGTGTTCAGGGAAAGGAAAGGTTCCCCGTGCTGGCATCTGCCTACCCTGGTGACCCACAGCACGTGCTCTGGATTAGCAGCCCCATGGAGGGCAGGAGCACTCTTGCTCCCCAACACCACCCCAGCGATGGCCGTGGTGGCACTGGGGTACAATGGTTCTCTCCAGCCAACGCTGGCCTTGGACAAGCTGATGTCCTGCTGTCTCCTCTCCAGGCATGTTCCCGTTGCTGCTGAAGGAGCTCGAGTTCCCCCACGGCAGCTCAGCTGTACCCTGCCCTGGGCACTGCTCCCCACGCAGAGATGTCAGGCAGATAGACACGGTTCCTTTGGCTTTTCAGCACTCTCTGCCTTCCTTCCTGCCTGCTCAGAGCCGCCTCAAACCAGGACCGATTCCAACAGCCCATTAAAACATAGCGACAAAGGGGGAAACAGGAAAAGAACAGAAAAAGGGCCAGAAGCTAAACTTAAACCCGCTATGAAAAGGGGGTGTTTTTGCCAGGACACCAAGACAGCAGCGACAGCTGAGAGCCTGTTCTCACCCCATCAGCTGCTGGGCTCTGCAGCCGGGCTTTCCTGATACCCTGAGCTCCGCTTTTGCTCTCCTTCAGGTGTTTCAGCCCAGAAAGCTGCACCCAGAGCCCTCGGGGAACAGCCCTGGGGCTGTGCATCACCCAGCGGGACGGGGCAGAGAGAGGGAGGGGGCACATCACCCCATATCTCCCTCTTGGGGGGATTTGACACCTTCTCTCTTGGGGTATGGGGCTGCCTGAGGCTGACGGCGGGTCCGATCCTGTGTTCATAACCCAGAGGGGTTAGAGACAGTATTAAAAGGCAGCCTCCTCCACCCTCACAGCTTAGGAGTAAGAGAAAGCAGCGGCTGGTGGATCGGTTACAAAGGCATCTTGTGACTCGCACGCAGTGAGTCAGTGGCTGGAGCGAGGATTAGGAGCTCAGAGCTCAGGTCCAGAAATGAGACAGAGCAGATACACAGGATTTCTCCCCCATTTGCTTTTGTTTTGCTTTTAAAGAAAACTAAGAGCCTTCCCCCACATAGAGACTTTTTCGCTCTTTTTATGGTCTGGAAATCAAGAGTCAAAGATATGCAGAGATGCTTCGTGTCCACTCCATCCCTCCCGGCCTCCAACGGGCAGGATCAGACCCTCTGATGCAGGGGGCGATGCCAGTGCTGGGGGATCAGCCATGCTGGGGCAGCAAGGGAAAAACAAACTTTTCCCCAGGGAAAAACAAACTTTATCTGCAACTGGCAGTGCCAGAGATGACTGTTTGACTCCAAACCCCATGTTTCCTATACCCAGGAGTAGAGAAGACCACCAGCACCTCTATGTGCATCCTATGGGAGAACACCACCGGAGCAGGACTTCCCTCGTTGTTTCCTACCAGGGGATGTGCCGGGGCCGGGCTCCCTTTGCAGGCTGCCGAAGGTTAGAAGAAAACTGAGTGCAGCAGGTTTTGCTTCCTCTCTAAAGTTGACGGAAAAAAAGATCCCGCCGACACAGCAGTTCTAGCTCTTGCTCCACAGAGTCCTGAGCTTTGTGTTCGTGAGCGCTCCGGCGTGTGTTTCGGCAGCATCCATGCTCAGCGCCAACGCCTACGCAGCGTCAGGCTTGCACAGGAGGGACGCAGCTGGCCCTCGCTTACAGAGCAATGGCTCCGTTACAAACCCACTGAGAGCCCGGAGGGTAATTACTGGAAGCGAAACCAGAACGGCATGACTGGTGAAAACTGGTGTATGAAAAATTAATACGTATTGCTCTGTTAAGGGTAAATAAAAATAGAGTGGTTCAGAGTAAGTCACTTCAAGCTCAGAACAAAGGTCTGTATTTCACCAAAATGGAACAGAAAAATCTGCAAAAAACCATAACAAGTTCAAGAATTGATTATTTTGTGTGTGTGTGTGTGTGTGTGTGTGTACAGTAACACCTGTAACATGCAACATGACAGCTCTATAGTGCCTTGCTCAAATGCAAAGAAAAGGAGGAGTTGTGCCACAAAGAGGTACAGTTCAAGCCCTCCTGACCTAATACCACTCTACCGATTCACTGCTGAAACAGACCCTTTTGCACCGGGCGTGTTATTTCTGCGGCAGCAAGAACTGCTGTATGCATTTGGGAAGGGATGGCGATGAGGCTGGCACTCAGAGCTGATGTACCTTGAAACCGACGGGTACTGCTCACTCCCGAAATGTCAGTTATGTCTTAACCCCTGTTAACCAGAACGCACAGACTTGCCCGTTGTTGCAACTGCAGGGCAATGCTTGTCCCCTGCATGTACCAGCATCTGCAAGCTTCCGAGTTCATCTGTCCCAAAAGTCCAGTTTTTACATTCTCGGAGACACAAAACCTTGAATAAATATTCTCCTGCTCGGAGCTTGCAGCCCACGTGCCAGCCTAGACACCCAAAAGATTAATTTTAAGAAGTATCCACTGCTCTAAACCCAGCTGCTTTTGCCAAACCTCCCTCTCAGCACGTACCCGACCCACACACTCGAAGCCCACACCTGGGCACACACCTGCGGCACCAGCAAGGCACGTGGGATGTGCAGAAACAGCAACACAATGTCCATGACTCCAACAAATTCCAGGCACAGAACATCAGCCTGGACCCAGGAGACAGCTCTCAGCCCCTCGTGCCGTGCTGACCCATCCCACCAGCCCCACGCCGGTGTTCCCAGGGATTTTCGCCACACGCCATTCCCGAGCAGCCTGGATAAGCTGTAAATGCAGTAACTCACCTGCTGTAGCTTACAGCAGGGAAAAAAGAAAGCAGAGCCCTATCCTTCTGTCATTCTGAAGGTGCACAGATTGGGGTGGACAGGTTGGAGGCTGTCCAGAAGCCACGGCCCTGTCTGGCTGCAGTCTGGCTTACGGTAACTGCCCCGTCACCCTTCGTTTCAATTTGAACAAAGTTAATTTCGATTTAGCTCAGACATATCCTCAGCTTAGATAAACTGAACCAGAATAAGCTCTCGTGAAATAAATGTGTCCACCCATGTGTTTACATTGCCTTACGTCAACTTACATTCCCTCTGTTTAAAGCTGGTGCGATTGAAGCGTGGGCAAAGCTGACAAGCCCAGACCTCTGGGGTCCCCCCCTCCCCAAAATCCTGTCACCCCATCCTGCACAGAGAAGGATGCTGGGGGGATCTGGGTGCCCCCAGCCCAGCCTGACCCCGGAGCAGAGGCTCGGGCGCTCTCCCAGCCCGGTTCAATGGCCCCACTGTGCTCCGGGGCCAGAGAGGGGCTCGCGGTGCCGGTGGCAGAGGAACGGCTCTCGCCGGATGGCTGGCTCTTTGTGTGCGTGTCTGCGTCAGGGTGACCCAGTAAACAGCTGAAGCAGAGAAAATGCAGGAACAATCCAGCGCGGGGAGGCAGCGAGGGGCTGCCGGTGAAAGGACGGGAGGAATAAATGCGAGCCTTTGTTCTGCGGCCGTGCCCCTCGTGCCCGACTCCCACCCCGGCTGGGATGACGTAGGAGACCTCCATTTGCTGCCGGCGTCTTCCCGGGCTGCCCCGCGGCACCCAGCTCTGGGCTCAGCCCGGCTCGTCCCAGCCTCCTCCTGACACCCGCCACCCCAGCCTGTCCCACCGCATCCCAGC